>QANY01001956.1:627792-683984 GCA_003255025.1 Datisca glomerata
TATAATTTCTGAAAATTAATTTTAAATATATAATAATTCAATTAATTAATTCTTAATTAATTAATCACACATAATTATCTCATAATTATGTACTTATCCTTACTAAAAATTATTTTTGTAAATTAGTCTTTTTCTCATGTCCTGAAATATTCATACCCTAGATAGCGTAGTATAAATGTGACTTGAGGACCATGAATCTATAATCATAAGCTCTAATAAACTAGATTATTAATTAAACTCTTTAATTAAATAATTTTATTTATTAATTCTATTACTACTCCACTATAAATATGGAATTGCACTCTTAGAAATTATAGAATGTATTTACAAAGTATTATCATGTAGTCAACTGACATAATTGTTTCATATAGTTTTGTCCTCCAATTATTGGTTCGTAAATTAGAATTGGTCAAAATTATCATTTTACCCTTCTAATTACCTATTGATCCTTAGATACCATTAATCCACTAGTGAATGATTAATTTATAATTTTATTATAAATTTGAGCTCAATAACTATTCAGTTCTAGAACTAACACTTAAGGGAACCAATATATAATTAGTTAAGAAAACGTATATTCAAAATCTTGTAAGATCATGTCCCCAGACATCCACGTCACTGAATCTTCAAAAACAAAAGTCACTAACTTGATTAACAAATAAACCTTAACGAGTGAATCAAACGATACAGTAGACATGCAGAGTTGTTCATGACTGTTTAAGATTCAGACTGATCTACATATGATTATCGAATTGATGTGTATTAAATATTTATGATAAACGATACGTTGATATTTATATTAATTTACATCGGTCCTCTCATATATAATCTCGTTATTAAAGGACATTCACTTAGATATTTATCCACATCAATGATCTGAATCTAGATCACACGCATTCATTATGCTTAGTGAACAGTACTAGTAACCATTCATTAAAGATTTCATATTTTAATATGTTGCTCATAATTTGATTTATTATCTATGATCTTAATGCTCTCGTACTAATACAAGATCATAGTCTCATTAAAGAATATGAAATTTTCATATATTTATATAAATTATTTAACAATAATTTAAAAGAACCATTATAAGAAAAATGTAATCATCTTTAAAAATTTCATATCAAAATATCAATGCACATGGTTTGAGAGCATAACCCTCAACATGTTCTTCACATTAGCAATTTGAAAGAGCATTTCCAATATCAGGTAATCTTTCTACCTCACTCACCCTAACTTACAGTTTTCCAGCTAACGACTCTGAGGTTGGGATAGAAGAAGGAAAACTGAGTAGGAGATAATGGTTTGTAAAAATGCCGGCCAATTGAGCAGCAGTGGGAACGTAACGAACATCCGAAGCTTTGGAAAGAACTTGCTTTTTAATATAGTGAACATCAATTTCTATGTGCATTGTCTGTGCATGGAAAACAGGATTGGAAGCTAAGGCATTTGCACTATGATTGTCACACCATAGAACTGGTGTACTAGAAAATGGGAAGTCAAGCTCTGTTAGAATTGACATAACCCTAACCATGTTAGTAGCAGCTAAGGCCAAAGCTCTATACTCGGATTCTACACTTGAACGTGCTACTACACAATGTTTCTTTGAGCTCCAAATGATAAGATTGCCAACAAGAAAAAGATAGTACCCAAAAGTTGACTTTCGGTTATCTAATGAACTTGCCCAATTTGCATCTAGATATCCTTCCAAGGAAAATGTGGTGGCAGGAGAGAAACAAAGGCCTAGGTTAGTTGTACCTTTAAGATACTTTGGAAGTCTTTTACAAGCTTTCAAATGATCAACTATTGGAGATGCGAGAAATTGACCGAGCTTGTTCACAGCAAATGATATGCCAGGCCTGCTCAATGTGAGGTATTGCAAGGAGCCTATGATACTTTTGTATAAAGAAGGCTCAGAGAAAGCAACACCTTGAACAGTCAATTTGTATAAGGGACACATAGATGTGAGACTAGAGTTGGCATTAGACATGTTGGCTCTTGTAAGTAGATCTGATGCATACTTAGAATGAGTGAGGAATAGGCCATCTATATTCTTGAACACTTAAAATCCTAAGAAATAGTTAATAAAACCAAGAGTTTTTAAAGTAAACTGTTGTTGGAGAGAAGAAATGACTTTCTGATGATGGAGGAGTTTGAAACTGAGTTGTGAAATGCTCATGAAAGTAAGGCAGCTTTGAGCTTGTCAAACCAAGTGCGAGGTGCCTGTCTTAAGCCATATATAGTTTTGTTCAATTTACAGACAAAATTTGGATGCAAAAGGTGTTCAAAGCCTTGAAGTTTAGTCATGTACACTGTTTCCTTGAGTTCACCATTGAGACAAGCATTATTAAAATCTAACTGTTGAATATCCCAAACCTATGAGACTAGCAAAGTGAAAATCATTTGAATTGTGCATGGTTTTATGACTGGACTGAAAGTATAAAAAAGTTCACTCCTAGAGTCTGTTGGAAGCCTCTTGCCACAAGCCATGCCTTATACTTTTGAATTGAACCATCTGAGTTATGCTTCTCACGAAAAACCCACTTGTTACCGACTATATGCATATTAGAAGTCCCCAAGTCTCATTCTGTATTAGACGAGTGTACTTAGCTGTCCTAGAAGCTTTCTAGTGAGGTGAATTATGAGCTTTTGAGACAGTGTCTGATCTAAAGCAATAACAGTGTGAGCAACAAACAACGTTGGTTTAAGGAGGAACCTGTTTTTTATCTAGTTAACACTAGATGACTAGATACAAACTTTAAAACAAAAGTTAAAACTCTTCTCGCTTGAACGGGGTATTAAACATAATGGAAATGCAACCTCAGCTTCTTCTCACACAAACACTCCACATCGACTTTCAAGTGATAGCGTTGTTGTCAAGTTCAACAAACCTTACAAGTCAACATCGTACGGTTCATTTCAGGCCACCTCTCTGCCGTCATTGGTTCTCATGGCATCAAGGAATCAATTAGAAATTCTACTACAAGGCAATCTATGATTGACTATAATCAACGGCCAATCACAAGTTGCTATAACAGATTCTCCCATTATAGCAGCTCATGATTATCAGCATGAAAACATTCCTCTCATGTTCTTTTGCATAGTTTTCTTAACTGGTTTTATTCTGTGATTTTATTATTTCCTTATTTAAACATTCTTAAATTGTAAAGTTATCATTCATTATTTTCATTGAAACTAATACAAAAAAGTTATTTTCTTTATACTTGTTTATATTTTCAATTCCTAGTTATGATGCTTGTAAGTAACACTAAAAAAATTAAACAAACACGACCTATAATTTAACCTCCATGTATGATAAAAAATATGACAACATTAACCCTTGATTTTTGAAACAAAGAACTGTGAAGTTAGGAGTATAGTGATGATAAATTGACTAAGAAATAAATCATATTAATAAAAGAAATATTTGACCCTATAATTTGTTTTCAGTTGGTCGTTAGGGAGGCTCTAAGATCTTCTATATGTGTATGGTTGATTTTAAAAGCTCTTAAAAGGTTCCTAGGCTGTCCATCATTATCCATTAAGGTATGACAAGGGCCTTCAGTTGGTACTATAAAAGGGTCGATTTGAGTGAGAATTTTCATGAGCTACATAAAAATCATAACTCCACGAAGACATTCCACTACTCATTGTTGCTAACCATATAAGGTGAGGCCCTATTAGGAGGTTGTATTGTTTGCAAGAAGTGAAGATATTAGGTTAAAAGAATGAATACTAAATTTATGTACAAAGAAAAAAAATATAAGGTTGAGAAAAAATGCACAACATAATAATAATAATAATAATAATAATAATAATAATAATAATAATAATAATAATAATAATAATAATAATATCGAATAAATAATAGCACGTGAAAAAAAATATGTTTGACTCTCTATCACTCTAAAATAAAGTTAGATGGGTGTGTTTCTAGTAGAGTCGCAACTCATCTTTTTAGACTCGCCACCAATAATTCTAGAATGTAATTGCTCACTGGTTTGGGAAAAAAAGAGTTAGTTCATGAGTCATTTGTGTATATGAATTTTATTAGCACCCCACTACACTTGTTAAAACATTTGCCAAGATTATCAAATGCTACATTTGTTTCAAAATGGTTCTAAAAAAATTGTTTGAATTTTTTTTTTCATGTCTCACAATGCACTATCTCATATCATAACTGTAACAAGTTTTATCACGTTAACGAGTGATATGGAGATCAGTAAAAATTTATTAATTCATTTTTTGTAACTTTATTTGTTCAGTGTCCCAAGAATAATTTCTAGTTCGGGAAATTAGTATTCTAAAAATCTCAAAGTTCATTGCCGAAATTATTTTAGAATTAGAAAACAACAAGACTATTGAAATTATCTTGGTATCCAAGAATAATTCTTCAATGTTAGTAGTCCGGAAAATCACTAAATCCTAAAATTTCAAAAACCCTTTATCGTAATTTTTTATTTAAAGCAAAATTCAAATTATTTTTAAGAAAAAACATAATAAGATAATAATCGTGTTAATATCATAATAAAATAACATATAATAATAAAGCATTTAAATCACCATGTATCTACTAATATCATAGAAATAGAAATAGATACAAGAAAAAATAATCTATATATACAAGAAATTTAAATAAATGTAATGTGAACAGTACTTTATGAGTGATGTTAATGACATGAAATTTGATCCCAAACGATGTTGTCAAGAAGAACAAGATAAGGGGATCTCAAGGAGATCAATCTTAAAAGATGGGTCCCACCCGGATGACAAAATATGATATAAGAAAGTCGTGAAAAACGTCTTTTGACTCTCAAAAATGGTGATGGTTTAAGACAAAATGGGTATTGTTTTGAAGAGGGTTAAGAGATATATTTAAGGGAAAATTATAAGAATTGCTCATTCGGGTTATTCTTGTAGTAAAATGTCTTTTTTTATTTTTAATTGCAGGAATGGCTAGTATCTAATAAGAAAATGAGGGGGATGTGTAGTCATTTACCATTAAACCTTTAATAAAAAAGGCAAAAAACGCGCTACAGTACGCGTGCAGTGGCCCCACGCGCGTACTGTAGCGTGGGTGACACATGGATTCCGTTGAAAAAAATTATGCGTATGGTATATAATTAGATACATATTGTATCTAATATTATTGATACCACAGCGTCTTACAATTTTTCGAAAAAAATTGTAAGATTTATAAAAAAAACTCAGAAAATTCACGCAAAAAATCCAAAAATTCATGCGAAAAATTACTAGAAAAATCTCAGATTCAATAAATAATCAGAAAAAAACCTTAGATCCAAGAACGAAATACTAATAACACATTAGCTTATATACAAACAACCAATTATAATCCTAACAACGCACTAATAGTTAATTTTACAAAAAATATTCTAAAAACTCAAAGAAGAATAGCGGGGAGGGAGGGAGGACGCCGACCAACAACACGCAACAAGAAAAATAGAGACAGAAAGGCGACGAGCAGACAGCGACGAGTATGAAGCGGCGGAAGCTCTTTGGGGAAGACATGACTGCTGTTCAAAACCCTAGAAGCCGAAACTAGATGAGGAAGACAAGGGCAGAAATGGAAAATTTTTCAAGGCCAATGCCACTGGTATCTAATTTTGATACGTACGGTATCTAATTTTGATACCACAACGTCTTGTAATTTTCTGAAAAAAAAATTGCAAGATTCATAAAAACCCAGAAAATTCACGCAAAAACCAAGAAAACTCATGCGAAAAAAACTAGAAAAATCTCAAATTAAATAAATAATCAGAAAAAAAATCTTAGATGCAAGAACGAAATACTAACAACACATTACCTTCTGTACAAAAGTGCACAAGAAAATTCAAAGGGTAATTTTAACTCTCTGTATGGTACATGATATGCTTTGATGATGTATGTTATATTTTCCCTATATGTTTGGATCATCTTCTTCCTCGTGAATTTATGCAACAAAAAGTAACTGTTTCTTTCCAACAAAAGCGCTGAAGAATGACGAGCACCCCTAACGAACAATGATTTTGGAGCCAATGTTTTGGGGAAGAGAGACCAACACGTGAAATGAATTTCAAAATAAAAACTCACGCGAAACAAAAAAATCATAGCTCGGGAAGAAATGGGCAGAAATGAAAAAAAAGCTTTAAAACTTATCAAGTAGCGCCACGTGTAAAAAATCAGTCATTTAAAAAAAATGACATTTTATGTAGAATGATAGTCTAAAACTGGTGAAATATGCAATTTCGCTAATGGGATTGATTTGAGATTGTGGGTCTCACCGGATAGTGAGATATGTGGTCGTAAAACTCATGGGTTTCTTAAATATGGATTATCAGAACAATCAAAGATGGTAATTTCTGGCCGAGAATTGGATTGGGCAAGTAAAGTTTGATAAAAGAGGTAAACAATGGTGGTGATAGTTTGTGAAGTAGTTGAAGTTTTAAACCCGAAACTTTGAACGGACGTATGTTGGTCACCGCTCGTCCAATTTTCTTGAAACTTGGAGGGTTAATAATAGTTAATGATGAGACAAATCTACCAGTAGATTCTTGTTGTCGGACAACGATAGCCGGCGACCACAATGGAGTGGCAGTGTCAGCGGTTGTGGGGGTTCTTTTCAAAACTTTGAACGGTCATAGCTTGAAAACCACTGCTCCATATTGATTGAAGCTTGCAGGGATGGTAGTTGGCAATGATCAAATCTCCTGGAAGGTTTAGTGTCATCCGAAGTTGCGGATGGAAGCGGCGTCGGAGTGGCGGTGGTGGCAGTGGTTGTGGTTTCTTTAAAAGATTACCGTATATTGGTCATCGCTCTTCCAACTTGGTAGAAACTTGGAGGAATGGTAGTAATTCATGAACTGAATCTATCGATAGGTTTCTTATCATTGAACGGTGGCCAGAGGCGGCAGTGCTGGTGGTGGTTGCGGTGGTGGCTTCCTCTTTCTTCTCTTTTCCTATATCTTTTCTAACGTTTCTTTTTTTTATCCTTTTTTCCTTTCCTATACACATCTCTTGAAATTTTATCCTCCTCCCATTTTTTCTCCTTCCATTTTCATCTCTCCCCCTCTTTTGATCTACTGTCAACTTTATACAGAAGTTTTCAAGTTTTTCAATGATAGTGTTTCACAAGATTTGAAGATATTTTTTTCTAAAATTCAAACTGAGTTGATGAAAGATTTTATTAAGATTTTAAATATTTGGAATGATTATTACCTTCTTCAGACTTGGTTCAAGATTTGGGTTTAAATACTTATCCTTTCATATTTCATTTAAATTATGAAAGATAGTTAACTTGCCATCTTATCTATTAACCATGCTTATCACGAAGATCTGATCTGATCTATTTGTATTTATCTATTGTTATATTTTGGATATATTTCATTAAAACTTAAATTTTTAGTCGTGAGAGAAAGATATTATGATGAATATTCTTTTCTAACCCATTAGCTTTTTCCTCTTTTGTTTTCTACTTTTTTACTAATTTTATTTTTTATTTTTGTAGTTTATTTTTTTATTTCTTTTAGTTTGTTTTTATAATTTTAATAGTCCAATAAAATTACAGAGGCAGATAAAATACAGTGTCTATAAACATATCAGTTTTTCTACATCTGTTCGAGCACAATTTCTACTTGCCATTGACCTAGTTGTTGTGTAGGAAAAAAAAAGATCCACGTAAGAAACAAAATTAAACTTTCATGGGCTTTGTTCAAAGCTTTACCATTGTTACAAAACCTAGAGTTTTAAAAGGAAATTATGAAGATGATTAAACTTAACAATTTTGCGTCAACTTGTGTATAATGCGTGCATCGAACAATGAAGAAAGGTTTTAAATTTTCTACGGAGCAATTGAAGTTCCCTTCATTGATAAAAAAAACTGAAGCTTCCCTTAAAACGTGTATTGATATCAATTTAGACATAAGTTAAAAGGGATAATATGTTAATTTATAAAGGTTGAGGGTGTAATAAGCTAAATTTAAAGTTTGATAAAATTGGTGTGGTAAGTCAAATTTAATCCTAGAAAGTACTTAATTGATATATGTTATCAATAAACATTTACTTAAACAGGCTAAACAAATTTGATGACCAAGCCTATTAATCTAGATTTACGTAATGAAAATTTACCTCTGTACCACTCTGCAAATTCTACATTCCTCTATTAAAAAAACAGAGCATATATTTTAACAATGCTAAGAGTGTGTGACATAATTTATTGATCGTCAATGGCTGAGGCACAGTAAAAACGAGAAACACATTTTGTTTGGTCAAACACAAATTTCATACATTAGTGGAGTTGGTGCGAAAGTTGAAACTAAATCTACTGTCAACTTTATATATAGAATTTTTTAAGCTTATCATGATAATGTTTCAAAAGATCTGAAGATATTTTTTTCTCAAATTCAAACCCAGTTGATGAAAGATTTTGAATCTCTGGAATGATTATTATCTTCATCAGACTTAGTTCAAGATTCACTGAGGGAGGTGAAAGACCTTTAGAAAAATAGCATAGGTATTTCACTTTCATAAATACCAATTTCATTATCTCATGTTTCTACTTAGATTTTTTTAGTTATTTTTTCAAATTTAAATATAGTAACTCTTTTAAACATAGATAGTTGTGATCATATTTGTTAGCTAAATACGAATCTCATATTAAGTGAAAGTTTTTTATTATAAATTTATAAATAATATTTATATTATCATGAAACGTAAGTAATATATTAATGATCAAATAATNGCTCCAAGTTTTTTATTATAAATTTATAAATAATATTTATATTATCATGAAACGTAAGTAATATATTAATGATCAAATAATATGTATTAAAATTTATTTAGGATAACGCATAATATTGTATTAACGTTTATTTAAGATGATCATGATGTTTATTCACTATATGATATAATATTTAGAGTGTAAATATTAATTTAAAATTATTATTATTATTTCACTTTTAATTAAGATGTAGAATATTTTTTAAAGATGATGGTCTACTTATTCCAACGTTAATGTTAATTTAAAATTATATGTACATTTTAAATTGGTTGAATACATGCGAAGTACGTACGTATCTACTAGTCACTAAAATATCTTTTATAATAATTTTAATTTCTAAAAAATAACCCCATTAGTTGACAAACATTTTTTCCTAAAAATTAGCAAAAAGTCCAATAAATGATAAACCATTCCTACGGTAAATTTTAAAACTCCAATAAATGATAAACTCCAACGAATTGATAAAGAAAATTATTAGTCGTATGTTATAGGGATTTTGGGTTCGATCACTTAGCAAATATATTGCTGAAATATAATTTTAACTTGTAAAATATGATGATACATGTTGATACGTTTCTAGGGAAGCGGGTGATTTACGAGAGGGATTCTTGATAATATTATTAAGATTTGAGTAGTTTATTAACAAAAATATTGAAAACAAAATTTGTTTTCAAACTAATTAAAAACTAAAAAAAGTAAATAAATATCTTTATCTCATAAAAACTAAAAAATAGTAAGTCAGTTAGTTAAAGATATTTTGGGGATTGAAATTAGGAAAAATGGAAAGATTCACCATTTTTGGAGGGCAACTCTACATAAAATGTCCTTTTTTTAATATTACAGATATGGTCTTTTTTTACAAGTGACATTGGCCTTGAAAAATTTTCCCTTTCTACCCTTATCTTCTTCACATAGTTTTGGCCTCTAGGATTTTGAACAGCAGCATGTCTTCCCCAAAGAACTTCCGCTGCTTCATGCTCGCCGCCGCCTGCTCGTCACCTTTCTGTCTTTATTTTTCTTATTGCGTGTTGTTGGTCAGCGACCTCCCTCTCTCTCACGTTGTTCCTCTTTAAGGTTTTAGAAAAGTAAAATTAACTATTAGTGCGCTGTTAGGATTAAAATTGGTTGTATGTACAGAAGCTAATGTGTTGTTAGTATTTCGTTCTTGGATCTAAGGTTTTTTTCTGATTATTTATTGAATCTGAGATTTTTCTAGTCTTTTTCGCGTGAGTTTTTTAGTTTTTTGCGTGAGTTTTTTGGATTTCTTAATGAATTTTGCAATTTTTTTTAGAAAATTACAATACGCTGTGGTGTCAAAATTAGATACCTTACGTATCTAATTTATGTAGATATGTAAGGTATCTACGAATGAGCAATTCTTTTTTATTCTTGCAGTTAAAAATAAAAAAAAAGATATTTTACTACAATGTGCCATTCTTATAGTTCTCTCTTAAAATTATTAAAAAACAAAACATCATTAATTAACTTCTAAATTTTTTAGGCCATATATGAACTTATTTAGTCGGATTTTTGTTTAAGAAATCCATAATTTGCTCCAAGAAGCCCATTATCGATTAGCCTACGATTTAGAAAGCCCAACAAGCTTTTCGTGCTCTAGTTTCTTTCCTTTGGAAAAAACTAGCCGGTAGTAGTGTCTCCCACCTCTCTTCACCCTTTTTCCATTTTCTTCTCCCCTGCATCGGCTCGTTCTCATCTCCCTCCCTATTAGTTTTAATTCTTTTTCCTTTACTCTACTTCCATTAGGTTCTTTTATTTCCACTGTTATCCTATGTGTTCTTTAAGATGGAAAGTCTAGTGGAAGAATTAGAATGTGTTCAAGATCTTGGGGAAATTCTGAAAGATGAGAACACCAATAAAAATGCATAGTTAGTTGGAAAATTGCTTTCTGAAAGAAGTATAAATCCTACGGTAATGCTGTCTGTTCTGAGGAAGAACTGGGGCATAAATGGTCTAGAGATGAAGGTCCTAGACAAAATCCTGTTTCCTTTCCAATTTCTTAGTCTCAGAGAAATGGAAAAAATAAAATCAAAAGGGTCATGGTCATTCTATGGTTGTCTTCTCGTACTGAGGATTTTGAAGCAGGCTCACAGCCATCTGAAATCAATTTCGATAGCCGCTTGATGTGGGTGTAAATTCAAGATCTGCCTTCTGACTGGGTGGTTCTTTGCTGTTATCAAGAAAATTGCAATGTCTATTGGCAACCTAATTGAAATTGATGAACATACATTAACAGGCCCTTTAGCAAGGTCAGTCCGAAAAAGAGTTGAAATCAAGATCAATAGGAAACTTATCCCTGGCTTTTGAATAAAGACGCAAAATAGGCAAGAAAACTGGATTGAGGTTATATATGAGCGTTTATCTCAACTTTGTTATAAATGTGGAATGCTTTGTCATGAAATAAGGAACTGTGAGGATGAGTCTGTTTTGGATAATAGTGAACTGATTTTGGGAGTTTGGATGAAGACTGAAACAAACTTAAAGACTCCCGGGTGGATTAAGGAAAGCTTCTTGAGGAATCTCGAGGATCAATGCTCTAAAAGACAATAGGGCAGTATAAGCAACCTAAATACCACCACAAGAATGAAGCTAATATGGGAAAATCTCAAGATCAGGATGTAAATTTGGAATCTCATCTAAGAAAAACCAACCTTGATCTGATAGTGTGGATAAAGATAACAGCCTTTCTGTATTCTGCTTTTCTGCTAAGGGCAAAAAGAAGCTTCTTAGTAAAAGAAGCCAAAGCAAGGGCGGGCAAATTAAGAAAGATATTAAACCAAAAGTCATGGAATCCCCTAGATCTAAGAGAGCCAGAACTGAAGATATTGATTGGAGCTCTAAAAGTCTGCAAGAAGTACTGATGAATTTATATCAAGTGTCAACAGGTGGCTTACCTTAACAAGAAACCAATTGATCAACGAAGCTCTGGAAGATGTTGTGCATCATCATAAATCCCAATTGGTATTTCTGATGGAAACCAAGATGAAAAAGAAGAAAGCTGAGGTACTCTCTAAGATTCTTAAGTTTGATTTTTCCTTTGTTATTGATCCTGTAGGCCTATATGATGGGCTTCTTATTTTATGGAATGATGTCTTAGATGTTAGTTGTATTTCTGGCTCTAGAAAACTCCAAAACTATCAACTAATGAAAGAGAACTTGGACTTTCGAGCAGAAAGAAAAGAAGTTGCCTTCATTAGAATGGCTAGCTGTAATCAGAAACGAAAATCTTACTTTCGGAAGAAAGTCAGAAAATAGGAATTTCAAGTAGGTGGTATTGAAAAAACTGTTTCAAACCGGAGAAGGTAAGCTTGAATCCAATTGGGAAGGACCCTACATAATCAGCAAGATTAGAAGAAACAAATATTATTTTCTCACAAGAGAAGGGGAAAGACTTGGCGCAACCATGGACCGCCACCCACTTGCTGAGATACTATGTATGACTTATTATGTACAAAATTTCATTTGAATTATTTATGAAACTATAACTTCTTATTATTTTCTCCTGTTAAGGGTTTTTCACGTTAAATCGTTGTCTACTTGTTCAAAAATTTTGTTTTAGGGCTGGCACACTTCTAAGATGGAAAAGTAAGACAATGGCTCTATGATGAATCCACAAGTCCTTGAAAACAGGAAACCAAAAGGAAAAGTGAGACCACGATTCTATAATGTAACTATAAGCCCACGCAAAGGAATGAATATCCTCGTAAAGAAAAACTTGAACAATAATTCCGAAGCCAAAAAGTGGATTATTTGGTGGCAAAGGAGGATGAAAGGAAACTCTACAATGGATGAAGTCCTTCCTTGAAAGCGGATCGAGAAAGATTGAAAAATGCTATGTCCCAAGGGAAAGAAGTGAAGACAGGTGAGCGTATAAGGAAAAACCACCATCTCATTACTTCAAGGAAAAGTTACATTCTTAAAGAAATACAACAAAACACGTCAGAAAGAAGTCGTTTAAGATGAGTCTGAGCAATGCAATCCCGGTATTTGAGGCTGTAAATGGCCTGCTCAGCCTCATCAAAGCCCTCTTGGAAATGGGCCTCAACCTCTTTCTCCTTCTCTTCAACCGCCTTAGTCTTGGCCAAATCAAGCAACTCTTAAAGCCTCATCAAGTTTGAATTTTCCACCTTGAGAATGTTTATCTCCTCAAACTACTCAGACGTTTCCCAGAATTCAGATTCCACTCTCTTCAGCCTCTCTAGCTCAGCGTGAAGTCCATCTACTTGAATACGGGCCTCCGGCAGTTCATCATCATAATTATCATGGCTTGCTCATGCGAATCATAATATTCTCTAAGGGCATTGTGGTGCATGTTTGCCTGTGAAAAAGGTGCAAGTGTTAGAAAACGGCAAAGACAAATTTGGAAGAAAAATAAAAGGAGGAAAACTTACCCTATTTAAGTCATGGCTGAGTGGGGAAAACAGAGCACCAGCACTCATCTGACGGGTAACGGAAGTATCCGTCTCGCAAAGAAAAAAAGAAGAAGAAAATGAGTAAACGGAGCTTAGGTCAGGGAGACTTACTGAAAACGCCTCAAGTACGGGGAACAATCCAGCGACTTCACTGTTCTTGTTTCCCCACATGTTCAACACGTCACTCTCTCATCTTTTGTCTCCCTTAGGGACCCACCCTCTTGTCCGTTTTGGAGGCCATATGGTAGTTCTCACCTCACGATTTGACCAGGTAAGTCAATTGGAGTTCAACTAGCCCTAATCCTAAGTTATACAATCTGTTTAGAGCTTCGAAGCAAATAATAATCTTATATGTCTTAGGAGTAAACTAGGAAGGATTTTAAAGCCTAGGCCTATGGGCAAGAGGTCTGCAAGGAAGACCAATAGCCCCGTTCTGACCAACAGAACAATGGAAATCATCGAGAAAAGGCATCTCTGTAAATCCTAATAAACTCCTGAATTCAGATTTGTTCATAACTCCAGGGATTGAAGGAGAGAAGATGGTTTCCTCAGTCATTTTACTAAAAAAACAAAGACGAAGAAGAAGGTACAGAAGGAAGAAAACACGAAGAAATAGGGCACTTACAACAATGATGAAAGGGGAATAAAGGATGAAAATGATGGCTTTAAATAAGGCACGGACGTGAAACATGGACTCAATTCACCTAAAGAGTCTCAAAATATGAAATGAAGGGAAAAGGAGTGAAGAAACGGATAGAATTTAGACGGACGCGACCGGCATCATCATCACCTAGTCGTTATCGTCTTCCTTCATATGATAAATGGGGTGGAGTGCACACCAACCTAAAACCGCATGCACTTCGAAGTTCTTGGGAAGCTAAACAACGACAAGCTAAAAATGTTTGAAAGGAAGGATGATAATTGATTGTGTAACCATTACCTTACACATCAAAGATGACACTTTGTTGAGTGTAACAAGATCAATGTACGATATCTATACTAGTGGAAGTCACGTGGTTGATTCCTAACCAATCAATGAGCTAGAGATAGATTCACTTTAATAATAGTCTATGGATGAAAAGGATAGATGATATGAAGCAATTGAAAGAAGGTCAACATTCCAGAATGTTTTCAGCGGCGTAACTTCCTTAACTCCTCCAAATGAAGCGTAAGGGATGGGGAATATTTTGTCTCATGTTATCATTCTCTCTTCTTACTCTAATTTTTTACATATTCTAGTACTGTGAATTTCCTTTACAACTACATTTAAAAAAATGATTTAAACTACGTAAAAATGAGAGAGCAATATAAGATCAAATATTCATTCTGTATATATCATTCCGCTTAGGAAAGGTTTAAAGCAATAATCACATCTTCCAACTATGCATCAGCAATTGCAACTCTCTACTTATCTTCTTGCATCTCTACTTATCTTCTTGCATCTCTCGTTGTCACCTGTAAATGTCATCTTGCGCCCTCCTACTAGGACTGTAATCGGTTTGGTTCGGTTCTGATTAGAGAGTTTTGACAAACCAAACCGCACATCCGGGTTTTACAAAGAGAAACCGAACCGAACTGAAAAGTAGTCTCAAACTGAACTGAACCGCATCATGAAAATTTGTAAAAATCGAACCGAACTACGAAATTTGCAAAACAATTTTTTTAAAAACTCAATTTGAATCTTAAATAAAACCTAGTTTTCAACATTAACAAAAACCAAATCCCTCACAGATAAAAAAATTGGGAAGAAATATATACACAATATATTCATAAGCCAGTCATATATTTTTAGGGAAATATATATATATATATATATATATATATATATATTTATAAAACCACAAACCAAACCAAACAGCACAAAATTTGTTAAATTGAAACCAAACCGAATGGCAAAAAATGCTCAAACCGACCAAACTACTTTTTGAGGTTTGTGTGTTTCACTTACACCCCTACCTCTCACTGTGAACTGAAAATATGTTTTGGTGATACTTCATATATAGTGAAACAATAATTAATGATAATTTTTTTTTTGAAAAATGCATGTATCTGCAAAGATGTAATCAGTATTAAATCATATCAAGGATGATGGAAAGGTGAAAATGTATAAGTTTTATGCGAAATAATATCTCGGTGGTTCTATTAGTTGGAATTAAAATTATTATTAATTAAAGGGTTAATTATACTGGACTTCCCGATATCTGTGCAACTATACCATTTGGCCCCCTGACCTTTAAAATATTTCATAAAACCCCTCACTTTTCATTTTGTTTCACCAATACCCCCTACCGTGATTTTCGTTTAAAAAGCTGACGCACGTGACTTACACGTGAGCCTTTTAATGGGTAATGATGTAATTTAATATGCATCACCACGTGTAAGCCATCCATAGTCATTCCCCACCAACCCCATTTTCCCTATAAGAAATGGGCCTAAATTTCCACCATCCTTTATCTGTTTCAGCTTTACCCGCGACAACCCGTTCAATGCAATTCCTTCACTATTTTTTTCATTTTTTTCAGGGGAGTTCCAAATATGCTACTACGATATTCCTTTAGAATTGAAGACCTCCTGAACTGATTTGAACCTGGGAAGACGGTTCTCTGCATGTTCTAAGAAACATGTAAGTTTGGAAGGAAAATTTGTCACTTCTCCAACCTCAATTTTGTACTGAAATTGGAACCTCCATGTTAACTAAAATTGGAAGCTCTATTTTTTCATATTTGTTAATTTTGTTAAATTTTTTGCTTTGCAGAACAATGAAAAATGAAGGTTTTTTATGTGATCTTACCTACCCATGTGTGAAAGAGCAAAAAATATTATCCCCAGGTTATTAAGAGAAATGACCTGACATGAGCACGAAAATAGAATTTTACGATACAAGATTAAGAAGTTGATGATGTGCATATGCTTGTTGATGTTTGTTTACTTCAAGTTTTAGGGGTGTTTGTCTTGTATTTACACTTATTTTGATTTAGGTTATGTTGTTAATGATGTTTCTATACTTCAATTGTAAGCCATTTTGATCAACAAAAAGTTAAGGTTAAATTTTCATTTACAAATTGTAAGCCTTGAGTTGAGAGAGAGAGAGAGAGTAATATTCCTAAACATAATTAAACATCATTCATTCTTCATAATTCAACATCCTTCATAATTATCAACAATATTCATAATATCCTTACAAAAAATCCCAAACATCTTTCATTGTTTACTACCCACAAAAAATAATCATCCTCCTTCATAAAATATAAACATATAGAATCATTGTTCAAAAGTTTCCACAAATATATCCATAAAATATCTACAAAAAATTCACAATCATTGTTGAAAGTTGACCGACTAAGGGGAAGAAAGGCGTTCAACTTCCATTGTGAATAATGCTCTAGTTGTCTTTCGGGTGCATTACTTCTTAAGGACCGTCATTCTCACGGGAGACGTCACCAAGGTAGGAGATTAAGAGACGTACATTGATTCAGACCTCTGGGAAGCATTTGCCACTAGTTCAAAAAGTGATGGTTACACTGTTATATTCCTCTGGGAAGCATTTCCCACTAGTTCAAAAGCCTACAATTAAACAATAGAATATAATTAAATATAAAAAAAATATGTAAGTTAACAAATAAAACATAATTAAATGTAGAAATAATGTATTAACTGTTGACATTTGGGAAACATTCTGTGAAACCTCTAGTTTAACATTTTGTGAAGCCAATGGTTCAGCATTTTAGTGAATCCACTGATCCAGACGCTTGTGAAGCTGATTATGAAGCCTACAATTAAACAACATGACATACTTTTGCTGGAATCGGTAGGTTTTAAAATTAACTAAAAAATAAGTTTGAACCACGAACGATTCGTGGGCGGAATATAAAAAAATCAATCAACTTATTTAATCAAATTAGAAAATTTAAAACCAAACAACGTGCGATTGTGCATACACAATATTAAACGAGAAGATACTATTAGAAACAATTTTTCACCTATACTTTGTATCAAAGAATTTTTGAACTAGCAGAATTCCTTCGAGCGCTCTTCGTGTTTTTTAAGTTTCGGGATCCGAATCACGCACTTGAACTCCAAGAATGATTTGTGAATTTCGTCCACCAAAAATCACCCATTAATTTCAGAAATATATCTCACGAGAATTTTGTGTAAGAAATTGAGTGTGGGCTCTCAAAACGATTGAAGGAAAAAATCGAATTTTTTTCCTTCAATACTATCTCAATCGGCGGCAATCACTAGGGAGGGGAGAAAACTCTTTTTCTCTGTATCTGATATGAGATATATATATATCTGCAATCAAATTACTATTAGATATTTATAATATCTAATTTTTAATATTTACAAATATACCCACATATTTTAAATTTTTAAAAGTTCACCCCTACATATAAAAATTGTTGAAAATCAATATATCTCCACAGTGTTAGAGTTGTATCGAAATTTATCAATCTATTTGATAGATTTAATTGATCATTATCAATTAACTAATTAATTTATTTTTATTTACCAATTAGAAAATAATAAACTTATTAATTTTAATACAAGTAGTCACACTTAACTAATTAAGTGGCATCACCTATCGCACATATGTGTAGGAAATATGCCTTGACACTAAATCATATTTTGATCAAATTTACTTCATTTCTTCTGTTATCATGAGCTATTCTGAGATCGAATGAATCCACATGAACAGAGTTAAGGATTCAAATACCAGTGAATTTATCTCCATAAATTTCTGACATATTCAATGCTGACATCGTACGATTCCACTATAGATTTGATGCTGAATCAACTCTAGATTCATGCGCGTACTTATCTATTGGTGTAAATAAACTCTTTTTATTTTCACGGTTCATAGAATATTTTAACACAATACTCATCGTGAATATCATTAACAAGAGATGACTGTGAATAAGAAAAACATAATAGTAAATTATCTCGTACAATTCACAAGTTTTAATTAATGACTCAATTCATTGAATATCTGGCCAGGTTAATTTATTCACACACCCATCAATAAAAGCATAAGGTGATATTGTTGCTTTCACAATCCAACCACGAATTTTCATATCTGTGAATCACGTAACTCCAACTTAATGAAATTACAATCCCAACAACTGATGTATTGCCCGTCAATTCTAACTCACTCATTTGACATATCAAAGATTGCAAGTAACTAAGTCAAGTTATGTATTCACCTCAGGATTAAGATAATTATGAAAATAGCGAAGGTGTAACAATTAGATTTAGAGCGAGGTAAATAATTTTGGGCTCTAAACTAATTTGTTACTGGTCAATTTTACATGTTCATAACATGTTAAGGTTACCGTTTGAGTCTCCACTCTCATGCACCATGACTGGCCTCCATTGGTTCAACCTAACAGTCGTAATCGGATTCGATTACTCAGTCGATCCTAAGACTATGAATATCATTATGAACCTTTTCAAAAGAGTTCGTCTGGAGATGCCTCTGTCTTCACTCTTAATTCATTGATGAAAGTTGTAGGACTTGAGTAATTTATAAACGCACTTTAGTTTAAAATAAAACTTTCAATTTATTGATAAAAATTTAATAATTCTAATGTCGGAGAAATAACAAAATACAAATAAATAGTTATTACACGCTACTTTATGGACATATTCCAACAATCTCCCACTTGGACTAAAGTAGACGTGTACAATATCTTATCCCCAATTTACTTTATTTCTTCTGTTCTCATGAGCTATTCTGAGATCGAATGAACCCACATGAACAGAGCTAAGGATTCAAATACCCAGTGAATTTATCTTCATAAATTTCTGACATATTCAATCCTGATATCGTACGATTCCACTATAGGTTTGATGCCGAATCAACTCTAGATTCATGCGCGTTACTTTTCTATTGGTGTAAATAAACTCTTTTTATTTTCACAGTCCACATAATATTTTAACACAATACCCATCGTGAATATCATTAACAAGAGATGACTGTGAATAAGAAAGACATAATAGTAATTATCTCGTACAATTCATAAGTCTTAATCAATGACTCAATTCATTGAATATCTGGCCAGGTTAATTTATTCATGCACCCATCAATAAAGCATAAGGTGATATTGTTTCTTTCACAATCCAACTACGAATTTTCATATCTGTGAATCACGTAACTCCAACTTAATTGAATTACAATCCCAACAACTGATGTATTACCCGTCAATTCTAACTCACTCATTTGACACATCAAAGATTGCAAGTAATAAGTCAAGCTATGTATTCACCTCAGGATTAAGATAATTATGAAAATACCGAAGGTGTAACAATTAGATTTAGAGTGAGGTAAATAATTTTGGGCTCTAAACTAATTTGTTACATTGTCTATTTTACATCTTCATAACATGTCAAGGTTAACCGTTTGAGTCTCCACTCTCATGTCCCATGACTGGCTTCCATTGGTTCAACCTAACAGTTGTAATCGGATTCGATTGTCCTGTCGATCCTAAGATTGTGAATATCATTATGAACTTTTTCAAAAGAGTTCATCTGTAGATGCATCTGTCTTCACTCTTCATTCATTGATGAAAGTTCTAGGACTTGAGTAATTTATAAACGTACTTTAATTTAAAATAAAACTTTCAATTTATCGATAAAAATTCAATAATTCTAATGTTGGAGAAATAACAAAATAAAAATAAATAGTTATTACAAGCTAATTTATGGACATATTCCAACTATCTCTCACTTGGACTAAAGTAGACGTGTACAATCTCTTATCCCCAATTTACTTTATTTCTTCTGTTCTCATGAGCTATTCTGAGATCGGATGAACCCACATGAACAGATCTAAGGATTCAAATACCCAGTGAATTTATCTCCATAAATTTCTGACCTATTCAATCCTGACATCATACGATTCCACTATAGGTTTGATGCTGAATCAACTCTAGATTCATGCGCGTTACTTTTCTATTTGTGTAAATAAACTCTTTTTATTTTCAGGGTCCACAGAATATTTTAACACAATACCCATCGTGAATATCATTAACAAGAGATGACTGTGAATAAGAAAGACATAATAGTGAATTATCTCATACAATTCACAAGTCTAAATCAATGACTCAATTCATTGAATATCTTGCCAGGTTAATTTATTCACGCACATCAATAAAGCATAAGGTGATATTTTTTCTTTCACAATCCAACCATGAATTTTCATATCTGTGAATCACGTAACTCTAACTTAATTGAATTACAATCCCAACAACTGATGTATTGCCCGTCAATTCTAACTCACTCATTTGACATATCAAAGATTGCAAGTAATAAGTCAAGCTATGTATTCACCTCAGGATTAAGATAATTATGAAAATACTGAAGGTGTAACAATTAGATTTAGAGTGAGGTAAATAATTTTGGGCTCTAAACTAATTTGTTACATTGTCTATTTTACATCTTCATAACATGTCAAGGTTAACCGTTTGAGTCTCCACTCTCATGTCCCATGACTGGCTTCCATTGGTTCAACCTAACAGTTGTAATCGGATTCGATTGCCCAGTCGATCCTAAAACTGTGAATATCATTATGAACTTTTTCAAAAGAGTTCGTCTGGAGATGCATCTGTCTTCACTCTTCATTATTGATGAAAGTTCTAGGATTTGAGTAATTTATAAACGCACTTTAATTTAAAATAAAACTTTCAATTTATCGATAAAAATTCAATAATTCTAATATCGGAGAAATAACAAAATACAAATAAATAGTTATTACACGCTACTTTATGGACATATTTCAACAATCTCCCACTTGGACTAAAGTAGATGTGTATAATCTCTTATCTCTAAACCCTCCAGATGACCATAAAAATTTTTACTGCTTAAAGTCTATGTGAATGGATCTGTCAGGTTGTTGACCGTCGAAATATGCGTAACCATAACGTCTCCACGCTGAATAATTTCTCTAATCATGTGATATTTACATTCTATGTGTTTGGATCTCTTATGACTTCCAGGTTCCTTAGAATTCTCTACAGCCCCATTATTATCACAATAAAGTGTCATGGGCTTGTTAGTATCTGAAATAACTTTTAGAGTCTTTAAAAACTTCCTAAGCCATACAGCCTCCTTTTGTAGCTTCACAAGCTACCACATATTCAGCTTACATGGTAGATCAGTAATGCAAGATTGTTTGATACTTCTCCTTACAACTGTTCCACCATTCAGGAGAACGCCGATCTTGAAGTGGACCTCCTAGAATCCTTATCAGCTTGGAAATCAGAATCAGTATACCGTGTCATATTCAAGTCACTACCTAAATACACAAGCATGTAATTGCTTGTTCTCTTAAGATACTTAAGGATATGTTTGACAGCATTCCAATGCTCAATTCCAGGATTAGATTGGAAACGACTCACCACGCTCACGACATAGTAAATGTCTGGTCTAGTACAAAGTATCGCATACATGAGACTTCCTATGGCTAAAGCATAGAGAATCTTTCTCATGTTTTCCTTTTTTTGAGGTGTCTTAGGAGACTGCTCCTTGGAGAGGCTGACCCCATATTTAAAAGAAAGAAATCTTTTCTTGGAGTTATGCTTACTGAAGCGATCTAACACCTTATCAATATAAGATGCTTGAGACAATGCCAATTGTCTGTTATTCCTATCTCGAAAGATCTAAATACCTAAAACAAATGTCGCTTCTTCAAGATCCTTCATATCAAATTTCTTTGTAAGCCAAATCTTGACATCAGATAATTTTCTTACAACATTCCCCTTGAGTAGAATATCATCTACGTACAAGACTAGAAAAATCATATTTCCCTTCTTGTATCAGCTTATACACACAGCTCTCGTCCACTAACTATTCAAAACCATAGTTCTTAACAGTTTCTTCGAATCAAATATTCCACAACCGTGACGCATTCTTAAGTCCATAAATGGACTTCTGTTGTTCGCAAACTTTACCCTCTTGGCCTTTCTCCATGAACTCGTTTGGTTGAGCCATATCAATGCAATCATCAAGATTGCCATTCAGAAATGCAGTCTTAACTTTCATTTACCAGATTTCATAATCAAAGGCAGCAACAATGGACAAAAGAATTCGGATGGATTTAAGCATAATCACTGGCGAGAATGTATATTCATAGTCTATTCCTTCCTGGGTGTAGACTTTAGCTACTAGCCTAGCTTTGAATGTCTTTACATTCTCATCCGAACCTTTTTTCTTCTTATAGATTCATTTACTTCCTATGGGTTATGCCCCTTCAGGAGGATCTACAAACTTCCAGACTCTATTCAAGTACATCGAATGTATCTCAAAGTTCATGACTTCTTGCCATAAGTTTGCGTCAGGACCAGCCATGACCTCTACGTAGGAGACAAGTTCATCAAGGTCCTTATCTGAGGTAGCTGTCAAAGCTTCTCCTTAGGACATATATCTCTCAGGTTGCATCACAATCCTCCCACTACGTCGAGACTCCATAGGCTCTGGCTCCTGTCGTGGTTCTTCCATTATTGAATCAGAAAAACTTCTAGTTGGGGAGTCGATGTCTCCCACTCAATAATTCCTTTATCACAACTGTGCTTCTCAGCTGTACACTTTTAATGTAATCTTCTTCAAGAAAAACGAGCAATCGTGCTAACAATTTTTTCTGGTCAATCGTACTGTAGAAGATGTACACCTTCGTTCCTTTAGGATATCCTATGAACATGCATACTTCTAAACGACTGGCCAACTTTTCTGTCTTTGGTTTTCGATTATGTGCTAGGAACCCCCATATTTTAAAATGATTAATATATGGCTTTCATCCATAGCATCTTTCATACGGTGTACCAGGCACCGTCTTTGACGAAACTTAGTTTAGAATATATGTTGTTGTTTTCAAGGCATATCCTCAAAATGAATTTAGGGGGGATGGGTAACTCATCATGGATCTAACCATATCCATCAGAGTTTGATTCCTTCTCTCCAACACACCATTCTGCTTTGGCATATCAGGTGCTATAAGTTGAGAAAAAATACATTCTTTCTTAAGAAAGTCTTCAAACTCTCCTAGCAAGTACTCTCGACCACGATCGGATCGTAGTGTTTTGATTTATTTTTCTAATTGATTTTCAAGAAAGGCCTTATACTCTTTGAACTTTTCAAAGGTTTAAGACTTTTAACGCATTAGATAAACATGATAAAAATACGAGTAGTCATTAGTGAAGGTTATGAAGTATTCATAACCTCCTCTTACTATGCCCCACATACATAACTATGTTTCAGTTCAAGGCATTGAGTGGCTCTTTCACCTTTTGCTGAAAAAAGTCTCTTGGTCATTTTGTCTTCAATACAGGATTCGTATGTGCGTAGTGATCCCACACTTAAAGTTTGCAAAGGACCATCCTTCATAAGTCTTTTAATCTTGTCCAGACTAATATGCCCAAGGCGTAAATGCCACAAATAGGTTAGATCAGTTGAGTCATACTTCAACATTTTACTATCCCTTTGTGAATCATTATTCATTTCAGTGTCACATATCATTGGGACTATTTACTTTACGTGAAACAATTTATTAAATATGCGTGCAATAGTAATTAGGCATTCATTTAAGAAAATACCAATATCTATATCAATGAATTTAAGAGCAAATCCTTCAGTAATGAAATAAGATTCTTCCCAAAAACTGGGATATAATAAGTATCACGTAAAATAATAAAATGTTTCTCAAAATATATTTTAATAGTTCCCACATATACGGCTGATACTAGTGCTCCATTAACCTAGCAGAAGTTGTACTCGCCCTCGTCAAACCTTCTGACTTTCCTGAACCCCTACAGGGAGCAACATATATGGTTAGTAACTGCAGAGTCTACAATTCAAGATAAAGTAGAGTCAGCTACATAACAGGGCTAAGTAGACATTCTATACCTTTAGATCTCATCCCTTTCAGATACTCTAGACTGTTGCGTTTCCAATGACCAGCAGCTCCACAGTGATGACACTTTTCTTTCGACTTGTCTACTTTCATGGTGCTCTTAATTTTGGTAGATCTCGCTTCACTTTCCTTGGACCTCTTCTCTGTTTCTTCATAGAGCCAGAGGTGGAAGGCTTTATTTCAGTAAAGTTAGCCTCTCCAGGCTTCCTCTTGCCCTTCAGAAATAGAGACTCAGCAACTTGCAGCTGTTTGATGAGCTTAGGAAGTGAGTTCTTCAACTTATTCATTGAATAATTAAGCTTAAAGTTCTCAAAGGTACTAGGAAAAGTCTTTATGATCATATCCACCCGAGTCTCACCATCAACCTCAACACCCATTATCTCTATCTCATTTAGATAACTTTTGATCAACATCATATGTTCTCTGATAGGGGTTTCAGGTTCCATCTTGCAGTTCATGAAGTTGCGTACAACTATCTTTCTGGCTTGACGACCTTGATCTCTGAACATTTCGGTGATGATCAATATCATATCAGCGGTGATATCAAAGTTCTGATGTTGTTGTTGCAATACATTGCTCATAGATTCCAAGATGTAACATCTGGTGATCTCATCAAAATGTAGCCAAAAAGTATAAGCATATATTCTCCTTTTGAGTTGATTCAGCAATAGGCCCAAGGGGACAAGAGAGTAGCGAGCATGAACTTGTGCTTTTGTAACGTCAGCACGATATCAAAATTTTTTTCCAATTCACATAATTTTCACCAATAAATTTGTCCACGTTAAGAATTTTTGAGAGGTGAGATAGTGAGATGATTACTAAAAAAAATAAATAAAATGATATAAATAAATGCTCAATCGTTTAGAAAAGTATGATACATGATACAACTACTTAAACATTTAAAAAGCCATTAAAAATATTTCATCCATGATGTTACAATAAAAAATGATAGCTTGTCTCATCGTGGGATGAAATCCAAACTATCTCCTATTGCATCGAGACTTTTCTCATGTGGTTAACGCTCAAATGTCTCCACATCTAGCTTAACCAATCACCAATGGTTTTGGTCACTTTGGCCCCATTGACTAGCCCCTAAACGGGGATTCCAATGTGCTTTAGTCTAAGTGTATAACTAACGCATCGACTCTTAAAAGTTGTTACGGACTAACAGTCTGTCTATGGAATGGCTCTACCCTACCACTTCCTTTAAAAGTCTTAGCTCCTCAAGCAACTCGATGATTCAAAGTAACACGACTCCAAAGTTTCTCCCATTCAAGAGAGGGCCGCTAGGGGCTATTTTAAACCATTTCTCATAGCACAATCAAGTTCGCGTTGGAGATATTGAGAACGTTTCAAGGTAAACGACCATTCCACTTAGTTTTTGAAAAAAAATGGATTTTTTGTTGTTTTTCAAAAAATAACTTTTATTAATTTGAAAAATGTGATGAAATTTATAAATCTTTTATTTAATTTTAAATCCCAATTTAAAATCATAACCATTATAAATTTCACATTGTAATTAAATTATAACCATCATAAATTAATCTATAATGATGCATGTACATGCTACATAGCAATTTGATATTGGCATGTCCCTTATATATCTTCAAATAGACATCTTTCATATAAAAATTATCCACATATACAAGAGGATCATCCAGTTTGTAACTTATGGTAGCTAAGGCATGACAACATGGAATGCTAGTGAGATCTCATTTTCTACAAGTACAAGTTTTTACCCCAAGTTCACTACACTAACTGGCTGAGTAGCATGAAACACTTCAAATTTCCCTCCTCATAGGCAGAATGCATTACCTGTTTTATTATTCTCTACTATTGCACATGCTTTTAGAGACACATTACAACTCCACTTAGAAACACTCTCTATTTTCTTCGCCATATGAATCATCAAATTCTAATTTCTTTCAAGCATAATCAGGATAGGCCTATACCTAGTTTCCAAAATTATAATATTAAATGACTTACAAAGGTTGTTTGACAACATATCGCACTTGGAAAAGATCTGGAATTGAGACCTAGTCCACGAACCACGAGGTTTTACAGACAACCATTCATAAGCCCCTAAATGTTCTTCCTTAAACTTCTCTATTTCAGATAAAAACTGAACTACTGTTATACTTCTAGCACAGCTGCACAATCTATTTTTCAAAGACAGACCTTTGAAATCCTCCTTAAAATTATTGTACATATGGCGCACACAACTCTTCTGCTCTAAATTGGGCACTAAGTTTTTCAGTACACGCTTGAACCCTTTTTCCTTATCACTTATGAATGTCCAAGCATAACTATTAACAATTCCAACATCATCAATCAAAGCAGTAAAAAACACTCCCATGACTCGATTTTTAACCTCCGCTATCGCATAAGCAATTGGGAACAATGAGTTATTCTCATCTATTCCCACTGCAATCAGTAATTGTCGGATGGGTACCTTTGATGTGTCACCCATCCTGATTTAATTTGAAATGTTCTCCCATTTCTTTTGTAAAAACACATACACAAACCAAGGACGCCCATTAGAACATGCAGCCTTAATCTTATCCCTATCATTCTTCATAAATATTTAGAACCCTACCACACTTAATAGAGTATTCACTCACAGCCTGCCTAAACTCATATCAGACCCAAACAACATACCCCATTTGAATTGAACATCTCTCATATCTGTTTTAGGGAAGAACTTAAGATTCCTAGGTCTATTCCTACACCTTACATCTTCTCCATCTGACTCACTATCCAAACTTTTTTAATTCATCTGAGTTGTCTCCCTGAGTATCAACTACATTAAAATGGTACAACTAAAAGTATGTTTTACTTCTGGTTCAACCATTGATTCAAAGAATTGACCATCATCATTTGTTTGACCATCATTTGACTCAGCATCATCAAAATCAAGATCATCAGAATGATTTGAATACACTACAGACAACACAATATGCAATCTCAGAATTTAAAACAGTATGCAATCTCAGAATTCAAAATAATATGCAAACTCAGATACATTATAGACACCTCTAATCAAGATGCAATAAGATTTTATAGCAGTATAAAACCCTAATCAGTATACAGTCTCAGAATACACTATACACAAACTCAAAATACACTACAAATAACTCTAATCAGAATGCAATTAGATTTTATGGCAGTATAAAATCCTAATCAGTATACGATCTTAGAATATAATAAAAACCCTAATCAGTATATGATCAAACCCTAAACTAGAATGCAAAACCCTATACCAACATGCAAATAAAAACTTCAAACACTAGACCAAAATACACATCCCCAAACAAATCAGTAAAAAATTTGGGACCACTCTTTTAAAAATAGTATAAAAATGGTGGTCTCTAATGCTTTTGTAAAAAAACAATCTTTAAAGTTTGTTGTTTTCTAAAATCTTCGAGTATATAAATAAAGAAACAAAACTCACATTCGTTGCTTTGTCTTCGAGCGTCAAAACTTTCACTGTCTCGTCCACGACCTCATCCTCGACCACGACCTCTCCCACCTCCTCTTGTGCTCACCATCGAAGAAGAAGGTCAAAGAAGAAATAAAAAAAATAGTGAAGAAGTTCGAATATGAAATTGAGAAATTGAAAATGAAGGTTTCCTTCGCTAGAGAGAAACTTCGAAGAAGACCCTTCACTAATGACAGAGTATACGAAGGGACTCTTCACCCCACCTAAAGTGGGTTGGTGGGGGAGAAGCCATAAATGACTTACACACGACAATGGAGTGTTAAATTACCCCATTGCACATTAAAAGGCTCACGTATAAGTCACGTTTATTGGTTTCCGTCAGTTTTTTGAATGGAAGTCACAGTAGGAGGTATTGATGAAATAAAAAGATAAGTGATGGTGTTTTATGAAAGATTTTAAAGGTAAGAGGATATACTAATATAGTCGCAGAAGGTCATGAGGTCTATTGTAATCAACCCTTACTTAAAACTAACTCTAACTTTTTTTCTTTGGTTAATCTATTGCTTCAAATAGCTAGGTATATCACTATCTGACTAATTTATCGAACATTTAGGTATACTTATTATATTAACATTAATAAAGAAAAAGAATAAAAGAGAATCCTGCCGTGCAAATTATTTAATCTTCCCACATAAATAACTAAGTTGATCATGGCCAATGTATAGCGAGTAATAAGTGGCAGTCATAAGCCGATTACTCTTCTAAAATTTGAGAGGGTAATTTTAGAATAGTTTAATAATGGTAAAATAAAATAATCTAAAAATAATTTTTATCATCACTTTTCAATATATTATAGAATTATAAAATGAAAGTTACAAGGTTGCCTTACTAATAACTTTAAGATAAAATTTTACTATTTTACCTATGAAACAATGATTATATTTGAGAAATTTTAGCGATGTTTCTAGTTTCAGGTTATTTACTCTTTGATGTCATCACATACGACATATTCGTGCTAACCGTAATTATATCTGAAGTTGAGTAAACTTTGTTTTTTTTAAATAAGTAAATTTGTTCTTTTTTGTCAGCAAAATTTGTGCTTATTTGGGATTTAGGTAATTTCCAATAACAGCACAAGTTTATGTTTTAGAAATAAAAAAGTTTTTTTAACTAATAACAAAAGTTAACGGGTCTTCGAAACAATATAAATTTTTGTAATGGGCTGAAAGAACAAAAAAAATCATAATGAAACATATAAATTTGAATAGATTACAGGAATCAGAATTCAAAAGCCAGTACAAAACGAAAACAAAAACAAAAATTATACAAATCAAAAGGCACCAAGTCCTGTATCACTGACGGATGCCATATCCCAACGATTTAAAGAACACATTATCCAGTATCCATATGTTTATTTCACATAAAAATTAAGGAAAAAAACCCAGAAATGAATCAAATAATAAAAAGACAGTCGCCCGGCAGCCATTGGTAGCACCCGGCTATAATCACTGCCCCTCTGCTTCATTCTCAACCCCGTTCTCTCCACTCATTTCCTCAAGCGACTTACCTTTAGGCTCGGGCACCAATAAGGTAAAAATACATCCCAAGAGGTTGATGCCAGCCAGCACAAACAGAGAGTTTCTGACACCGATGCCAGGTTTGTACCCTGCATCTACCTTTTTAGGGTCTTGGCTTTGAGCAGCGTATAAGAATCCAAAAGCTCCGATAATTGCTCCAGCTTTTCCTGATGCAGCTGATATTCCATGACACGTGGACCTTAGCCTTGCTGGAAAAATTTCAGCTGGCACAATGAATGTAGTGGAATTGGGTCCGAAATTAGCGAAGAAAAATGTAAGAGAGTACATCATCAGGAATCCAATTCGATTTGGCTTTAAGGTCCAATGATGGTAAGGAAGTGCGAGGGCTAACATGAAGATTGTCATCATAATGAAACCCATCAACTGGATGGCAAATCTTCCCACTATATCAATAAAAGCCACTGTAAACCAATACCCAGGAACCGTACCACACAAGGCTATGAGCGTTTGAGCTCTAGCGATTTTGAAGCATTCTTCAAGTGCACTCATTGTTTTTGCCGGTGGAAGCCATCCGATCGCGCTGAATATGTCTTTCTGGAACAAATTTTGACTGTAAAACGCTATGTCTAGCAAAAACCATGTGCTGGTTGTTCCAAGCAAATGAAGCCCATGTCTTTTTGCAAACTCTTTGGAGAATAAACCAAAGCTATTTTGAGGCTGTCGCACAATTTTCTCCAAACCGGCCTCATCTGCTTCAAGGTTAACATTCAACACCTTAGACATGTCGGCGGCGGCTTGTTTTGCGTTCTTGGCGACAAGGGCAGTGTACCGAGCAGTCTCGGGCATCTTCATACGCCAGTAGTAAGTGAGACCCGCGGGAATGGCACCAAACATGAAGACAATGCGCCAAACGTAATCAGCTTCAGGGACAGTGGAGGCAAGAGCGTCGGCTGCATACGCTGGCGCAGGGAAGTGGTTATTGAAAGCTCCTGCTACAATCAAAGCCACAATTCCACCAGCCAAGATACCAAATCCTTGCATAGCAAACACAGCAGCTATAAACGCCCCACGTGTCTTTTTGTTGGCATATTCAGACATGATAGTAGCTGACAGTGGATAATCACCTCCAATACCAAAACCAAGCCAAAAACGGAAGAAGCAGAGGGTGGTCATCACACTCTTTGCTTCGTGGCCAAATGACAGCCCTGACCCGAACGAACATATCACCATAATAACAAGCGTTATGCCGTACACTTTCTTCCTACCCAACTTGTCGCCGAGCCACCCAAAGAAGAGCTGACCGGCAAGAGTACCGCATAGTGCGACGCCACTCACTGCGGCCGCCACATTGGGAGGTAGCGTACCTGGCTTTTCTGCCCCAGGATGGTGGTAGTAGATACGACCGAGTAATTTAGAGACAACGGATATGCAAAACAAATCGTAGGCATCCGTAAAGAACCCCATTCCTGCAATGATAATTGCAGTGAAATGGTACCATTGTGTCCTCGCTACATCGAGTGCGTTAAGCACTCCAAGTTGTTCAGGCATGGCTTTTTAATTTGTCTTTTCCTCAGATTGGCTTTAAAAATGAAATGATTGGCCCTGCAAAATGAGAAAAGACTTCTGAATGTGGGAAGTGTGTTTGAAGATGAAGAGGGAGGAGGATGAGTATCCATCTTTATAATCACACGAGCATGAGCATCCCATGGAAGTCCGGGCATTATCTCCGGCATCTAATGGCATATTCCCTCTTTTAAACTTATAAAAAAGTCAACTACTTCACAAAGTCAGAACCCTTTAATTTCTTTTAATTTTAATTTCTTAATTAATTATAATATCCTTTATATATTAATTAAACCATTGGTTATCCCCCTTGTTCTATTTATGACTTTACATTATGAGTTGCCATTAGTTACAACCAGTAGTACCTTGTTTAGAATACAATAGTACTTTTTCCTATATTAAGATAGAAAGAATTAAGATGTATGTATACTTTTTTTTGACATAGTTTATTAGCTAGCAAAGTGGTTTTTCTCGCATTGGACTAATTATTAATCTCTTATGGTAATTGAAACATTTATAGGGTGACACCTGCAAATACATACCCAAAAGAGTTAGAATTTGAAAAATCTGTCAAGTAGATGAGGAGAGATTATTATGGTTTGCGGTCACACACTACTACGATTTCACTTTTGGACGACGCACGTTAAAAAAGAGACACGACGGGGTATTAAGACCCAATCATTTTACACAATATGAAACACGAAATGACGGGGCTTTGAAGCCCGTCGTAACTGAGATGACGAGGTCTAGTGACCCCGTTGTTTTGTACTAAATTAAAGAGTAATACGACGGGCAATCTATGACCCATCGTGTTGTATGTGCCAAACACGACGAGTGGTAGAGCTCCCGTCTCATCTATGTGTGAAACACGACGGGCGGTAGAACTCCCGTTGTGTTCTATGTGCCAAACACGATGGGTGGTAGAGCTCCCGTAATGTTCTATGTGCCAAACACAACAGGTGGTAGAACTCCAATTGTGTTCTATGTGCCAAACACGATGGGTCGTCTACCACTCGTCGTGTTTTGACACTTTCCACCGCGTGCCTTCAACTTTTTTAAGTTGAGTACGTGGTTTGGGGTGTAATTCACGACGGGTGCTAGACCAACCGTCATTTTTTGTCAAAATTTTAACCCTAAAAGTAACTGCGTGACTTCTTTTCTCTTATTCTCTCCGTTGTTTCTAATCTATCGATATTGTTTGCGTCTCGTCGTCATCTTCACTTCTTTATTTCTTCTTTGAATCAATTGTTTCTGTGTCTACTTCAACTCGATATCACATTTACAACCTCTAATTTCTTTTTTATGCGTTCAACTCACAAATATGGATGGTATGTTTCTGTTTTTCTCCATCTTTTTTAAATTAATTACGTTAATCCTACGGTAATAATGAGTTTTTCATATCCTTTCATATTCTTAGGATGGATAAATCATGTATGTTTATGGATAAAATATCTATAAATTACGGGATTGGGGTTGAAAATTTTCTCAAGTATGCGATGGAGCATGGTAATGACCATTTTTTCTTACGTTGTCCATGTGTGAAATGTGGGAATCCCAAACGTTTCACTTTCACTGAGGTAGGAAAATCACTTATTCATTCATGATATAGATCAAAGATATCAAACATGGGTGTGGCATGGAGAATTAGATAATTCTAGAAAAACTACGTTTGGTATAAATGAAGGAAAAGAGAGTTATCATGCTCAGATGATGATTTAAAAGATGGTATGCCTTTTATCAAGTTGTAATATCCAGACCCTTCGTAAATATGTATTTTTGTAAAATTGATTTAAAAGATAAAGTGGATTTAAAATTTGATTTTAAAAAGTGATTATTTGTAATTTTGATATAATAATTTTAATTATATATGATTTAGTTTAAAATTTAATTTTTCAATTTTAAGAGAGTTTTATTTTATATTATAAAACTATAGCCACTCACACCATATGCTTATGTATTCCTTAGTATTATCCTAACACTATTTTATCATTGATTAGGCAATCTCAACCCTCAATTGAAAATCACTCAAACTACATAAATATACACCCTAAACTAACCTTGAAGCTAATATTATATATATTCCAAAAACTACTTCTCTCCCAGCTCTCTCCTCCCCCGCGCAGCCATCTGCAGGCCAGCTCCTTCGTTGGTCTCTCTCTAATTGAATTTGGGTAATCTTCTTCTCTTTCTTTCTTGATTTCTTTCTTTAATCTCTTTCTCTCTCTGTTTCTCTCTCTCTCTCTCTCTCAACCTTGCTTCATCTCCCCCTTTCTGTTTTTGTCTCTGTTCTTTCGGTCTCTCTCTCTTTCATCTTCATCTATGTTTCTTCCCCCTCTATTTCATTTTCCATCTCTAACTCTATCTCTCTCTACTTCTCTCCTTTTCCCTCTCTATCTTCCCCTCTCAGATTACCTCTTTGTTTTTCTTCCCCTCTCTATTTCTTTCTCCTTCTCGTTCTATCCTTCTCTCTTTCATTCTCTCTCTCTCTCTCTCTCCCTTTGCTTCTGCCATCATCGGTGGTTTATCACCGAGGCCTCCTTTCCCCTTCCCTCTGTTTCCCTTTCTCTCGCCCTCTGTTTCTCTCTCTATCTATGCTCTCTCTACTTCTCTCTACATCCCCCTCTTTCTTTCGCTATGAGTTTCCCTCACTATTTTTCTTCCACTCTTTATTTCTCTCTCATTCCCGTTTACTCTCTCTTCCCCACACTGTTTTCTCGTGCTTTCTGTTCTGCAACTGGGTCTAGCACCCAGTTGCTCTATCCTGAACCGGTTCATCATGAACCCAACCGGTTCGGGTTACTCAGATCGGCCTGAACCAGTCCATCAGATAAAATCAAACCGGACTGGTCGAAACGAGCCCAGTCTGAACCTTTTGACCCAAAGCTTTATCTTTTGACTTTGGACCCGTTATATTGTTTTCCGACCTCGTTCTGACCGTTTTGCACTGTTTTAATTAAATCTATATTTTCTATTTTATGGTATTAAAAATGTGTTTATATTTTTTTATTTCAAAACAATTTAGTGATTATATTTTTATGGATTTTAGGTCATTAATTGTTTAATTCATTCTTCCACTTTAGGTAAGTGGGCTTATATAATGGTGCGACTCTCGTTGTTATAAATGTATATGCTTTTTGTATGTGAATTTATATCGTAATGTGACTCATGTCTGATAAATATATATGCTTGAGTAAGTGAAATTACATTGTAATGTGACTCACGTGTGATAAATGTAATATGTGTTATTCTCATCAGTTTTACTTGTCTATAAGCATGTTACGTTCATATATATGTTTGTGTAAATTGACTTATATAACGATATGATTCTGATATTATAATTGTATCATGTATTTATTATTCGTTTGAGAATTTTTCAATAATTATTATAATCGGTTAACACTTTGGTAATTGATTACTGTTCAGTTATTAATGTGATTATCATGAGATAAATATCTGAGTATGATTGATTTTGCGTAGTATGTTATCATGTTTGATTCTATTATATGTACCAGAATGCATTATATGATTAACTTTTGTCATACGTTTGATTCTGCAATTTATGAGGTTAGTTCTTTCAAGTGGTAATTAAGCAAAATATAAACTTAAGCATGACTTTTAGTTAACAAGAAATCGAGACTGTTCACGTTATGTTCTGTTAAACGAATGAGGTGCCATCTGTTCATGTTTTCATCACACATAGGGTGTCATATGTTCATTTTTTTGTCACCTATGAGTGTCATCTTTTCTTTCACCCGATGAGTGTCATCTGTTTCGTCGCCCGATGTGTTCCATCTGTTTCGTCACCCAATTCGTCATGATGTGTTTCAGCTAACGAGTGATCAGTTCTGATTAGGTTGTTAACTAGAGGATATGACAAACCAAGATGTGATTAAGATTGCTAAATCATTATGTTTGAGACACGTGTTATCTGAATGCTATGTTAAGCCATGTCATGATCAAGTACGCAACTTTATTTCATTTATGTTATATGTCAAGTTCAGTTATGTTATGTCATGATTGCATTTTTGACATGTAGATGCATGTTATTATGTGAGTTTGCTTACTGAGTATTTTAAAATACTCATTCCCCCACAGTTATTTATGATGCAGGTGGTGATGGCGAGTAGCATGAGTGAGAGACTGTCATAACCTGTTAGATCAGAGGAATCTATGTGTTCAGTTTATGATATGATTTAAAAATTAGGAAAACGTTTTCTGTTAAACTTGGTTATTCAAGTAGTTTATTTTTATGTTATAATTTTCTACGAATTATGATGACTGAAAGTTTCATGAATTATGAATTTCAAGTTTTGACTTTATTTCAGAATTTAATTCAGTTTTTCAAGGTTTTATTAATTATGCATTTAAGATACTTTATCGCTTCCTCTATTTAATGATTAAGATTATTATCACAGATAAGTTTAATGCTTCTGCTATTTAAGGTCAGGGTTTTTCCATCATGGGTATATTAAGAATTTTCAATTTGAGAATTTTCTCAAAATTAGGGTTTGTTTCGAATTGGAAATTTTAAAATTATGAAATTACTCGTATGTTTAACCCTCAAGGATCGGGGCGTTACAGTTTGATATCAGAGCAATGGTTTTAGATTCTGTAGACTTTTCATAATGAAAAATATGGCATGTCACCTACTCGGCTCCTCCATCACCTTACAAGTCAGGTACGCATGATATGCATGTTTTAATTATTGATTCAGTATGACGTGCTTTAGTTTCATTATGACATGTTTGTTATGAATATGTTATTATGTGCAATAAGATTAGGCTTTTGGTAAGTCTTGAATTTTGGTGGGTAGTAGAGTAATGGCTCCCCCTTCGAGAAACAACAATCATGCACCGGTTGATCCTGCTGCAAACCCTTCGGCAACCATGATCAAATTATTTCAAGAATTTTTGGAGTTGTTTGAGGCAGACAGCGATGACTCGCCCAGCTCAACTACAACAACCATAACAGATGACAACAGTCAACGTGCAGCTGATCCACACCTTCAGGAGGTTGAACCCGCCCGTATTTGACGGTTTTTCGTCTGATCCATAGTTAGCTGACGATTAGATTGCGAGATTGGAGCAGATCTTTCAGTTTATGATGTGTTCTGAGATTCAAAAGGTTGTTTATGCAACTTTTATGCTAACGCAAGAAGCTCAAAAGTGGTGGGAGCTCACACAAAGAGCTCATGATGTTGTGCATAATCCGGTCACTTGGGATCGATTTAAGGAGCTATTTTTTGAGAAGTATTTTCCGATCACCGTTAGAGCGAGCAAGGAGGCTGAATTTCTTAGGCTGATGCAAGGTAATATGACTGTTGCTGATTAAGAAAGGAAGTTCGAGGAATTATCTCGCTACGCCACGCATTACATTGATAGTGAGATCAAGAAGGCTCACACGTTCGAAAGAGGACTTCGTCTAGAGATAAAGGGTTCTGTGTCACTCCACAAGCATACCACTTATGCAGCGGTGGTTGAAGCAGCGTTGTTGATGGAGCAGAATCTTCCACCAAGAGAGCTGCCACGAAATGATCGCTCGACGCAAGAGAAAATGAAGCTTTAGGATGACCATATTGAACAACGAGATGCAAAGAAACAAGTTAGAGATTCTCATCCTGTTTGCGTCGCTTGCAACAAAAGCCACATCAGACAGTGTTATGGGAAGATTAATGCTTGCTTTAAGTGTGGGAAAACTGGACATTATCTCAAGGATTGCCCGTTGAACAAACAAGGTCAGAACAATAGCACAAGAATCAACATGATTAAAGGAAAGGCATTCGCTTTGACACATCCAGAAGCGGACATGACGATTAAACTGCAGTTTTATCGGTATGCTTTTTACTTTTAGGCATTCAATCTCTGCGTTGATTGGACATTGATTTTGTTTTGTTCATTTGTGTTTTGTGTTTTACCGTTGATTGAGTTTTGGATTCTTTTTTGTTATTTCTAGTGTTTTAAAAAGGTGGCATCTTCCTTTCGAGGACGAAAGTTTTTAAGGAGGGGAGAATGTAATATCCCGACCCTTCGTAAATAGGTATTTTTGTAAAATTGATTTAAAAAATAAAGTGGATTTAAAATTTCATTTTAAAAAGTGATTATTTGTAATTTTGGTAAAATAATTTTAATTATATATGATTTAGTTTAAAATTTAATTTTTCAATTTTAAAAGAGTTTTATTTTATATTCTAAAACTTTAGCTCACTCACACAATATGCTTATATATACCCTAGTATTATCCTAACCTATTTTATCCTTGATTAGGCAATCTCAACCCTCAATTGAAAATCACTCACACTACATGCATATACACCTTAAACCAACCTTTAAACTAATATTATATATATTCCAAAAACTACTTCTTCTCTCCCAGCTCTCTCCTCCCCCGTGCAGCCACCTGCAGGCCACCAATTCTTCTCCTTCATTGATCTATCTCTAATTGAATTTGGGTAATCTTCTTCTCTTTCTTTGATTTCTTTCTTTAATCTCTTTCTCTCTCTCTCTCTGTCTCTCTCTCTCTCTCTCGTCCTTGCTTCATCTCCCCCATCTCTATTTTTGTCTCTGTTCTTTCAGTCTCTCTCTCTTTCATCTCCATCTCTGTTTCTTCCCCCTCTATTTCGTTTTCCATCTCTATCTCTGTCTCTCTCTGCTTCTCTCGTTATCCCTCTCTCTCTTCCCCTCTTAGATTCCCTCTCTGTTTTTCTTCCCCTCTCTATTTCTTTCTCCTTCTCGTTCTCTCTCTCTCTCCCTCTCTATGTCTCTCTCTGCATCTTTGTTCTCTCTCTCTCTCTCTCTCTCTCTCTCTCTCTCCCTTTACTTCTACCATCGCCAGCGGTTTATCATCGAGGCCTCATTTCCCCTTCCTTCTGTTTCCCTTTCTCTCACCCTCTGTTTCTCTTTCTATTTCTGTCTCTCTTTGCTTCTCTCTACATCCCTCTCTCTTCCCCTCTCAGTTTTCCTCACTGTTTCTCTCCCTTCCCGTTTTCTCTCTCTCTTCCCCACCCCGTTTTCTCGTGCTTTCTGTTCTACAACTGGGTCTAGCACCCAGTTGCTCTGTCCTGAACCGGTTCATCACGAACCGAATCGGTTCAGTTTACTCGGACCGGCCTGAACCGATCCATCAGATAAAATCTAACCGGACTAGTCCGAATCATCCCGGTCTGAACCTTTTGACCCGAAGCTTTATCTTTTGACTCTGGACCCGTTAAATTGTTTTTGACCTCGTTCTGACCGTTTTGCACTGTTTTAATTAAATGTATATTTTCTATTTTATGGTATTAAAAATGTGTTTATATTTTTTATTTCAAAACAATTTAGTGATTATATTTTTATGAATTCCAGGTCATTAATTGTTTGATTCATTCTTCCGCCGGGTAAGTGGGCTTATATAATGGTGTGACTCCCGTTGTTATAAATGTATATGCTTTGTGTAATTGAATTTATATCATAATGTGACCCGTGTGTGATAAATATATATGCTTGAGTAAGTGAAATTACATTGTAATGTGACCCACGTGTGATAAATGTAATATGTGTTATTCTCATCAGCTTTACTTGTCTATAAGCATGTTATTTCATATATATGTTTGTGTAAATTGACTTATATAACGATGTGATTCTCATATTTATTATCCGTATGAGCATTTTTTCAATAATTATTAAAATTCAGTTAACACTTTGGTAATTGATTACTGTTCAATTATTAATGTGATTATCATGAAATAAATGTCTGAGTATGACTGATTTTTTGTAGTATATTATCATGTTTGATTCTGTTATATGTACCAGAATGTATTATATGATAAATTTTTGTCATACGCTGGATTCTGCAATTTATGAGGTTAGTTCATTCAAGTGGTAATTAAGCAAAATATGAACTTAAGCATGAGCTTTAGTTAACAAGAAATGAGAACTGTTCACGTTATGTTCTGTTAAACGAATGGGGTGTCATCTGTTCATGCTTTTGTCATACATAGGGTGTCATCTGTTCATGTTTTGGTCATTCATTGGGTGTCATCTGTAATTATTTTCCGTCACTCATGACGTGCCATCTGTTCACATTTTTCGTCACCTATGAGTGTCATATGTTCTGTCACCCGATGAGTGTCATCTGTTTCATCACCCGATGTGTGCCATCTATTTCGTCACCCAATTCGTCATGATGTGTTTCAGCTAACGTGTGATCAGTTCTGATTAGGTTGTTAACTAGAGGATATGACAAGCCAAGATGTGATTAAGATTGCTAAATGATTATGTTTGAGACACGTGTTATCTGAGTGCTATGTTAAACCATGTCATGATCAAGTACGTTACTTTATTTCATTTATGTTATATGTCAAGTTCAGTTATGTTATGTCATGATTGCATTTTATATGTGGATGCATGTTATTATGTGAGTTTGCTTACTGAGTATTTTAAAATACTCATTCCCCCACAGTTATTTATGATACAGGTGGTGATGGCGAGTAGCATGAGTGGGAGACTGCCATAACCTATTAGATCAGAGGAATCTATGTGTTCAGTTTATGATTTGATTTAAAAATTAGGAAAACGTTAATGTTAAACTTGGTAATTCAAGTAGTTTATTTTACGTTATGATTTTCTACGAATTATGATGACTGAAAGTTTCATGAATTATGGATTTCAAGTTTTGACTTTATTTCAGAATTTAATTCAATTTTTCGAGGTTTTATTGATTATTCATTTAAGACACTTTATCGCTTCCCCTATTTAATGATTAAGATTCTGATCATAAATAAGTTTAATGCTTCCGCTATTTAAGGTGAGGGCTTTTCCATCATGGGTAAATTAAAAATTTTCAATTTGGGAATTTTCTCAAAATTATGGTTTGTTTCGAATTAGAGATTCCAAAATTGTAAAATTACTCGTATGTTTAACTCTCGGGGATCGGGGCGTTACACAAGTGGTTATGTAGAAAGAATTGATCACGAATAATGGAAGCAAGCACACTACTACAACTTTTGGCTTTAGATGATAGCCATATCTTTGATACAATGACAGCTCTCTAAAATCTGTCAAAGAAAAATAGTGTTGGGTGGGGTAATTCGGGTAAGATGACAGCTCAAAAATTAACTGTCATAAATATGTTCTCTACTATGACAGCTAATTTTTGGGCTGTCAATATAACTTCTTATTGTAGGGTCAATATGGCAACCCAAGAGGGGGAGGGGTGAATTGGGTGATCATGTTCAAATTAAAAACTTTTTGCACTCAAGTGGAAATGAATGTTCAAGAATTAACTTCAATATTTCTCAACAAGTTTAACTCTTGAAAAGATAAATAAGTAATAGATAAAAGTGTTGAAGTAAATAATGCTTGCGATAATATAAATGCAGAAATATAAAGCAAGCAAATAAAATAATTACAGAAACTTAAAGTGCAAAAATTAAATTATGAAAATTAAGTGCAAGAAATTAAAGTGCGAAAAATAAATAGCATAAAATAAAAAGAGAATAAGGAGAAGAAGATAGACACACGATATTTTTACGTTGTTCGGGAAATTCTATCCCTACGTCCACGCACCAAGACCCCCTTGGATATTTTTAATCTCACGATCTTCTTAAGTGTGAAGATCAAACCTTACAAACCCAATTGACTTTATGAGTGCCAACTAAACCTCACAAGGTTATGTGTTTCGAGATTAAGTTACTTCCTAGAATAACTCTCTCAAAAGAATAGAATCTCCAACCTAAAATCACAAAAAAATAATTTTGTTCACTCAAGAAATTTGCAAGTATAAAGCTCAAAATATTAAGAAAGATTTAGGAGAATATTGAGAGAGATTTAAGAGCAAATCTCTTGGCTACGAATTTGTGTTTTGTGAATAGAAATTGGTGTATTTATAGAGGAGATTGAGGTTAGGGTTTAGAAGGGAAAATTTCAAAATTTGAATATAGACAAAGGAAAGGACACTCCATCTTTAATAAGAAGGACAAAAAATCTTTGACCAAACAGGCAAGGAAAACTCCTACCCAAAATAATACAATATGGTCAAAAACTAGTTGGGTCTCCATCTCTCTTTATCTACTTGAAATTGAAACTTACTTTTTTGTGCTTTGTCATTATCTTCATCTCATGTATTTTGTCTATTGTGCAAGAGAGATATGATTTTTGGTATTTAGACTTTTTATGGATGTAAACTTAATTTAAGGATAATTATCCCTAAATAAATTGAGCTTTAATAAAAGCAAATAAAATGAGTAAACTCCTAATAAAAATTTCACGAAAGTAGATATTTTCATGATATTCAATTTTCATGCTTTATGCGCTCCTATGAAAATAAATATTTTCATGATCTTCAATTAGAATGTCTTGTGGTAATTTTTTCAATGACCTCTGCAAACTTGATTAAATTTATTAACAACATCAATGTTTTGTGATTATCAAAAGTTATCTCATAGAAATATAGGGTTAACACTTATTATGACAGTGAAAAAAAAACCTGTCATTGTTTTATGGTGTAAAAAAATTTACTATTTACCCTAAAGTTCATTTTATTTACGAAAAGGCCACACTATATAATCAATATAAACCTAATTTTACTTTTACTTTGTCATTTTTCTCTTCTCGTTTTATAGAGTGGCCACTAGCGATTTGGAGCTCCCTATTCATGACCGCACGCAAGGCGATTCACGACAGCTTCCACGCTACTTTGACGGTGATCTTCCACGGCGAGCTTCCACTGCTGCTCGAGCAAGGTTTCTCCTTTCGCGCATCATCTCCCTCTGTTTCTACAATTTATTCTTCGACGGTCGAGCTCGCCACCACAGAAGAAGTTAGAGATTCGTTCTTTTTCAAAATTTCCATTTGATTCAAGGTAAACTTTTGATTCTGAACCTGAGTTTGTAATAGTTAGAGTTTCTAATGGAGTTCTAGGTTTTAGAGGTCTATGAATGATTTCTGTGCTTTATTTGATTCTCGATTTTGATATTTTCTCAATCTTTTTGGAAAATGTAATTGCCAATAATTTCTTTATGAAAATTTTAAGCTTTCCTAGTTCAGATCTGAAGCTCATCTTCTCATATTTGTCTTTGTCATTTTCTGTATTTTTGTTTACCTAATTTTGTCATAGTTGATGAGGTAAATACATCTTTCGTGCTAATGTCTTCTTCAGAAACTTTGACATTAAAAGCTCAACAGATAAGCTTCTCATCTATTTGACATTCTACAACAATGCTGCTCTAAAGTGACTTAGAGGTTGTAGAACTTTGGCTGAAGGAACGAACGATATCATCAACTTGGGTCTGAAAGATGTCTTTGTGCCTAAAGAGCCTGGCTTTCCATTTCCTGGCCTTTTCCTCTTCTAAAATCTAAGTAGGAAGTAGATGCTCCTTCTTTCTGGAATTACTTGGCTTATTTAATGCTATAACTATATTGGATGGGTGAAAAATTACTTAAAATAGACTTTGTTGTAAGTGACAACCCCAATTATCAATTTAAATTTAAAAAACCATCACATATAATCTTAAAGCAACAACTATCTCGAACTTAGGTTAGAAATATTTAGTTTTAGTTTGTTCAAGTTCAACAAAAAGTCATTAGTCAATACCTTCCTTTTTATAAGTAGATCTAAAGTCAGTGGATGAAAACACATAGAGAGAAGGGAAATATTTTCTTCATTCAAGCTTTGTGTATTGTCGTTAGATGTATATATAAAAAAAGAATTAATCCAATAACTACTTTCCAATTCTTTTTGGTTTTGACTTTGTCAATACTTTTCTTCTACTTGGTTTACTAACAGGGATGATAGCATAACTTGACTTTCTTGCCTTAGCTTCCTCAATTGTGCTTCACTAACCTTTTGGGATTATTAATGCTAGACGTTTTTTAGCCCTTTTAATATCATTTGAATGCTTGATCATAGAGTAAAATGAATGTAGCATCAACATTTTCATCTTTGATTGCGTGGAAATTCTTTAGATAATTATTTTAGAAAACTGGGGTTGTTAATATGGAATCACACTAGACATGAGCGAGGATGTAAACACTTGGCTACATACAGTTATTAATACGAAATCATCAATGTTTCAATTGACACTTTCTTCTTGATATTCGATGGAGATTGACTGGATAGGTGAATCCCATTAGAATATAAATTTCTTTGTTGGATGTTCTGAATTTGATTGTTAAGAGTGAATTCATTTCTTATAGTTAGCTCTGTCTCGTTTCTTCTAAATAAATTGTAAATCACTCTATTGTTCCACTTTGTTTCTAATATGCTATATATTAACCCCAATTATTTTCTCTTTCAGTTTGCTTTGTCAATAGTGTATGTTTGCATCTAGAATAACCAGAAAATTAACTATTCTTCATCTAATGCTTTAATTTTTCTTTTGATATTTTTTTTTTTGCATAAATCATGTGAAATTTTCTTAATAACAAGGCTGTTATCTAATCAAGTCAATGTAAAAGACCCAATCATGTTACTATCAATTTCTTCAAGCTTACCGACACCTATAATTTTATTTGAAAAGTTTCTTGACATAACATAACATGAATATTCTAGCTTTCCCACTATTTCTCCGTAAGTAATCCCCTTATAGTACGAGTGTATGTGTACTTGCAGATCTGTTCTGTGGCATATGAATCCCCAAGATTTCTTACTTTATTTCTAGAGTCATTTTCTGAAATGAACTTTTCTTACTTCATCAGCTATTTTTTACACTGAATATATGGATGGTTGTCGTTTTCGGGAATATTTCACCCTTCTACTGTATTAGATATGACAAATCATTTGGCAAGGTTGGTAGATTAAAAGAATGTGATCTTCCTTCCAAGTGCGTTTTTCTATTATTGATTTTTAGTTCACCTTACTGCGGTAACACTTACACTACAAAAAAGCATATTTTATCGCACTAAGTTATAGTGGTCTGAAATAAAGTCCTATAGAAGATAAAATTTTGGGCGGTGGAGGGAATTGTGAAAAGTTAAAATTTGGGAAAGTGAAAATTAAACATTTCCCTCTCTCATAGACTTTGGTCTATCTCTCTCTTACACCAGAAATTTCCTACCCATTTTGCTTGGTGCATTCATATATTAATTCACCCATATCAAAATAGTGGATAGTAAATAAAAAAACTATGGTTCTGGCTTTTCTTGCATTTTTTGGGCAACATGCTTTATATACAATTGTTTTAGGCAGTTCTTTTAACTTATATTTCTTTTACTAAAGTATACTTTTGACTGTTAGAACGTTAATTAATCTGCATGATGGTGCTTTAATTACAAATCATATTTTTAGATAATATTGGTGAGATGTTTTCCCCAAAACAAGTGCTTGGGAGACACTAGCTATTTTGCTCAATGGTTTGAGAAAACTTATTCCAACTAAGAATGATAAGGTTTTGATGGTTGATCAATGCCATTATGCAAAGGGTCAACACCCGTATGCATGCATAATGAAGGTGACTCCTTCACTTAACGAGTGTTACTTTTATTGTCGGATAGATTTAATTGTTTTTTGAGCCTCTGCTTTATAGCCTTTAGTTTTAACTGTTATATTCTTTTAATTCGATTCTAAACTCTCTAGTTTTCCTTCCATGTGACCTGGGGAATTAATAATTTATTTGCTTACCTTGTTGAAAAGGGATTCTCCCCTTTCTCTCTCTCTCCCTCTCTCTCCCCTAACTCTCCCTCTCCTCCTTTCAAAAATCTTTTTCTTGACTGATTCTATTCCCATCTTTGATGTTTAGTTTCTGATTGATTATATTATTGTCTATGATTTTATTTTCCTTGTAATCTACTATTGTTGTTGTTGGTTTGGCTTGCTATCATTTTACTATTGTATATGCTTTTATTTATTATCTAGAGAGCTAATTCTATATGATGTATGCTGAATTAATTTTGAGATAGATGTGCTCTAATCTGATACCTAAGGTTTGTTACAGAGACTTATTGCTTCTTTATGATTGAACGTGCAACATGTGACTGATTTTTCGGGAGGGAGACCTTGTTCCCATCACTTGTAAGCTTCCTCTTGTCTTACTATTAGAATTAATTTTTTTTATTTTCTTCTGGCACTTTCTTGTGTCATTCACATAAACATTATCATCTTTACTATTGGTATATATGTAAGCTTTTTTCCAGCATGTTGATGCTTTAGATTTTCATTACATTTTTAGTTATTTTAGTTCATCTGATGAGTTCCTTTTCTTTTCCATTTTGCAGCTTCTTGCAGGACTAAACGAACCAACTTCATTTGATGAGTTCCTTTTCTTTCCCATTTATGCTGATCTTGCATTTTAATTATCGTTATTTTTAGACTGATGCTCGAAAAGCTATATTTGATTTTATTATCGCTATTTTTGAGACTGATGCTCCAAAAGGTATATTTGATATGTGGTTTCTATTTCATACTTCTTTTTTTCTACAGTAATTCAAACTTGTATATACCTTCTTCACTGAGTTGAGGATTTTATAATGTTTTCCCCTAAATTTTCCTTGTTATGTATTTCCTTATCAAGGATTCATTAAGAGTTGATGAACATATGGTAATTTTAAAATAAAGAAGTTGATTTCATGGGCGATCCACTTGTTTGTTGGATCATTCAACTGTAAAGAATATGGATTTTGTAATGCGTAATGCTTTCTACTAAGGCAATTCTGATAAAAATTTCTCTTATATTAACTTGGTTATGTTTTCCTTGCTTTCTCTACTTAAGTATATTGTGTTTGATGTTATTATTTTTTGGCTTTTATATAATCTATTTAATAAATAGCCATGTCTGATCTTTTTTCACTATAAATGTTTATAATTGCTAGGTAAAGATTATTTGTGTGTAAATTGTGTCACGGGAAGGTAGTTTTTGCCTTTCCATGACATTTTTTTTTAAATTTTGTTTGCCTTTCCATGAGATGGTGTTTTCTTTTGGCGTAGGTATCTTTTTAGTTTGGATCTGTTATCCATTGTGAGATTGTTGAACTGGTATTCTATTTCTCATCTATCTCTTACTTTCTAGGATATATGAAGTCTCAGATATCATCATACGCCTTTCTATCTATGAGGGAATGGAACTTTGGGGCTACTAGCATGAACTTATCCTATAAACATTTATGGTTTCCGAATATGCAGCCAACACTTGGTATTTTATCAAGTAGTAGTTTTTCAATAATGAAACTTATTTCTCATGATGAACTTTCTTATAGTTTTTGGACAATATATTATGATGAGATGTGATTAGTATGTATGTTGTTGGTTAATTTTGTGATTTATATATTGGTAGGGAATTATCTGGGATTGTTGTCATATATTGTTAGCAGAAGTATCTAGAGGATCTATGATTTATATTATTGGCTAGGACCATATGAGATTTTATGATTTATATTATTGTTGGGAACTATCTGGGGCCAATATTATATAGCTGCAGAAATTTAATTAAATAAAAGCTTTTATTTGTTTTCTTTTCTTGAACATTAGATGATGGAGATTCTCCTTCATCTATTTATTTTATGCGGTACCTAAGATGATGAGGATCCACATCATATATGCTTTTGTTGGTACTTAAGATGATGATGAGCAACCGTCATCTATGTTCTTTTGGCAATAACTAAAATGACGGGGATTCCCCATCATCTAAAGTTACTTAGATGACGGAGAATCTCGTCATCTATATGCTTTTTACGGTGACTAAGATGACGGGATTCCCCGTCATCTATCTATTTTTTGCAGTACCTACGATGATTGGGATTCCCCGTATTTGTACCCGCTGATAATAATGGTTTTTTTAAATGACTAAAAATGACAGTCTTGTAGATGACATTCGGCTAGCCGTCAATATAGGATTATCGTGACGAGTTTTACCTATCATCTAACCCCCTTTTTGTAGTAGTGGCACATCGTTATTTATTAGAAAATACTAATGAAGTTTAACCCTTTATCGAGTAAGTACAATAATCTCAATCTTTTTAATTTATGGGTGGTATGATATTGGTGCATTTTTAATTTGTTTAACTTTATATGTTTTATCTTTTACTCAGTATTAAACTAATAATCTATAATACAACACATGAGTGGATAAACGAAGCAGAAACTATCAAATCAACAAACGTATATGTATGACAACTTTCAGTACTCTTTTACTTTATTTTATAATAAATTGATGGGTAAATCCAACCTTTATTTTTTGCACGGTTCAACAACTAAGTAGAACAATATTGAGCAACTAGTATAACTAAAAGAAGTATTCAAAATTCATTAGCTTCAAGGTTTTTGTAATTAATTTCGTTATTTATTTCTCTAGTATATAATGTTAGAAATTTTGAAGATATGCAATGAAAAGTTATAATGTCTCCTGAGATATTTATGTCATTTTTATGTTTTCATTTATTGTTCAATTATAATAGGTTGACTTAATTATTCTAATAACTAAATTAAGAAAATATGTCACCAAAGATGACAGTTTGTAGACAAACCTTCATAAAAAGATAACTGAAGATATTTTCAATTTAGCTAATCTTTTAAATTAAGTAATATTGATACAACAATCAACCGTGAAAAATTAATACATGCATATATGTTGACAAAGTTGGAACAATATATAAATTAAAAAATTTTAAACATCATTATGATCAGATAGGCTTCTACTTGAGTATTTATTTTCAATTTCATATCCATTGAGATCCTGAAATTAATTAAAATATATAATAATCAATACTTGTAAAAATATTAATTGATATGAATTTAAATATGGACAACCCAAGTAAAAACATGATTGTGGCTAGTGGCCAGTGGTCGCCATTGAGAATAAGCCATTTGGCGTGGATCTTACAGCAAAAATTATAAAATATAAAAATATATTCTTTTTTTTTATAAAAAAACCATATAATTTTTTAATGTGAGTACCAGAGAATATTTTTTTTTAAGTTTTCCCTTCAAACTTGTGTTCAACATGAAATTTTAATTAATTTTATACTTTTTTGTGTAAAATAGTTAATTGCAATGATATTTAGGTGATTAGTTTTAAATTTATTAGTTGAGTATTTAATAAATTAGTTGAGTTTGGTAGTTTTTTTATTGATTCGGTTTTTTCTTTTTAATTTTTATCTCCAGGTTATGACTAATTAATTTTTATCCCCGTCAACTACAATAATCTCTGATCATGAAGGGCTCCCATGACTTGAGAGAGGATCCGGACTGTACCTCTTTGATTGGATGCTTACCATTCTTTATTTACACTCTATCGTTTGGAAAATGACGCCCTTTTATTGAATACTTAAAATTCGTCAACATTTTTCAGGAAATGAAAAAAGATTTTAAGTTAAAAAAAGGAATTTAAACTTTTCAATAAAAATCTCTGTTATCATAATTTTCTATTACTTTAATTACTATTTTTTTACATTAGTATTAGGTCTCCGTAACGTTCTCCGGCTAAAAGACATTAGTGAGTTTTTCGCATTAGCATTGAGTCTCTTTAGTATTTTTTTTATCAAAGGAAATTGTCATTAATGAAGATAAAAAAGGACAAATAAGTTCCTCTTCCACAAAGAAAAACACATCATTGAAAGGTTCACATAGAATACTTGGCTCATCAATCAACCCACTCTCTTTAGCCGAGACTAGGGGTGTTTAAAAGTGTCACTAACCGAGTTGAACTGAAAATGATCGGTTTGGTTAATTCTTTAGGTCCATACGGTTCGGTTTTTTTAAAAAATGTTCAGTCCTTTAATCAAACCGAACCGAAACATTAAATTCATATATTTTTTTATTTTTTATATATAATTCCATATCAAACCGAACTAAACCAAACCACAACACTTTGATTTTATATTCTTTTTAATAATATCATTTAAAATTTATTTTAAAAAATTACTTTTTAATTAATAATACCGAATCGAAAAACCGAACCAAAATTCATGGTTCAGTTTGGTTTGATTATTTTGACATGAACGGTTCAGTTCGTTTCGATTTTGCTGTCGAACCTAAATTTTGGTTCAATTCGATTTTTCACCAAACCCATGGATCTTCCCATACAATAATGATTCCCCATTGCCCACCGGCCATCTTTATCCTCCTAATAGAACTTCCCTCCCCTCAAGGAGACTCCTCATCCCCACGAAGGTCTTCTACCCACCTTAGCATTGAGAAAATCAAAATTATTAAAATATTTACTCCTCAAAACAACATAGAGGAGTGAAGAAGTGTTTCTCATAATTCTCTCTCCTTGTTTAGCCGAAAGAACTAAATTAAAATCACTCAAGTCAAGAAACCCGTTACGACCAGATTTATTTGGTTGTAAAAGAGACTCCCACGAGCCCAGTAAATCCCCTTCTTGTGAGGATAAGAGTTTTATCAATAATCAGCTATCTTACTACAAATTTTCCTACACAACATCCTAGGAATTTGATGCAAGACATTGCACAATTGGAAAAGGTGAAAGCAACAGCTTTAATAAGAGTTTATCTTCCGGCCAGGGAAAGAAACCTCTCTGCCTAACCCGCAAGTTTTGAAATAACCCTCTCATCAATCCTGCTAAAAATTGTGTTTGGGACATGCCAAAATCAGTTTCAAATTCCAAATATTTCTTAAACAACACTGCACAACTATGCCAAAAAAATTAGCAAGCTCAAAATGATAATTATTGGGAATATTTGAACTAAAAACAATGAGACTCTTTTGAATATTAGCTTAATGCCGCGAGGCAATACGATAGACATCTGGTAACTGCATATTAACACGTAATTCTGCCCTATCAGTTTTACGAATGCAAAGAATCATCCACGGAAAACAATGAGAAACAGTCGGTCCAGAACGATCAAATCAAAAGCCAGAAATATGATTGCTATGAGTATCGAGAATGAGCAAAGAAAATAAAGCTTCAGCTTAAATAAGAAACATATATGGAGACCAAGGATCACCCTTCTAAGTGCTCTTGAAGGTTTGAACAACTTGATACGTTCTCCCTTGACAATAATGTTAAAGGAGACATATAACATGCAACCATAAGTCCCTCTACACCATTTATTAGAAAAACCTAGTCACCTAAGATTCTCTAACACAAACACACACTCAACATTATCATACTCTTTAGACATATCTAATATAATTGCTGCATCATTTTTTTTCTTTTTATGAGTTCCAAAAGAATGTATAATCTCATGGATAATGAGTATGCTATCTACAATTTGTCTCCCCAGAATAAATGCACTTTAAACTATCTAATCGTTTTACTAATAATCATTCTTGGCCTATTAGTTAATACTTTTGCAATTATCTTATACATTACATTACATAAGCTAATAGGCCTAAATTGTTTTAAATAGCAAGGATTGTCAGATTTAGGAATAAGCACAATCGTCGTCAGATGTAACTCTGTAATCAAAACACAATTATCAAAAAAATCAGAGATGCAATTCAAGACATCGTTACCCATAATCACTTAGTTTTTCTAGAAGAACGTTGTACTATACCCTTCTGAACCTGGGGATTTGTACGGGTGCATTTGCATAAGAGCGATCAAGATCTCCTCAACTTCAACCTCACGATCCAACTACTATCTTTCTTGCTTGTCCAACACGGGCCGAATCTGAGCAGAAGCAACTTCGATAGAGGGGTTCGACAACTTCAAAAATGGTGGGAAAATACTGCACAACCATCAAAAACATTAGTCCATTATTAGAGTTCCACCTCCCTCTGAATTATAAAATTAATGGATTCTATTTCTCCTCCTTTGATTGCTAACTTTGGAATGGAAAAAAAATGCTATTGCGGTCCGCTTCTTTGATCCAATCGATCCTAATTCTGTCTCTCTAGTACGCATCCTCCTCTACCGTTGTCTACGTGTCCCAAGTGGCCCAAAGGACTCGGCACTACTCCAAGCCAACTAGATATCACTTCGACAATCGGCACAATCCATCAAATGTCTATCAAACCTTAATAAAAGAGGAACTCTATGATTTTGATCCTCAGTATTTAGCAAAATTGCCATGTGATCTGATACGGAAGGAGGAATATCTAACTATTGAAAATCGAGATATGCAGTGGAGGCGGTTTATTTAAAATTTTATTGATTGAAAAAATAATCACTACGCCATAAGTTTCCAAAAAAATAATTTTTGGAAAAAATAATTTTTCTCAACGGATCCATTATATATCTATACATTAAATTAAAGACATTCATAAAAAGTAAATATCTCTCTCGAAGTCTATCAAGCGTCCTCGCATACTCTAGTAAAATAACGAGCGTAAGATTTCACAAATAACAAAATGAAAGATCCACACCAAGTCATCCAAATCAATCTTCAAACACACTAGGTCGTGTGTGAGCACGTAGAATAAATCAAGAATACTTTTTTGTCTCTAGATATACTCAACACGTGAGATTTATAGATTTGGAGAAGGACTTTTGAAACAAAACTCTAAGAGAGAATTGGAGAATTCATAAAACTTTGATTAACAAATTAATCACACCTATGATTACTTAATGAGGCCAATAGAACATTATCTATATATATTCTAGGTCAAGGCTCATTACATTTTTAAAGATTTCATAAAATAATAAATTATTTATAAATGTTACACATGACCCACTACAGTCTGTGACACACTCCAGTGTCGTGCAGCACTGTACTGTGTCGTGTGGCACTACAGTTTGTCACGTGTCAAAGTGGTACTACAGTGTGTCATGTCAATCATTGATTCAAAAATTAGTGATTAGTATGTGGTAGTCCGACATGCTACATAGTAATTTTTTCAAATTTATTATTTTATTTTAATCGGATAAATATCTAGATATCAATTAATTCAAAATTAACTTATTTGATTACACATATCAACTAACTTACCTATTTGTTCAAAAATAACAGATTAGTTAATTCAAATTTAAATTATTATCATTTAATTATTTAATTATTTAATTTCATAAATCAAATATATTGTCTCACTTATTGATTAATTAAAAAACTAATTGATATAATTAATTAATTATAATTTCCAAAAACTATAATAATTAAATCTTAATTAATTAATTTCACATAATTATATACTTGCCTCAGAAACTTGTATCAATTAATTTCACACCCTAAACTGTGTAGTACAGAGGTGGCTTGGGGACCATGTAACTATAATTCTAAGCTCCAATCAATTTGATTATTAATTAAATGTTGATTATTTCTATTATTACTTCACTATAAATATGGAATTGCACTCTTAGTAATTATAGAATATATTTACAGAGTAATCTTGTGTAGTCCATTGATATAATCAATTCATATAGTTCTGTCCTCCATTTGTTGGTTCGTAAATTAGAGCTGGTTAAAATTACCATTTTAACCTTCTGATTACATCTTGATCCTTAAGTACCATCAATTCACTAGTGAATGGTCAGTTTATAATCATATTATAAATTTGAACTCAATAACCATTCAGTTCCAGAATTAACACTTAAGGGAACCAATATACGATCCGTTAGGAAAGCTTGAATTCTAAATCTTGTAAAATCACGTTCCCGACTATCCATGTCACTGTATCTCCAAAACAAAAGTCACTAGCCTATTTTACAAATAAGCTTTAATGAGTGAATCAAAATATCTAGTATACATGTATAGAGGTTCATGATTACTTAGGATTTATATTGATTTACATATGATAATCTGATTGACGTGTACTAAATCGTTATGATAAACGATAAACTAATAGAAATATTAATTCACATCGATCATGTCCTATATAATCTAATTATATAAAGTATCTTCACTAAGCTATTTATCCACATTAACAACCCAGATCTAGATCACATGCATTCAAAATGCTTAGCGAATCGTACAAGCAACCATTCATTAAAGATTTCATACTTTAATATGTCTCGGACTATTTTATTCATTATCACTAATACAAGTTCATAGTCTCATTAATTTTATGAAATTTTCAGATATTTATGTAGATTATTCAATAATAATTCTGAAAAATAATTATAAGAAAAAAGTTTTTATATTAATTTGAAATTAAAATGTCTTTACACATGCTTTGAGTGCACTACGCCCAGCAATCTTCCATTTCCCTTAAAGAAAATGTGACATCTCTATCAATCTCATATTTCGCACATGACACTCAAATGACTTTGTAGCAAGTGTCTTGGTAAAAGGATCAGCCAGGTTCTGATCTGACGCTATCTTTATAACAGTCACATTTACTCGTTGTACGATATCACTTACAAGATGGTATTTCCTCTCAATGCGCTTGCCCCTCTTATGAATCCTTTTGTTCTTTTGAATTATCTACTGTCCCACTATTGTCATAGTACATGATTAATGGCTTGCTTATTCATGTCTGGAATTACTTCCAGAGCAATGTAGAACTTTCTAAGCTAAACCATTTTTTCGCAGCTTCATAAGCCGCTATACATTCGACTTCCATGGTGGAATCTGCAAACCGAATTGTTTAATACTTCTCCATACTACAACTCATCCACCTAAGGAAAATATTGATCCACACGTCGACTTTTGATTGTCGCTATCTTAATGAAAATTAGAATCAGTATATCCAGTGGGGTTCAAGTCTCCTCCTAGATAAACAAGTATATAATTTATCGTTCTTAGAAGATACTTGAGAATGTACTTTACTGCAATCCAATGTTCAAAACATGGATTTGATGGATAACGACTAGCAATTTATACTACATAAGAGTATGTCTCGTCTCGTACACAGCATGGCATACATGTGACTCCCGACCGCTGAAGCATAATGAACCTTTCTCATATCCTCTTGCTCTTGAGGTGTCTTAGGACACTACTCCTTGGAAATGACAATTCCATGTCTAGTCAGTAATTGACATTTTTTGGAATTTTTCATAGAGAATCTTTCCAGCACCGTATCAATATAAGACGTCCGAGAAAATGCCAACAGCTTGTTCTTCCTATTCCTTAAGATTTGGATGCCTAAAACATAGCTAGCTTCTTTCAAATCTTTCATTTTTAATTTCTCAGCTAATCACTTATTTACTTTCGACAAAGTTTTCACATCATTCCCATTGAGTAAAATATCGTCTACGTAAAGAACTAAAAAATCACTTTTTTATCTTTGATGTATTTTTAAACACAAGCTTCGTCAACATTTTTTTGGAGCCATATGATTTAATAGTTTTATCAAAGGTAATATTTCATGATCTCGATGCTTACTTTAATCCAAATATAGATTTAAGCAACTTGCATGCTTTTTTATCTTGTCCATTTTCACGAAACCTTCTGGTTGCATCATATAGATGTTTTCTTCAAGAGAGTCATTAAAAAAAGTTGTCTTGACAACCATTTACCATATTTCATTGTCTAAACTAGCATTTATGGATAAAAGAATACGAATGGATTTTAGCATGGCAATGGGAGAGAATGCTCTTCGTAATCGACTCCTTCTCTTTGAGTATAGCCTTTAGCTACTAGCCATACCTTGAAAGTCACTACTTTCTCATATGCACATCTTTTCTTCTTGAAGATCCATTTACACCGTTTATTTGGTCAAGTCACAATTATCTACTCAAAACTTAATAGTGACTTTGTGAGTATAACCCATTATTTTAGAATCTATGACTTAATTTAGAGAGTGTCACCTTAGGGTTGGTCAAGTCTAAAATATATCACTTAGTCTTATCTTCATAAGAAGTCAACCTTGATATTGATACAGTTCGAAACCTTCCTTATGGGGGCAAAAATAAAGCCGTCTCGAGGCCCTCACCATATCTCACGTTGATGTATTAATAATGGAGATCACATGTCACATTGACATGTCAATTTTCTCACACTCACTATTTTGTAATAATGTGTTTCTAATTAACTAATTAATTAATTTCAAATTAATTACTAGTTTCAATAATCCAATGAATGATAACAATTAATCCAATCTAATTGACCTAAGTTCATTTAATCTTCCAAAGAGTTTAAGACTAATTTAAGTGAACAAAAAATAACTAATTAATTACATTCACTTAACTTTAATAAAATAATTTTAATAAAGTTGGTTATCCTAAAGGCCTAACTAAACGCATGCCTTTAGAATTATGTGATTACCAAGTTTAACTAATTAAAACTTAGCAGATTGCATGCAATTGATTTCACAAGTAATCCATATAAATACAATTAAGACAATCCTAATAAATCATGTTTCTACAAATGAGATGTATGATTAAATAAAATTGTGTGAGGTTTCATGTATGGCATGTGATCGACTAATGCATGGCCATGTTATTAATCGAATCAATAAATATTTATTTAAACAAATAAATAAACAAATGATGAACTGAGTGGCTATTATGTATTTTTAAATTTACAACCCTTGAAAAAGGAAAGAAAAATTACAAAGCGTGCTTCAAAAATACATATTTTCAAAAAAATGCTCCTTCTCTATTAGATGTACATCTTCATAATCTTCAAGTTTTGATCAAAATCCTTTTAATTAAGAAAGCTATTTTCCTAATTAAATAATCTCATTATTTATATTTTTTAAAATTAAGTGAATTTGATTAGTCAAAATACAATTCAATGACTTATCAAACTGAGCTCAAACTCAATCAATTAATTATTTTTAATTTTAACAAATTAAAATGAATAACTATCCTTTTAAAATTACGTTAATTTTAAAATTAAAAGATAAAAGATAGGATTTGGGCTTTCACGAAATATCACAGGGATAGAGCAACACGGTATCAAGGTACTTGTGCTCCATACCCTGACAATCACAAGAATTGCCACCAGCGGTAGTAGCAGGACACTGCCACTGCTGCCATCGTCAGTAGAGGGACATTCTGCATCCGTCTCGTGCGTTCTTCGACTTCTCACGTACGAAATTTTACATCATATTCAAAATATAATAACAAAAATTTCTATGCCTCAAACGACTTACACAAGATCTAAAGAAAATAAGAATAAAGCCTAAACCCAAAAGTCACTATACAACTAATGATTCATCTTTAACCAAACGTTCAAAAAATATAATCATCCATTCATTCATACATATCAAAGTATATAGTGAATAATAAAAGAAAATGCACACATCATTTAATGTATACATATATAAATATCGTTTTGATATCAATTGTTGAAAATCGAGGCGTGCTGCAGAGGCTATTTATTTAAAATTTCAATCACTAGAAAAATAATCACGATGCCACAAGTTCCAAAAAAAGTATTTTTTTTATGAAAAACAAATTTTCTCAACGCATCCATTATATACCAATATATTAAATTAAAGACATTCATAAAAAGTAGTAATACCTCTCGATGTCTATCAAGCGTCCTCACTATCTTCTAGTAAAGCAAAGGCGTAAGAGTCCATGAAGAACGAACTATGAGATCCATACCAAGATCTTTCAAACTAATCCTCAAACACACTAGGATATGTGTGGGCACGTAAAATAAATCAAGAACACTATCATGTCTCTAGATTTACGCAACACATGAGATCTAGAGATTTAAACTTTTGAGATAGATCTCTAAGAGAGAATTAGAGAATTCACAAAGTTTTGATTAACAAATTAATTACACCTATGATGGCTTAATGCGGGCAATAGAACATTATCTCTCTCTCTCTCTCTCTCTCTCTCTCT
>QANY01001956.1:683993-782982 GCA_003255025.1 Datisca glomerata
ATATATATATTTATGTCAAAGCTCATTAGATTTTTAGGGTTTTCATAAAATAATAAATTATTTACAAATGTGCCACTGTAGTATGTGCCTCACTGCAGTGTTATGTGGCATTGTAGTATGCCGTGAACTACTTTAGTGTCGTGAGGCCCTATAGAGTCACATTCACCATTGTAGTGTCGTGTGTCATTACAGTATGTCACATGCCATGTGGCACTATAATGTGTCATGTCAATCCCTGATTCAAAAATAAGTGATTGACATGTGACTGTCGACATGCCACTTGACAATTTTTTAAATTTATTATTTATTTTTTATTAGATAAATATCTAGATATCAAATATTACTTACACTCAAATGGTAGAGTTTGCAACCCGCCATACAAAAGTTTTTCACCTTTAGTGATACTCCCTGTAGACCATCTTCGAATAACAAACAAATTCTCCTCAAACAACCAATGACCATTCTTTAACAACGAACTTCACCTATGATTCGGGTAGAGAAAAGATTTGGAAAGTATCATTTTCAAATTCCACAAATCTGATCTTGTCTCTAAAGGCCCATGCTTTTAATAACGCCCTTTATAACGCATGAAAATTGTACTTCCTACTTGTGATCGAATTCCCAATCACGCTGAGTCTACACGACTCTATTGTTCTCTATGCAACTTTCCTAGAGATAAAGATCTCGGTTACCTCCTCTTCCATGAGATTACATCTATCAAGCCTATAAGCTAAAAATACCTCCAATACTACTCCATCAATCTTTCTCTAATTATGGTTACCCGTCGGTGAAGAGAAATCGAGATGAAGATTCTATTGTATGAGTGAGAGACAAACATTTCTGACCTTTGGAGAAAACTCATCTCCAACTTTATATAACTTAACAACTGTGGTTATGTTCTTTTAATTTATATTCTTTAAAATTGTCGTATCTAGCTAGTTCTGGCTTCATTCCACTGAAAAACAAACGTTCTTTCTCATTTTCTTTTTTTAAAGATTCATTTTTTTCTTATTTATCCTTTTTTAAAATAAAAAACTCAAATAAAAGTGTAACTCGTTATACTTCTTAAACCTTGGATATTAAGAAGAAGAATAAAGCTTTCTAACCAACAGAAAAGGGAATATCCAAGCGAAATGACATATCTGTTGATCATAACACAAGACAGCTAAAGATGTGACATGCCGAACCTTTGTCACCAGACTACGAGCCACAACAAACACAAGTGTCCGACCATACTCTAATACCAAGTTTAAAAATTAATGGATAACAACAAACTACATTTGACCATGCGCATATACCAAACACTTGCTAGACTACGAGTCATAAGAAACACAGACACCCAAAACGTTGTTTGGTCAATTGGCCTACGTCTAACACAAATCTCATTACACCTAGAACTAAACACAGATAGACCTTAAAACCATAAATAACTTAGTAAAAAGTAACCACTCTCGGTCGGACTTGAGCAACCTACTAGCTAGACAAAATCATATTCAGCACGCTCAAAGTCCTCTAACTAGCCTCTTAATATCATGAGATATCTCCTATTTGGATAAAGCTCTCTCTCATATTGTTACCCCTTTTCTTAGTGAAGAGCATTCTCACCATGAGATACTTTATTTATATTAGAATCACCTCTTACCCTCTATCGAAGTAGGGCCACCAAAACCTTTATTTATTGGTACTCCAATTTTTTAACTATTCTATTTAAAATAAAAATCTCATTCAAACACAATGTTACATAATAATTTCCTCAATAATAACACCACAAAATAAGAAGTTACATCTCTACAAAATTCTAAAGTACCAAATTCCCAAGACCTAAACTCCATCAGTTGAATTATTCTTTCTTTATTTCTTTTTCATTTGTGAACATATAAAATACTCAATCAGGAAAAATAAAATGAAAATAAAACCTATAAACTAATTGGCTTAGACTTATCACGCTGTAAAGGATTTTAAAGAACGAGAATAGAAAACTCAAAGGCTTAAGTTTGCTTGTATTCAAATGAGTTATAAAATTGTACATCCTTGTATTTATATGTGAAAAATGATAACTAAATGATAAAAAATCCTCATTTTCCGTTGCAAGATTTGAGGAATTGATAAGGGTCTTGAATAGGTAAAAAAATATCCGCTGCCACGTGGACAAAAGGGACCTACCTAGAGCTCGCAGAAAGTGGAAAAATCATTAAGTGCTGGTTCCCGAGAGAAGGCAAGATGATCTTTGAAAAGGCGCATGTAAATTGAGAACTCCTCGTCATTACATATCAATATGTAAAATTTATTGAGTGTAATACGAGGGGGGTGGTAAATGAACAGGAAAAAAACACCCAAGACACGTGTAAAGATAGAATGAATCCTGAGAGGATGCGTGGACCACGATCATGGAAAGATTACAGGCTAAACGAAAAAGAACTCTGAAGCAGGAGACCTCGTTAGAATGGGAAAGAACGCTGAAGTGGGAGACCTCATCAGAAAGGGAAAGAACACTGAAGCGGGAGACCTTGTCATAATAGGAAAGCACGCTGAAGCGGGAGACCTAGTCAGAATGAGAAAGAACGCTGAAGCAGAGAACTCGTCAAAGTGAGAAAGAATGGATAAGAAAAGAATGGGGGACTAACGCTTCCGAAACGGGGACTATCGCTTCCAGAATAAGGGGTCATCGCTTCTAGAACAAGAGATCATTGCTTCCAGAACGGTGAACCACCTAATTCCTGAAACGGGAAAGAACAACATAATGGGAAAAGGGGTTCAGACTGACAATCAAGTGGCTGTAATTGATTGGATAAGTAGAGCGACCTGGACAAGACAGATTGGTAGGCCATCAAGTTGCTCTGACTGGTTGGCTCGAAACCCAAGAAATTGTCAAGTGGTTGTGATTAATTAATGGCTGAGCGAGACAGATGAGAAATGAAAAAGGGAAAGGAAGAGTATCGGAACTGTGGAATGAATCTTACGGCTACAATTAATTCAGCAGTGACAAAGATAATATAGTGGATAAGCTAACCATGAGAGCCCAGACCTGGAGAAGATCTCGTCAGCTATAAACATAGAGGGTGTGATCATCCCCTTTTATCTTTTTATTGTTATTATTATTATTGTAAGGCCTATAAGTATAGACTCATAAAAAAGAGAAGGGAAGTCAACCCAAGCAACTAAGGGTATTGCCTTTTCCCTCTTCTCCTATCAACGACTACGTAAAATCCTTTACACAAGTAAATATCAATCGTCTTCCCGTAGTTTTTCTTTCCTTTAAGGATTTTTCACATAAATGACGGTGTCTTTATTCTCTCATTCTATCTCAAACTTATTATCTTCATTATTCATTTCTAAAGGGTTCACCATACCGAAAAAATTATTTATATTATTGTGCTTTCATTGAGAGTGAGAGAAAAACTCGAAGAAATCCCTCCCAAAACACTCCCTCAACAATGAAAATGGGAACAGAAATGGAAATGGGTTAGAAGCAGAGATGGGAACGACAACAAGTACAAAACTGGAAATAGAACAGAAAATGGTAAACTCGTTCCTTGCATATTCGATTGGCTTATTTCCTTTACATCATTATCAACTTAAAAAAAAGAGGGGAGAACTTATTTGACTCGTGATAAACAAAGTTTTGAGTTTTAATTTGATTTAAAGTTTTGAGTTGAAATGACTTGAGAATGGGAAAATTCTCAAAAAATGGGAAAGTCCTTAGAATAGAATGTGTCTCGAGAATGGGAAAAGTCCAGAGAATGGAAAGTGTCTCGAGAATGGGAAAGTACTGGGAACGGTTAAGTTTTGAGAACGGGTAAAGTTTTGGAAACAGGAAAGTCTTAAGACCGGGAAAACTCTCGAGAACTGGAAAAGTCCTAAGAATGAAAAGTGTCTAAAAATGGGAAAGTACAGAGAATGGAAAGTGTCTCGAGAATGGGAAAGTATTAAGAACGGGAAAGTCTTGAGAACAAGAAAAGTCTTGACACCAGGGACAAAATTATCTTTAATGGCGGACAAAAGTATCTTGATGACGGAGAATTTTATGGTGGTTTTCATATAGAAAAATAGATTATGTAGAACTGTAAAATTCAAAAATGAAACTGTATTTATTGGAAGCCAACTATACGGTGAATTTTATATTATCGAGAAGATACATAACTCTACTTATTGAAAAATCTCTCAAAATTTGAATTGGAGCTCTCAATCAAAACTTATGGTATGATAACGTGCAGGCTGTAAACTCTCTCTCTTCTTCGACAATAGAACTAAGGGTGTAAGTACTTGAGAAGGGCAATTCATAAGTCATACTCTCAGAAGGAACTAAGGGTGTAAGTCCTTGGGAGGGACAATTCATGAGTCATACTCTCATAAGGAACTAAGGGCATAAGCCTTAGGAGAGGCAATTCATAAGTCATACTCTCAAAAGGAACTAAGGGCGTAAGTCTTTGTGAGGGGAAATTCATAAGTTCTACTCTCAAAAAGAACTAAGGGCATAAGTCCTTAGGATGGGCAGTTCATAAGTCTCAATCTCAGAAGGAACTAAGAGCATAAATCCTTGGGAGGAGAAATTCATAAGTCGTACTCTCAAAATGAATTGAGGGAATAAATCCTTAAGAGATGCAATTCATAAGTGCTACTCTCAGAAGAAACTAAGGGCGTAAGTCCTTGGGAGAAAAAATTCATAAGTCCTACTCTCAAAATGAAGTAAGGGCGTAAGTCCTTGGGAAAAGCAATTCATAAGTCCTACTCTCAGAAAGAACTACTGGCATAAGTCCTTGGGAGAGGCAATTGATAAGTCTTACTCTCAGAATGAAACTAAGGGCGTTAGTTCTTAGGATGGGTAGTTCATAAGTCATACTTTCAAAATGAACTATAGGAATAAGTCCTTGGGAGAGGCAATTCATAAGTCCTACTCTCAGAAAGAATTAAGGGCATAAGTCCTTAGGAGTGGCAATTCATAAGTCCTACTTCATAAGGAAATCAACACGGGGCCATAGTTCCACAAAAGAAGCCTAACATCATACTCTCGAAATGAACTAAGGGCATAAGTTCTTGGGAGGGGCAATTCATAAGTCCTACTCTCAGAATGAACTAAATGCATAAGTCCTTGAGAGATGCAGTTCATAAGTTCTACTATTAGAAAGAACTAACGGATTGAGTCTATGGGAGAGAAAATTCATAAGTCTTACTCTCAGAAGGAACTAATGGCGTAAGTCTTTAGGAGGGGTAGTTCATAAGTCCTACTCTTAGAAGGAACTAAGGGCATAAGTTCTTAGGAGAGGCAATTCATAAGTCTTACTCTCAGAAGGAACTAAGGGCATAAGTCCTTGGGAGGGGAAATTCATAAGTCTTACTCTCAGAAGAAAATCAAAACGGGGCTATGGTTCCACTGAAGGTGCCTAAAGTCCTTGGGAGTGTCTACGGGCATCATTCTCTAAAGGAAATCAAAATGGGGTCATGGTTCCACAAAAGGAGCCTAAAACCTTGGGAGTGTCTATGAGAACCGTTCTCAGAAGAAAATCAAAATGGGACCATGGTTCCACGGAAGGAGCCTAAGTCCTTAGGAGTGTCTATGAACATCATTCTCAGAAGAAAATCAAAATGGCCTCATAGTTTCACAGAATGAGCCTAAGTCCTTGGGAGTGTCTACGGAAATCGTTCTAAGAAGGAAATCAAAATGGTGTCATGGTTCCACTGAAGGAGCCTAATTCCTTTGGAGTGTCTACGGGCACCGTTCTCATAAGGAAATCAAAACGGGGCCATGGTTTCACGGAAGGAGCCTAAGTCCTTGGGAGTGTCTACGGGCACCGTTCTAAGAAGAAAATCAAAATGGGGGCATGGATCCATGGAAGGAACTTAAGTCCTTGGGAGCGTCTACGAACATCGTTCTCAGAAGCAAATCAAAATGGGAGCATGGTTCCACAGAAGGAGCTTAAGTGCTTGCGAGTGACAACGGACATCATTTTCAGAAGGAAATCAAAACGAGGTCATGGTTCCACGAAAGGAGCCTAAGTATTTGGGAGTGTCTATGGACATCATTCTCAGAAGGAAAAAGAAAATATGGAAATAGCAGAAACTCTACTAACAAATGTGAAACGTCAAACTCAAACTCGTGCGATACAATTATGGAACGATCTTAATGTACGAGAGAAGGAAAATGAAAAAATAATCAGGAGAAACTCTATCATTGAGCTCGTATTGAAGAAAATGAGAGAACCTCTCCAATGAGCCCATAATGATGAAAATGGGAAAACTCTATCAATAAGCCCGTAGCAAAAAGAACGGAAAGACACAACAAATGAAGGAAAAGTAATCATCATCGACACGAGCTGGAAAAAAAGTTATTCGACAAACGCAAAGCATTCATGAAGGGGAATTAAAAAATATAACAGTAGAAAGAAAAGGAGAAGCCATCATTGATAGCGAACAAACCGAAATTTTTTTTTGGAAAGACCACATCGCATGTTTTCAAGAAGCACGTGAGAACAGAAATGGGCAGATGTAACGACAGAATAAGAAAGGACAAATCATTTCACCTTAACGAATGAAATTCTATTTAGTATAATGGGGGCCAGTGAACAGGTAACATATACATGCTGCCACATGGATAAAAGGGACCTGCATAGGACTCACAGAATGCAGAAAAATCACTAAGTGCAGGTTCCCAAGAGAAGACAAGATGATCTTTGAAAAGGCGCATGCAAATCGTGAACTCCTCGTCATTACACATCAATAAGTGAGATTTATTTAGTGTAATGGGGGAAAAATAAACAGGAAAAAAATCACCCAAGACACGTGTATAGAAAGAACTAATCCTGAGAGGACGCGTGGACCACGAACATATCAAGATTAGGGGTTAAATGGGAAAGAACGCTGAAGCGGGAGACCTCGTCAGAACGGGAAAGAAATGCTGAAGTGGGATACCTCGTCAGAGCGGGAAAGAACGGATAAGAAGAAGAAAAGGGGACTATCGCTTCCAAAATGAGGGGTTATCGCTTCCTAAATGGGGGACCATCGCTTCCAGAACGGGGAACCATCGCTTCCGGAACGGGAAAGAACAACATAAAGGGAAAAGGGGTTCATACTGACAATCAAGTGGTCCTAATTAATTGGGTAAGCTGGGTGACCCAGACAAGACAGATTGACAGGCCACCGAGTGATTCTGACTAATTGGCTCAAAAGCACAGAAAATCGTCAAGTGGTTGTGATTAATTGGTGGTTAAGCGAGACATATGAGAAATATAAAAGGGAAAGGAAGAGGATCAGAATCGTGGGGTGGATCTTATGGCTGTGATTAATTCAACAGTGACAAAGATAATATAGTGGATAAACTGAGCATGGGAGCTCATACCTGGAGAATATCCCATCAGCTGAAAACATAGGGGGTGTGATCATCCCCTTTTATATTTATTATTATTATTATTATTATTATTATTATTATTATTATTATTATTATTGTAAGACCTATAAGTACATGCTCATAAAAAAGAAAAGGTTAGGCAACCCAAGCAACTAAGGGCATTGCCTTTTCCCTCTTCTCTTGTCAACAACTATGTAAATTCATTTACACAAGTGAATATATGTCTTCCCGTGGTTTTTCTTCTCTTTAAAGGTTTTCCACGTAAATGATGATATCTTTATTCTCTCATTCTATCTTTAAATTATTATCTTCATTATTCGCTCGTAAATGATTCCACATACCGAAAAAATCTTTACAGGTCTCTCAGGGAATATTCCTTATTGAGATCTTTTCCTTAACTGTTAAACCGATCTTATGGCTTACATCCTATCATGTCCCTTGATTGATTCTTTCGTTCGAAATTTGTCACGTGTAAGAAATGATTTTGACTGTTCACACGCTTTTCCAATTTTTTTTTCTCATTTACGTGGTGAAGTTATATATATATGATAATTGTTCATGAATTCTTTCTTGGAAATATAATTTTTAGTTTATATTTTCCTTACTATAAATATGAGTTCAGATTTATATTTTCCTTCTTATTTTAAGGGTATATCCTCAGTTTTTGCAAATTATCATTTCATATCATCATATGCAAAGGACTTCATAAATTAGTTGCATACCAATTTTCCAAGTTGACAGCTTTTCCTTTCAGCTATCGTATTTTATTTCCCTTTTTGTCATAGATATTTTTCTTTCTGTTGATTAATACAAACAAATAAAAAGAGAAATGATATATGAGCTCATCTTTATTAAAAGATGATGCAGTGTCTAGAGTCCCATAAAGCACGTATTATGTATTATGTTTGTGATTATGTATATTGTAATATTATAATAATATCGAGTATCATGGTACTATAAATCAAGAATGAATGAAAGACACATGAAATGTCCTAAATCCATAACTCTTTTTCGGCATCAGCACAATTTGGTCACTAAAACTAGCTTCTACGACACAGAAAATAATTGTGGAAACAAGAAAGTGATGCTTTGTTTTTTGGCTAACAATGAGTGTTCAAAGCCTTCACACACGATCAACCCCATAATACTCATGGGCGTGCCCTTAGAAATTTTATTACACGAGTAATTCTAAATCACTGACTTAACGCTCGGGACATTATGGTCTCAATGATCTGAACGCAGAACCTAAATGATCCTACCTCTAATCCCAAGGCTTGCTCCAAGGCTTCCCGAGTGAGCTAACCCCTTGGAGTTAGCTGATGTTGTTTTGAAAATTAGGCCAAAATATAATTTTGTTCCATAAACAACTATGTTAATATCATTTATATGTGATCAACTTCACATATATGGTTAATAAAATGAGCATTAGCAGCCTTATATGGGAAAAGGCTAATCAATAATTAATAGTTAATTAAACGCCTTACGTATTATCACTTTCCGTGCGGGAAATGAGAAAAAATGAAAAAAAAAAGTCAGTCGGTTGACATTTTTTGTAGAGCAAATTGCTGAATTAAATGAATGTATATTTTCCAACTTGAAGGAACAAACGCAATTGACTAAGACTGATTACAAATTTATTGACAAATCATATACCCTAGTTGAAGGAACAAACGCAATTGACTAAGACTGATGGTGGATCCCTCGAGTCTATACTTGATAGTTTTGGATAACATGTTTTGATGGGAGAATAAGAGGGATTCTGATCTTTCTGGTATGTTTGATCTAAAAATTAACGGATCAGATTTAATTTTAAAAATTAAAAATTAAAAGAAAGTTTCAGAGTACTTTGTCACTTTAACGGTTGTGTGGAGCTGATTGCGGCAATCTCTGCTTAGCACGTACGGACACAATTTAAGGGGCATATCCCCTTCTATTGAGGTCCTCAACAGTGGGATCCTCATCCACTGATGAATTACTCAAACTTGTCCAATGAGAAGTGTTGCGGGCTGACATACGGAAGAACAACATTACAATAACTAGTTGGTTCAAAATTGGACGCACTCCTCTAACTTTATTTATCGTGCTAATATGTCATCGGATTTGTAAATATTATACGTAAAACTAGATCTCCTATAGTTTTAACGAATGTGAGACAAATATGTTTTTTCCTGTGTCGGATAGATCAAGGTTCATTGAGCAACCCAGATCTTCTTAGGATAACACATCATCTTAAAAAATGATGGATCTTTAATCCAACGTTGCACTTATATGTGAATAATTATGTATTGTGAACTATCAAATAAGGTTAAACTCAATTAAAAGTGATTGACTAAGATTTTAGTAATTTGAGTTTTAATGTATATGATAGGTTGTAAACCTTTTGATATATAAAAATTTTAGGAAAATTTTTATTTTCATGATGAGCTAAACTAGAAATATCAAAAGATAATAAATATGTTTATCTATAAGTGGTTATGGTCCAGATGTCACATATTGAAGGAAAACTATTATATTCTCCATAATATCTCATTGTTAGAGAGAAAACAGATAGACTTAATCAAATGAGACTCTCTGATATAGAATTGTGTAGACTTGAAAGACCAACCGCTCGGCTCTAAATTACGATCTACTGTCATGGATTCAGGTACGCTTACGCTTTAACATTTTTTTGATTCTTTGTGTGTTCAACATGAGTTCTTGGGGTATTTAGATACGGTTTATACTGAAAATGATTTTATCTAATAAGTGGTATCAGAGATTATTCATGTTGAATCATTGAAAATCAAATTTGAGTTTAGATCCATGATTATCAGTGTTTGTATGACTATACTATGATATTCCTCAATTAATAATTGTATGCATAATTATTAGATTTAAAAACAGAAATTTTTGGTATAATTTGACATATTTTGTTTAAATTCTGACCGCTAGCCGGCGGGGGTGGCAGCCGGTGGAAGGCGACTGGCATGGCGGTCTGGCCGCACCGCGAAGGTGAGTTGTGGCCAAACGGCCGCGACAGTAGGATGTGGCGGCCAATTGGCTTTAATTATTTAATTATTTTGGTTTTACAGATTATTTGATTAAATAATTTCAAATTTATGGCTCGTAAATTAATTATTTATCAATTAATTTAAGGATGAATTATGGTACAATTTTAAATTCGAACATTGATATGATTATATATATTTTGAGATGAATTAATTGAATCAACATGTCGCCAAAGCGACATCTCTTGTGAAAATTAATTTTATCTTAAAATGTAAAAGGTTATGTGCGTGTAATTTATGTGAATATTTTTTATCCCAAAGGAAGGTAAATGTTTGACAGAATTACATGTATTTCTGTGGTAATAAATACGTGATGATTATTCAGTTTTACATGCGAACAACAAATTGGCTCAAAGTAAAGTTTCTTGTTAGATATTGCCAAAGTCAAAATATTAATGGAGTGTTCGGTGTCTTGAGATGGGGTTTACTTTTGTTTGAATTTATTATTATTTTTTGAGATTAATGTGAGCTTGTAGATTGGTTAATTGTTCTCTATTAATTTATTACTCAAGCTAATGTCAACATCAAATAAATAAAGTATTAAACTAATCCTAGAAGAAAAACTTATTGATAGTTCTTAGAGTCATGGATTTCGTCCAAATGAACGATCATTCACCTCTTATGGATAAGAGTACCTCAGATGAAAAAAGAAATATGAAAATGTTGGAGAAATCAAATCGCATGTGTATACTAATAATGAAGAAGGCCATTTCAGAAACATTCAGAGGCACTATGTCTGAAAAGATTAATATGATTAATGATTTCCTTGCAGATATTGAAAAGAGGTTTGTCAAGATTGAAAATATAGAAAATGGTATGCTCTTGGAAGATCTAATTTCAATGAGGTATAAGGATAAATACAATATTAGGGAGTACATCATGGAAATGTCGCATATTGCTTCAAGGTTGAAAGCACTTAAGCTCGAACTTTCTAAGGACTTGTTTGCGCCTCTGATTTTGATATCCCTTCCGGCGTAGCTCAGCCAATTTAAGGTGAGCTACAACTGTCAGAAAGAGACTCCATCTTTGAATGAATCGTGCCACACTGTATTTAGGAATAGCAAAGGGTGAAGCAAGATAAGATAAATAGTGCTTACCTAACATCAATCTCTTAGGATAAGGACAAGGGAAAGAAAATGAAGAATGATAAGGAAGCTGCGGATACAATACTACACAAGAAACAATAAAAGAAATCGGTTGACCTGGATGACAATGGTTGTTACTTCTGTGGAGCTAAAGGGCATAGTAAGAAGCAATGCATCAACTATCATGCTTAACGTGCTAATAAATGCGTGCTTCTTAATTTGGTGTATCCTGAGATTTATTTAAGTTCGGTTCCTAAACACATGTGATGGATAGATTTTGGTGTAACAACTCTCATCAGTGTGTCTATACATGGTTGCTTGACTTGCCGAAGGTCAAGTGATGTTGAAAGATACATCTATCTGGGTAATGACAAGACGATAGAAATTGAGGCATTAAGGAATTTTGATTATCGTTAAAGACTGGATTCTATTTGAATCATAATGAAACATTTATTATACTGTCTTTTAGATGAAAATTTGATTTTTGTATCTATTTTGGACAAAACTTGTTATGATTGTTCATTTCGAGATGGAAACTATGGTTTGTTTTGTGATTCAAATTTGGTTGGTTCCAGTTATTTATCAGATTACGATAATTTTTATTTACTTGATACAATTGTTTCAATTAAAGAATCCATGCAAGTAAGTACACGAGATACTAAAAGAAAATTAAGTAGAGAGAATTCAGCTGCGTTATGTCATAAGAGATTATATCATATCTCCAGACAAAGAATATAGAGACTTGTGTCAGAGAAATTCTCGGTCCTTTAGATTTCATAAACTTTGATGTTTGTTTAATTGTGTAAAGAGTAAACAAACCAATAAAAGGAGATTTAAAGCCAACATGACTCAAGACGTATTACTTATACACACTGATATATATGGTTCATCCCCTTTGATTGCTTAGAATGGTCAACAATACTTTATAAAGTTCAAAGAAGAATTTTCTAAATATGATTACATATATCTCATTCATGAAAAGTCACAGTGATTGGACGTGTTCAAAAAGGTTGAAGTTGAGAGTTAACTCAACAGAAGGATAAAATGCATCAGATCTGACCGTGGTGTGAGTACTATTGTAGATATAATGGTTCAGGTGTATAATATCCATGACCATTTTCTAAATTCCTAGAGGAATGCGGTATTGTCCCACAATACACTATGTCAGGTTCACATACTATGAATGATGTTACTGAAAGATGAAATAGAACGCTTAATGGTGAAGAGAATGATTAGTCATTCTATCTTACCAGAATCACTCTGGGATGAAGCACTTAAGGCTGTAGCATATATCTTTAACAGAGTTCCAACTAAAGCAACTGCCAAGACACCATATGAACTTTAGACTAGTAAGAAATATAGTCTAAAGTATTCTCACGTTTGAGGATGTCTATCTAAGGCAAGGCCTTATAGGCCTAATGAAAAGAAACTGGGCTTAAGGATGGTGAATTGCTATTTTGTTGGATATTCTAAAAGATCCATGAGGTATAAGTTTTATGATCCCACGACTAGGTCAATTTTTGAAATGGGAAATGCCCAGTTCTTTGAGGGTGTCGAATTTGCAGGAGTAGATATAATTAGGGATTTTGTCTTTCAGAAGGAATATGTTGATATTCTCATAAGTGTTATTAGTATTGATCAGAACTGCGTCCCCCTCATGACATAACATATCAAGACAATATCAAAAAACCTCTCATTTAAGAGATTGTACTAGGAGAACAAACTCTAGCAGCTCAAGAACCTATGCCATTAAGGAGATCCACTAAATAGAGGGGAAGTGCAGTGCTAGATGATTACATTGTATTTTTTTAGAACATGAGGTAGACATCAGAGTGATGGAAGATGACGCTATCAACTTCCTTTAAGCCATGGAAAATTCTAACTCTTAGAAGTGGATTGATACCATGAATGATGAGATAAAGTCATAAAACACAATGACATGTTGTAACTTTATGTTGTGAAACCCATTGATTGCAAATGTATTTTTAAGACCAAGAAGGATTCAAAAGGTAATGAGGAATGATACAAGGCTCATTTTATCACAAATAGCTTTACACAGAAGGAATACATTGACTATAAAGAGATTTTCTCTCCAGTTTATACGAAAGAATCTTTCAGAATTATAATGGCATTGATGATGCATTTCAATTTTAAGTTGCATCAGATGGATGTAAAAATAATGTTTCTCAATGGCATCATTGAAGACATAATTTATATGGCGCAACTAGAAAACTTTATGTTGGGGGACCCAAAGAATATGGTTTGCAAACTTAAAAAATTCAGCTATGCATTTAAGCAGACATCTCGACAATGGTATTTTAAGTTTCATCAGGTGATCATCTCATTTAGTTTTGAGTTTAATTTGGTCGATGATTGTATATACCATAAGTTCTGTGGGAGCAAGCATATTTTTTCTGGTTTTATATGTGGATGACATTTTACTTTCTAGCAATGATATAAGCTTACTGCACGACATCAAGAGATTTTTAGCTAAGAATTTCGAGATGAAAGATCTTGGTGACACATATTTTATATTATGGATCCAAATATACTAAGATCGTTCTCGGGGTATTCTTGGATTATCACAAAAAAGTTATATTGAAAAGGGTCTCAAAAGATATGACATGCAAGACTACAAACTAGGTGATACCCATGTGGCTAAGGGAGATAAGCTTGGTCTCAATCAGTACCCTAAGAATGATTTTGAGGAAAAAAATGTAGAAGATTCCTTATGCCTCAGTAGTAGGGAGTCTGATGTATGTTCAGGTTTGTACATGTCCGGATATTGCGTACGTGACTGGGATGTTGGGCAGGTATTTAAGCAACTCATGCATAGACCATTAGAAAGCAATTAAGTGGGTCTTGCAATATTTACAGAGAACAAAGACTACATGCTCACATATCAGAGGTTAGACTAAATTAAGATCGTTGGATATACTGAATCTGATTTTGTTGGATACCATGATAGTATGAAATCTACACCGGGTTATATTTTTCTGCTAGCTGGAGGTGCTATCTCCTAAATAGTTACTTATAGCCTCTTCTACAATGGCAGCAGAGTTCATAGCATGTTATGAGGCATCCAATCACGGAATATGGCTACAGAATTTTATCACAGGGTTGCGCATAGTGGACGATATTGAGAGACCACTCAAGTTATTTTTTACAATAAGTCTCTAATTCTGTATTCCAATATTACATAAGCTCGACGAAGTCGAAGTGTATAAACATCAAGTTTCTGGTTGTTAAGGAAAGAGTGCAGAGTGGACAGTTGTCTTTAGAGCATGTCGAAACAAACTCCATTTGCGGTTACTACGGGATTGCCACCCAAATAGTTTCATGAGCACACTGCTCTTATGGGTGTCATATCGGTTGATGATATTTAGTTTTAGTGGGAGTTTATATTTTTTAGATGCTCTTCTTTATAGACATATTTTCAGTTATTTTGGTTTATGGATATTTTAAGGTAATTTCTGCGGAAATAAAGTTTTGGTTTATTCACACTCTGACTTTGGTATTTGATTTCACTAAGATTTTCGGTGGACTAGTTGGAAATATGCATGTTATGATCACATTACATGAAATTTTCATGCTACGCATCCACATTATAATCCATGCTGTTAAGTTGTATTGACATACGTGACCATTGATAAGTTGAGTTACGATTGGTGTAGCGAATGCCGCTTTGATTCAATGTTGATATGATCGATGAACCAAATTGGTTATAGATATATTTCGGTAATTATAGCAAAGTTGAGGTCGATCAGTTATTTTTTGTAAAGCATAATTATAAGGTTACACATAGGCCAAGTGGGAGATTGTTGGATCCTTAATCCAACGTTAGATTTATATGTGAATAATTATGTGTTGTGGACTGCCAAGTAAGGTTAAACTCAATCAAAAGTGATCAAATAATATTTTAATAATTTAGATTTTTATGTATCTGATAGGTTGTGCATATTTTGATGTGTAAATATTTTAAGGTAATTTTTATTTTTATGATGTGCTAAAATAGAAATACCAAAAGTAATAGATATGTATCTATAAGTGGTCATGGTTGATCCTCAGGTCATACAATGAAGGAAAATCATTTTATTGTCCTCAATATCTCATCGTTAAAGAGAAAATAAGGAGGCTTAATCAAATGAGACTTTCTAATATTAGATAATTGTGTAAATCTAGAAGGTCAACCGTTCAACTCTAAATTACGATCTACTGTAATGGATTCAGATACACTTCCGCTTTAACATTTATTTGATTCTTGGTGTATTTAACATGAGTTCTTGGAGTTCTCAGATATATTTATATTGAAAACGGTTTATCTAACAATTCACACATAATCATAATATGTAGCATGCACATTTATATGTTATAACTAGATAGCATATATGAGACACAGAGACTATGATTCAAAACTTATCTATTTCTATAATAACTTTATATATATCATTGTTAATATGTGATTAAATATGACGTGTTGGATATCACAGTGTTGCGTAAAAATTATTGTTCATCACCACTTTCTCCCTTTAGCCATAGCCATTGCCCGTGAAAAATAATTCACTAAGATATTAAAAAAACGCTATAAGAATTTTTTACGTAAAATTTCAAATTATTTATCTAAGTTATGAAGATAATTTGGAAAATATATATTTAAAAAAATGTTAAGAACTAAGTTGACCTTAGAACCCCTACGAATCAGGACCAGTATCTTCTTCTATTCATTGGAATAGGAGAAAATTATGTTACATCCGAGACGTTCATTTTAAAAATGACAACTCAAATGCAAATGACACTAAAAGATAAAATTTTAAAAATTAAAAATAAAATAAAAAATAAAAAATATCACATCATCTTAATAGACATGTTTGAAAATCTTGATCGTCTATTTAAAAATAAATAACCACGATTTATCAAGTCGGAGGGGATCTATTTCCCTAAGCCAGTAATAGACCAATGGAAGTCAATTCCCCAATGAGGTTTGCATGATGTCCCGCAACGTGGCCGGAGAAGCAAGCTCGTTCTGCTGCCTTCATTAAATGTTACAACTTGGGCCCACGATGTTACGTCAATGTTACACGGCTTCTAATCTGAACATTTTTAAGGAATATTCTCATGTTCTTCTTCCGTACATTCCTCAAGATTTGACCACATATATTTTTAAAGTCATGTAGATACGATTTATTGCTGTCTGAATAAATAAGAAAAGCATATACATTTTAAATTTTAATTTACTAGTTTGAAAACTAAGTTCTAATTATTGCCTAACATCTCCTTTAGGTTCCTTTCACGTCTATTTCCATCTCTCGAAATTTATTATGAAACAATAGTTTTTTTATTTTAAATTACAAGCGAGGACGAGATTAGGATTTATGTTAAGGGTGCAAACTATAATTAAAATAATAAATAATAATTAGCATCAACATAAAATAATTCAATATGTTTATGCAACCAAGAAGAAATCTTGTCGCTATGGAAAAAAGGACTCAATTATGTACTTAATACAAATATCAAACTAAAATCATTTATAAGGAAACATAACTTTTGTCATTTTACAATTTTCCTCACATATTCCTTCTCTTCCATTTTGCTTAATTTGTGATACACATTGTTATAATAACTAAATTTGGATCCCTCATTATGCATTTTTTTATTCATAGTTAAAAAATACTACCTTAAAGAAATATTCAAAACGAGTAACTAAGATTAAAAGCGTCAAATTGAAGATAAATATGTTAATTTCAAATACTAAAGAGGGCAATATACATTAATTTTGATAATTTAGGCATTTTATTAATTACAGAATAGGAAAGCAAATTGGGGCAATTGCCTCCCTTCTTGTTCATGTAACATTCCCCCTGATTACAAGATAATAGTATACTTGTCAGCTCACACGGAGCATTCTGACCCCTCGTATGAGAGACTTGCAAACTAAGACGTCAATAAGAGCATTCGGGTGATTTTGTACAGAGAGCAATGCGAACAAAATAGTGGTGGTCACATACCTAGTGAAATGCATGTAGGATCGATAATGCACCCCTCTATTAAGAGAAAATAAAAATGAAGATTTTGAAACTTGAAAATCAAATTACTTAAAATAAATATTGATCACAATAAATAAATAGTCAAGCAATTATGACAAATGTGGAATATTAAAGTACGAGAACTAAACGTGTGAGAAATTAAATACTGAAAATATAGTGTACGTAAATATAAAGAGAGTAGAGAAGAGAGAGATACGACACACACCATATTTTTACGTGATTCAGGAAAACAAATCGCTACGTCCACGCTCCACGAATCCCCCCTCAAAGATTTTCCCCTCACGATTTTCTTAAAGGTGAAGACTAAACCTTTTATAATACATATTAGTTTGTGATACCAATCAGACATTGACAATGAAGCTCGTCGAGATCCAAAAATCTCTTAATAGTAATCTCTCAAGAGTAGAATCTTTAGTACATACTCAACAAAAATAATCTCGCTCACGCTAAAATATTTGCAAATTAAAGCTCAAAAATGTCTATTAAGGAGGAGAAGGGCTCAAGAGAGATATAGGAGACGATAACTTGAATTAACTTAAAATGTGTGAAGAGAATGATGAAGGGAGTGCTTTATATAGACATGAGCAAGACCAATGAGGGTCTAACCCTTTGTCTAGTTTAGGTTAGTCTCAGCACAAAATAAGAAAATTTAATGAAGGGATTATTTTTCTAGTCAAGTTTAACTTGTCCAAGAGAGGTCAGACCCCTCTAGAAGACAGGTTGGCCAGTCCTAAGGAAATTTCACGTCTAGGTTCATTCCTACACATTTTCTTTCAAAATAAAGCGTGGGTCTGTTTTGGTAAAATATATAGGTTAAACCTCAACTTGAGTATTGACCTAAAAATCAGTTTTAATGTTTATTTATGGGAATATGGTATCATCTTAAGAGACGAAGATAATTCTACCTAGAGTTGTGTATCCTAAATTATATTTTTGCCATTAAAATGCAAATAAAGTGAAGAGCTCCTAAAGATAAAAATTACATTAAAATAAAAAAATTGTCTTCGTGATTCCTAATTTTCATGCCCTCGCATTATTTTTCGTAACAATTTCATGCAATTTTGAAAATATTAGTCCACATATTATTTGTCATCATCAAAATTTTCTGTTTGACTAGGGTCAACAATGCGAACTACTATTTACATGAGAAAATTTATTGTATTTATGTATTTATGACAATTTCAAATATTTACGCCTAAGATAATTGAAAAAGTTGAAGATGATCATGCTTAACAAACTTAGATCACATTTAAAGTGAATCAACCTCATGCCTTGCATGGAGTAAGTTATTGTATTTATGCTTCAGGCTTTTACTTACAATATACAACCAATTATGCTCAACTTACAAGAGAATAAAGAAACTGAAGTTAGTTAGCTAACTAACTAACTTAAGAGCTTCTTACTACCTGTTAAGTGTGATAGTGTAGAGTATAGGTTTAACCTTTTAGCCACTTATTCTCACCATATATTGAAGACTCAGTAAAGAGAGATGATGTGGCATAGTATCATATGGTTTATCACCCCCTTAAGTGAAAGGGGGAGACCTTCACCTTGAACTTGGATTTAAGGCAGTGAAATCTAGGAATAGATAAGGCTTTCGTTAGAAAGTCTGCTGATCAACTGAGGGCACACAATGTATGTCAAGTTCTTTTCTTAAGACTTTATCTCGAATGAAATGAATGTCAAGTTCAATATACTTGATCCTAGCATGCATCACATGATTTAAAGATAAGGCCAGTGCACAAACATTATCACACCACAGAATGAGGGCTTAAGAGATTATGAAGTGCAGCTCCTTTAGCAACCTCAAAAACTAACTTAATTTAGTAACAGCATTGGCCATAGCCCTATACTCATTCCTAGTGGTTGATCTACTAAACAAAATTTTCTTCTTAGATGACCATTACACCATGTTCTCTCCAACAAAATGAGATAGGCACTTGTTGACCTCTTATCATCAAGATAGCTTGCCCAATCAATATCTAAGTAGGCTTGAATGACACGAGAATTTGATGTTATGATATGCAATGTAACCTTTATAAAATAGTCACTTTTAGATACTTTAACACCTTTACATGACTACCCGTGTTGATTAGTGGGTTTATGCAGACCCTAAACTAATTTATTGATTATGCATGCAATATCTGGTGTGGTGATGGACAGATATTGCATGCATCTATTGTAGTTCTTAATAAGGTCACATCTTACATATGCTCATCACAGTTGGGTGAGAGTTTCACTGATGAGTAGGTTGGAGAAGTGTTGGTTTAGCTCTATGCATCTTTATTTTCTTTAAAAGGTCAGTTATATATTTGGACTGTGTGAGATAGATTCCGAAATGATCTCTAAATACTTTCACCCCAAGAAAGTAGTGAATAGAGCCTAAGTATTTCAGTGTGAATGACACGTTCATGTCATGAATTAGCTTCTGAATGAGACGAGAATTGTTACCAGCATTGAGTAGATCATCAACATAAACAGTTGCTAGTTTAACCACTTGACTAAAGGTGTCAGTATAATCAATTCCTAGTGCTGGTTGTACCCCTACTAACCTAGCTTTATAATTGTGTATGTTGCCATCAGGGTGTGATTTGACTTTAAACACCCATTTATTCCCAACTAGATGCATTCTTGACTGATATGATACTAATTCCCAGGTTTCGTTACTCATGAGGGCATCATACTATTCTTGCATAGCCTTCTTCTAATTGGGATTGGTAAGGGATTGTTTAATAATAGTTGGTTCTGAGTGTATAGGTTCAGGAATGAGGTATCTGGTTTCTATGAGTACTTTGCATTTAGATATGCCAAGTTTTGACCTAGTTATCATAGGATGAGTAGATTTGGATGCCTGATGTTCACTAGATGGAGGTGGGTGATGTTGTAGTGTAGATACTAGTGCAACATGTAAGTCAACAAATAAAGCATTAGAAATGGAAGGAAATCAATAGTAGGACGAATATTAGTTTGTTAATCAACTGACCCTATATGGAAGTTACCAAACCAGGGGAACCTGTGTTAGAGGTTAAGCACTCAAAGCATGTGTATTGACATTTTGATATGATATTTAATGAGAATTATATTTTTTTTATAATTATTCTTTTAAATTATTGTTGAATTATTTATATCAATATCTGAAAATTTCATATTCATTAATGAGACTATGATCTTGTATTCGTACGAGATGATTAAGATCATAGATAATGAATAAAATTGTCAGCAACATATTAAAGTATGAAATCTTTAATGAATGGTTGCTAGTAAGGTTCACTAAGCATTATGAATGCATGTGATCTAGAATCGGATAATTGACGTGGATAGACATCTTAGTGAATGTACTTTATATAATGAGGTTATATGTGACTGGACCGAAGTTAATAAATATCTTTATCAACGTGCCATTTATCATAAAGATTTAATACACATCAATTTGATGATCATATGTGAATCAGTCTGAATCTTGAGTAGTTATGAACTCTTATACATGTCTACTAGATCTTTGGATTCACTCGTTAAGGTTTGTTTGGAAAACAGGCTAGTGACTTTTGTTCTGGAGATTCAGTGATATGGATGGATGAGAACATGATCTTACAAGATTTAGAATCCAAGCTTTCCTAACAGATCGTATATAAGTTCCCTTAAGTGTTAATTCTGGAACTGAATGGTTATTGAGCTCAAATTTATAATTAGATTATAATTTAGATAATAATTTGGATAAACTAAATCTGTTATTTATGAAATAAAAGTGTTTAGTTGATAGAGATAATCAGATATGTCAATTTCAAATTAACTAATACCTAGATATTTAATTTGATTAAAATAAATATTTAATACGTAGTAATTGTCACTTATAAATCATTGATTTTGTATAAGAGATTGACATGGACTAATGTAGCGTCATGTGGTCCTACAATAGTTGGTGTGCAACATTTTAGTGTCACATGGCACTTCAGTGGTGCCGTGAGGCACTGTGCTGCCTCACGGCACACTACAGTGCCATGCGGCGCTGTAGTTGTGCGCAATAATTTTATAATTCAATATTATTTCAATTATCTCCAAATATCTAATACGTCATTATCAAAAAAAAATATACATATATTATTTGTTGGCCTAAGATATTCAATTAGTTGAATCAGTTCATCAATCAAGAGTTGAGAGAAGATCACAATTCTCGAAAAAGTGATTCTACACTAAAAAATTAATCAAAACTTTAAAAGTATCATAATCACGTTTTTTTAGAGAATCGTCTCACCAAAGTCATTCTCAGTAAAATCTCTAGATCTCATGTGTTGAGTACATCTAGAGATAAAAAAGTGTTTCTGTTATATTCTACGTGCCCACACACATCATAGTGCGTTGAAGATTGACTTGAAAGATCTTGGTGTGGATCTCGGAGTCTGCTGATCGTTGGAATGATTTCGTAGGAATGGAGTATTGATCGGTTTCGCGAGGACGCTTGATTTAGACTACAAGAGGTATATGATTCATAACCTTGTATGTTGTAGATTTAAAATATTAATATATAATGGATCCTGACTGATTGAAAATGAGTTTTCAATATAAAGTATTTTTGGTTATTGTTGCGTTGCGTAATTTTTTTATTAAAAGTTTTGATTTTATTAAAAATTTAAATTTTAAAATGGCCATGCACCACACACTTCCGTTGCGCGTACGTCGCGATGACCAACGAGTGGTAGGAAAATGATATTTATATTTTATATGTTAAATGCGAGAAGTCGAAGAATGCAGGAGACGAACGGCAGAAATTGTTGTTCACGATGAAAAACACCGTTCAAGATAGAAATTTACAGTTCATGAGAAATTTACTTTTCACACCGGAAAATACTGTTCCGGCGGTGGTAGCCAGCGTCTGTTAGCAGTGGGACTAGCAGTGGCAGTGGTGGTCGACGATGATGGGGGGACGATAGGATAGTCTTGTCGTCGGTGGCAACTGTTGTCACTTTTAGAGAAGTTTTGTACAAACTCTGATAACAACCAATCCTATCACCATAGAATTTGATAATAACCCTCAATTTATCAATTTTCTTTTTAAATTTTGAAATTAATGTAATTTTAAAATTAATTTTTAATTTTTAATTTTATGAAAATTAGAAATTAATATGTTGAATTAGTTTGACCCAAGTTTGACCAAATCAAATAAAATGTTTATTTGATTAAGCCAAAGTCAATTATTTTAAAAGGATAATTATAGAAATTAATTTAGTTAAGAAAAATTATATTTCTTACTTAAATAAAATTTTGTTCAAAACTTGAAGATTATGAAGATGGACATCAGGAAAAGAATGTAGTATTTAGGAAATATGTATTATTTGAGTCCGCTTTATAATTTTATTTATTTTATTTCAAGGGTTGTAATTTAGAAATACTTAATAGTCACTCGGTCCATTACTATTTTATTTAATTGTTATGTTTGATAACATGTCCATGCATTAGTCGATCACATGTCTGACATAAAAATCTCTCACAATTTTATTTAAGCATGCATCTCATTTGTAGAAACATGATTTATTAGGATTGTCTTAATATGTTTATATGTATTGTTTTATGAAATCAACTGCATATAAACTGCTAAGTTTTAATTAGTTAAAACTTAGTAATCACGCCTCACTAAGGGCTATAGTAACATTTAGGATAATCGATTTAGTAAAACAATTTTATTAAAGTCTGATGAATATAATTAATTAGTTAATCTAAGTTCACCTAATTATGACTTAGGCGCTTTAAAAGATTAAATAAACCTAGACCAATGAGATTGGCATAACTAATTATTAAATATTCATGGAGTTATTATTTTAGCTAGTAATTAATTTGGAATTAATTAGTTAGTTAAAAATGAAAACACATAATCCTGAAAATAGTGAGTGAGAGAAGGTTGACATGTCAATGTAACCTACGGTCTCCATTATTAGTACAACTCTGTGAGGTACAGTGAGGGCCTGGAGAAGGCTTTGTTTTCATCCCTCAAGGAAGGTTTCGAGTTGTAGCAATATCAAGGTTGAGCTTATTAAGAAGATAAGAGGAAGTGTTGTAGTTTAGTTTTGACCGACCTTATGACGACATATTCTAATGAAGTCATGGAATCTGAAATGATGGATTACACTAATAAAGTCATAATTAAGCTTCCATGTGGATAGTTGTAACTTGACCGAACAAGCGATACCTTATTGTTAAAAAAGTAAATGTTAGATATTTTATGTTTTAATTAATAAGGATGAGAATGTCTCATAGACAGTCTGAGATTAATCTGACTGACCCTAAGATAACACATTAATAGTTGGGTTGTTTAATCGTGACTAGTAAATGTTTAATTTGTGTGTTTCTTTTATTGCATACATGCATCACATTTATTTTTTGAATTCTAGATATTTATCAATTATATTGAATCTTATATGTTTTAAATTTCAGTTATCATTATTGTGTCTTCCATGGTCAACCATGTTACTGATTTACTCACTCTTGAGAAATTAAATGCTGATAATTTCATACGTTGAAAATCAAATATGAATTTAATGTTAATTTGTGAGAGCCATAAGTTCGTTCTTACTGAGGAATGTCCTGAGGAGCCCGCTGCTAATGCCCCTAAGAATGTTAGAGACAAATATGATGCTTGGATCATATCAAACAACAAGGCAAAGTGCTACATGTTTGTGAGCATGAATGATGTTTTGAGAACCAAGCATGAAAGCGTGGAGACTACCTATGAGATTATGGAATCTCTACAAGCGATGTTTGGGTAGTAGTTTGATCAAAGTCATCATGAGGCCACTAGGAGTTATATGAAAATTAAGATTAGAAAGGATACTTCTGTGCGAGAACATATTTTGAACATAATCAACATAAGGCACGAGGCAAAAGTACATGAGGTGAACATTGATGAACGAACTCAAGTTAGCATTATACTTGAGTTGCCCACACCAGTTTTTTCTGCATTCACAATCAATTATGTTATGAACAAGTTGTAATTCAACATGATCCAATTGTTAAATGAGCTGCAGACATTTGAGTCACTCAACCTGAGAATGATCAAAGAGGACGAGGCAAATGTTGTCGAGCAAAAATCTTCTTCCACTGTTAAAAGTAACAAGAGGAAGAAGATCAATGGAAAGGGAAAAAAGTAAGAACACGAAAGGGAAGAAAGCCAAAACTTCACCAAAACCCAAGAAGAATAAGAAAGAAAGTAAGCCCAAAGGAAAATGTTTCCATTGTGGGGTCTGAGGTCATTGGAAGAGAAACTGTAACAAGTATCTCTCCAAAATAAAAAAGAAAGGTAAATATGATTTACTTGTACTTGAAGCTTGCTTCGTAGGATATGATTCGTCATCCTAGATACTTGATTCAAGAGCCACTAACCATGTATGTTCTTCTTTGCAGATGCTTGATTTGTCAAGGGAGCTAGCTGATGGCGATGTCACTTTGAGAGTTGGTAGTGGTGCGCTCATGTCAGCTAAAGCATTACGCACAGTCTGTTTACTTTTTGAATATAATTATTTAGTTTTGAATGATGTTTATTATATTGCTGGATTTTCGAGAAATTTGTTTTCTCTTTCATTTATATAAGAAAGTTTCTTTTGTTAATAAAGAGTTTATTATTTCTAAGAATGGATTCGATATTTGTCATGAAAAAGTTATAAACGGATTGTATATGATTAAACCGACTAAACGCGCATTAAATAATTCTGAATTATTTAAAGTAGCAAAACATAAATGTAACAAACGACGAAGAATTTCTCACAATGAAAATAACACATATCTTTGGCTTTTTAAGTTGGGACATATTAATCTAAATAAGTTAAACAGGTTAACAAAGCATGGTGCTTCGAGAGATCTAAATGTTGAAACTCTTCCAGTTTGTGAATCATGTCTAGAGGGTAAAATGACAAAGAGACCTTTCATAGAAAAGGGCCAAAGAGCCGAGGATTCACTTGCGCTAGTACATAGTGATGTCTGTGGATCGATCAATGTACAAGCTAGATGTGAGAATGAGTATTTCGTGACTTTTATTGACAATTACTCAAGATATGGTTATACTTACCTAATGCAAAGAAAATCTGAAAGTTTCAGAAAGTTTAAAGACTTTAAAGCTGAAGTTGAGAAGCAATTACGTAAATCATTAAAAACCCTTCGATCCGATTGAGGCAATGAATATTTGGATTTAGATTTCAAGGATTATTTGCTAGAGTGTGGAATCTTATCCTCGCACCTAGAACACCACAAGAAAATGGTTTTGCATCCAAGAGAAACTGAACCTTCTTGGATATGGTTAGGTCAATGTTATGCTACTCATCACTGTCACTTATATTTTGGGGACATGCACTACACACGGCAACCCACATTTTGAATGTAGTACCCTCTAAGTCTATAAGCAAGACTCATTTAGAGTTATAGAATTCCTCCAAATCTAGTTTGTATCATTTCCATATATGGGGTGTGTTCAGCTCACGTTCCTAGACCAAAGACAGGAAAGTTAGACTCAAGGTCTGAGGTATGCATATTTGTAGGCTATACTCCAGAGACTAGAGGTGGGTACTTTTATAGTCACAAGGATTAAAAGGTGTTTATGTCGGCAAATGCAACCTTCATTGAGCAAAATAGTTCTCGATGAATTAACAGCTGATGAGATCAGGCCACCTTCAATTTCTACTGATAAACGACAAACCAGAGAAATCATAGTTCCTGCAAAGAAAATCTCGGTGCAACATCGTAGTGGAAGGATTGTGAGACAACCAATTCGTTATGAGCTAGAATCATATGTCCTAGTGTCAGACACTAATATGGACGATCCATTAAATTATGAAGAAGCAATGAATGATTCTAAAAATGAGAAATGGCAAGAAGCCATGAACCAAGAAATGGAGTCTATATATTCCAATTCCATCTGGAAACTTGTAGATCCACCTGAAGATGTCAGACCCATTGAATGTATATGGATCTTTAATTAGAAAAGAGGTGTAGATGGGAAAGTAGAGATTTTCAAGGCACGGTTAGTAGTCAAGGGCTATATACAAAGGGAATGAGTCAATTATGAAGAGACATTCTCCCCTATTGTAACTGGACATCAAGACAACTTTTTGAATGTCTCTCTTAAAGAAAGCAACTATATGATGCAACTAGAAGGGTTCGTACAAAAGGGGAAAGATCAGAAAGTATGCAAGTTACTTAAATCCATTTATGGATTAAGGCAATCATCTAGATCTTGGAATCTTACTTTTGATGAGATTATAAAGTCTTATGGCTTCGAGTAAAATGTTGATGAAACCTGTGTTTATAAATACATCAAAGATAAGACAGTGATTTTCTTAGTTCTTTATGTTGATGATATTTTACTCATTGAGAATGATGTAGAAACTCTATTAAAAGTAAAGAAGTGGTTTGTTGAGAAATTTTAAATGAAAGATTTGGGAGAAATGAATTATGTTCTGGGCATCCAAATCCTAAGAGATAGAAAGAACAAGTTATTCACACTTTCTCAAGCATATTAAATTGATAAGGTGCTGGAGAGATTCTCTATAGACATGGAATTATCCTCTCTAAGGAACAATGTCCTAAGACACCTCAAGAGGAATAGGATATAAGAAAGGTTCCCTATGCTTCAGCGGTTGGAAATCTTATGTATGTCATGTTGTGTACAAAACTGGACATCTATTATTCAGTGGGAATTGTTAGTCGTTATCAATCGAATCCAGGTTTGGAACAATAGATTGTAGTAAAGCACTTTCTCAAGTATCTTAGGAAAACGAGAAACTATATGCTTATTTATTTAGGTGAAGACATGAATCGCACTGGATATACTAATTAAGAATCAGATAAGGATAGTTGAAAATCGAAGGCTGGGTCATACACCGAGGTGATCTAACTATTATGACGATAACGTTGGATCATAATCTGGATCTGACTGTTATGAAGATAACGTTAGATCAGAACCTGGCTGGCCCATTGACCAAGATACTTCTTGTGAAGTCATTTGGGGGTCATGTGTGAAACCCGGGGTTAAGAGAGATGCCACATTTACTTTAGGGAAAGTTGGAGATTGTTGGGGGTTATACCCTCAAAACATGTATGTTGACATTTTGATGTGAAATTTAATTAGGATTACATTTTTCTTATAATTGTTCTTTTAAATTATTATTGAATTATTTATATAAACATCTGAAAATTCTATATTAAATGTTATTTAAATTATCTCAAAATATCTTATACGCTATTATTAAGAAAAATATACATATATTATTCTGATGGCCTAAGATATTCAATCAGTGGAATGAGTTGAATACGTTCATCAATCAAGAGTTAATTGAAGAACATGATTCTCAAATAAGTGATTCTATGATTAAGAGTTAATCAAAACTTTAAAAGTATCATCATCATGTTCTTTTAGAGAATCGTCTCACAAAGGTATTCTTAATAAAATCTCTAGATCTCATGTGTTGAGAACATCTAAAAACAGAAAAAATGTTTTCGTTATATCCTATGTGCCCACACACGACCTAGTGTACTGAGGATTGATTTGGAAAATCTTCGTGTGGATCTTGGAGTCTGCTGATCATTGGAACGATTTAGTGAGAACAGAGAATCGACATGTTTAGCGAGGACGCTTGATTTAGACTACAAGAGGTATATGATTCCTAACCTTGTATGTTGTAAATTTAATATATAAATATATATTAGATCCTGACTGATTGAAAATGAGTTTTCAATAAAAAATATTTTTTGGTTATCGTTGCGTTGCGCTATTTTGTTTTATTAAAAGTTTCGATTTTGTTAAAAATTTAAATTTTAAAAGGGCCACGAGTCACACTCTTCCGCCGCGACGACCAACAACCTGCATGAGAGATGTTTAGCATAGACTCATTGTTGACATGTGATTGATGAATTATGATATGATTGGTATCAGATTGGGTAGTAGGGAGAATCGTAGTTGAGAAAAGACTAGGAATAGAGTGAATTGGAGGAGATTGTTTCTTTTCAAGCTTGGTCAGGTAAGGGAGTACTTTTTCATGAAAGCTTACATTCCTAGAAATATAAATTCTCCTAGATTTATGCTGATATCTATATCCTTTATGAGTTGATGAATATCTAAGAAAATGACATAAATCATTATGAAATCCACTTTTGAGAGTTATATGGCCTAATAGATGGGTAACATGCACGTCCAATGACTTATAGGGTTGCGTAGTTAAGAGTTGTGAGAAACAATTTTTGAAATGTTTGAATGTAATTGAGAGTTGGTGTAGGTAACCTATATATGAGATGAATGGCAGTTTGGAAAGCTTTCCACCAGTATGTGAGAGGCATGGGAGCTTAGGCTAAAAGGATTAAGCCAGTCTCAACTACCTACTTATGTTTTCTCTCAATTTTCCTATTATGTTGATGGGTGTGGGGGAATGGGTGTCTAAATTGAATGACATGGGTTTGTAGGTAGTTTTATGGCTTAGAAAACCTGGAAAACATTTAAGGCTTCTAACCTAAGTTTTAAGGGAAACAACCAAGTAAATCTGCTGAAATCATCCATGACTTGGAATTAGTATTTCAAACCCTCATTTGACACTATAGGTGTAGGACCTCACAGGTCTGTATATATTAACTCGAGGGGATTTTAAGATGAAAAACGAGGCTGAGAATGGAAGAACATGAACTCACCATTTTCACATGCATCACAGAAGTGAAAATGGGGTTATGGTTGGTAATATGCATGGTGTCGCAACGTGCACGCGACGCGTAGCGGCGATTAAAATTTTTTTTTTGTAGAAAAAAGAAATTTGGAGTCGCCACCAATCATTTTAGAGTGTGATTGGTCACCCAATTTTAAGATGAAAATTTTGGTCTACGAAAACTCAAAGTTGGTTCGGAGTCGTTTGTGTGTGGGGAAGGTTTTAGCACCCCAAAACACCCATTATAAAATGGTTACGATATTTAATCAAATGCTATCCAATTATTTATTTTAAGGCAAAGGTTAAAGAAATTCATTTTTGAATGTCCCATTTTGTGCATTTTGTATCATAAAAATGAATAAAATAAATTACCTTTAATGGGTGGTTCAAAGACCATTGAAAAATTATTTTTTTGTATTCTTGTATCTTTTTAAGTCAAAACATTATTAGAGTTATTCTCGGTATCCCAAAAATAACTCCTCACCTCAGTAGTTCGAGAAATTTGTATCTCGAAAATCTCAAAGTCCGTCGTCGGCTTTTGTTTAGTGAAAATTAAATTATGGAAGTAACAAAATTTAAATCTAATTGTAAAAATTATAATCCACACATACATGAACATTAATTCTAATAATAAGAAAATAATACAAGAATCACATTATAAGTATGACGATATAAGAATGCTAAATAAATAAACATGTAAAGAAAATAAATGTTAATAATTACAACAATAGAGGAGTAAAAGAATAGAGAAAAAGTTATAGGATGTCAAATTATAGAAAACATAATTTATTGAGATTATATAAAACATGCATAAAAAGTAATACATGCAAGCATATGAAAAGCCACGGTGATAAAAAAATAATAGTAATAATAATAATAATATTATTAAATAAATAAATGATAAAAAAATTGACAAAAAACAATAGAAATTTTTTAACATAAATATGTCCATTTTTTATTTTTGACTACTTAGTCTACTAATTACCATTTTTCATTCTTCCCTCATTAGTCATTGCTAACTAAATAGCAAAGAGTACGATCATGGATGATAATTAGTTCAAACAAGTGACACAAAAAGGATGAACACAATTTTTTTAAAAGAAAAGATTTGTAGGAAAATTGAAAATTTCAAAACTTAGATATTTGCATAATCTTGTATAGAGGTTTTACTCTCTATTTTATGCATTGTTATGTGTGAGAAATTATCCTAGGGGGTCTTTGCATTAAATGTACACTTTCAACCCATTAAAGGGTTGATTCACATTGAGTTAATTTTTTCACTCCTCAAAAGCTTTATCCGCATCCTCATTAATTGAGTTGATGACAAAGATATCTCATTATCCAACTTGTAAAGAAATAATCAATTCATGAAATTAAAGAGTTAAGATTTAAAGAATGAGAAATGATAAAGAAGGAACAATCAACTTATGTATGAAAAAAAGATACAAAAGATATCAACTACATGAATATGAAGAAGAGAGATGAACAAGATATAGTATGAGAAAATGTACAAGACATTTAAGCTACCTTAAGAAAAAGAATGGAAGAAGATGAAAATAATAGAAGTGTAGAATCTCTTTCTCTCTCTAAAATCACCTCTATTTCTCACTCCAATCCCTCTCTTTCTCACTCTAAAAAAATGGCTTCCTTTTCTCACACTTCAAAGAGACCCCTCCTCAAGTGAAGACCTCACCCTTATTTATAGGTAAAATTAGGGTTTCCCTTTTTTACTTTTAGTCTTTTTTTTCTTACTTTTTACTTTTTAGTCCTTGAACCACTTTTCTTATTCTAGTATTGGACTAGTTTTCAAATTATACATATAGTCTTGGACTATTATATAAGCCAAAATATAAAATAGGTATATTTAATGTATTAGACCGGACAAAATATGGTATCTACAGCTGCCCCCCTTTTGAGCACACTTCTGATCTTAGAAGGTGTACAAAAGTGTAGATAAGTATTTTGATCGGTACAAGAAAATAATACATGAAATATGGGAATAGAAACCTCGACTAAATAAGGCTCTAGGAAATGGAATGGGAGCGAAATGGACCTAGATAGACACAGGCTTCGACCTCGCTCAATGCGGATTTGATTTAACCGAGATATTTGAAAGGAAACGTACCTAGATGGACACAGGCTTCGACCGCGACTCAATGCGGGTTCGATTAACCATATTAATTGAAATGGACCAAACGCTGACATCGGGCTTCGACCACGACAAAGTCGGGTTTGATTTAACCGAGATATTTGAAAGGAAACGGACCTGGATGAGTGCAGGCTTCGACCTCGACTTAGTGCGGGTTCGATTCAACCGTAGATATTTGAAACAGAAATGGACCAAGTACTGACAGCGGGCTTCGACCTCGACTCAATTCGGGTTCGATTTAACCGTATCAATTGAAATGGACCAGGCACTGACACCAGGCTTCGACCACGACCAAGTAGGGTTCGATTTAACCAAAGATATTTTAAAAGAAAACGGACTTGGATAGACACAAGCTTCGACCTCGAATCAATGCAGGTTCGATTTAACCATATTAATTGAAATGGACCAAGCGCTGACACCGAGCTTCGACCATGACAAAGTCGGGTTCGATTCCAAAGATATTTGAGAGGAAAACGGACGTGGATAGACATAGGCTTCGACCTCGACTCAATTTGAGTTCGATTTAACCATATTAATTGATGTTGAAGTTGACTTATGCAAGTCTCATATGACAACAAAAGCTAGATTAATGCATGCTTTAAATGTTGAAAAGTCATGTGTGAATTTCGAAAGAATATCATTAAGTGATTCACGCACCTGAATTTGTCGTAACAACTATTGTGGTGCATGTCTATGCATTGTAATTCTTGAACATAAATGTAAAGTAGTGATTTTGAATGCATGCATGCTATGCCCCTTTATAAGAAAATTATATGATGATTTTTTAGCCATATCCAACACCCTTTAGAACAATCACTTGGCCTAGGATCATGGACTCACAATGAAGTATCGAGCATACTTTTAGGAAAATGATACATCCTTATTTATTAGTTTATGCCCCAGTATTTGGCTCCATGTCAGTGGTGAATAATTTCTCTGCTTCTCTTCTATACTTCTAATTGGGTAATCCTCCAATTGCGCTTTAGCTTTTGTCATGCACATATTGACCTTTCTCATGATGACTTTTTAAATTTTACTTGGCACTCAGATCACCTTTCTTAGTTCCAATTTTTTTCAATTAGCTTTCATCTAACTAAGTTTATGATTCTGAGTTATTTCAAGAGTAATTAATGATATCTTAGAACTGAGAGGAATAAGAAATGATGAAAATAAGGAGAAGATGAAGTATATGTATTTATCAACTAAGAAAGAAAAAAAGGCTTTTCATTGATGATGAACAATGTTTACAAACGATGGTTTGTTAAAATGAAAAAAAATGGAGGAAGAGTTTCTCCAGTATTTGAGACAGTTTTTTTTAAACATTTTTTTTAACTTCATTTTTCCCATACTTAGAGCGGTCAAAAGAAGTACTTCTTGACTATATCAGAATTAACTGTGCACGATAAATCATCTCCATCCATGTTTGTTAGCATGAGATCTCCTCCCAAGAAAGCCTTCTTGACAGTGAAAGGTCCTTCATAATTTTAGGTCCACTTCCCCCGGTGATCCTTTTGATATGAGAGTATCTTTTTAAACACCAAGTCTCATTCTTGGAAACATCGGGGACGCAATTTTTTGTCATATGCGGGCATCATTTTTTTTATATAATTGCCCTCTACATAATGTAGTCAATCTTTTTTCCTCGATGAAATTCAATTTCTCATATCATGTTTGTACCCACTCTGCTTCTTCTAATTTTGCCTCCATTAAGACTCTGAAGCAAGGAATTTTCACCTCAATTGAAAGGACCGCTTTCATGCCATATACCAAAGAGAATAGCGTTGCCCCAGTTGATGTTCAGACTGATATACGGTACCCATGCAATGCAAATGGGAGTATCTCATGCCAATCCTTATAAACTCCCGTCATCTTCTCTATGATCCTTTTTATGTTTTTATTGGCTGCTTCCACTGCTCCGTTCATTTTCGGAAGATAAGGAGATGAATTATGATGCTTAATTTTGAATTGCTCACATAATTATTTCATCATATTGTTATTTGCATTTATCCCATTATCTGTGATGATCCTTACAAGTAGGCCATATCGACAAATTATCTCCTTTTTAATAAACTTAACAACCGCACTTCTGGTTACATTCGAATAAGAACCTGCCTCCACCCATTTGGTAAAATAATCTATAGAGACCAAAATGAAACGATCCCCGTTAGAGGCTTTGGGTGTAATGGGACCAATGACGTCTATGCTCCACATAGAGAATGGCCAAGGCGCGGCCATGACATGTAAAGGGGATGCGGGTACTTGAATTTTATCCGTATAAATTTGACATTTATGACATCTCTTGGCATACTTGATGCAGTCAGATTTGTTTGGCCATCATATGCCCATTAGCATGAACTCCACAAATTCCTTCGTGAACTTCCTCTATGATTTGATTCGCTTCCCTTGCATCAACACATCTTAAGAGCACCATTTCATGGTTTCTTTTGTAGAGTATTTCACCATTCAAGAAGAAACCCGTGGACAATCTTCTAATAGTTCGTTTATCATTCTCAGAAGCTTTGGATGAATATTCTCCATTCTTTATATACTACTTGATGTCGTAATACCATGATATTATGTCTGGCTCTTCTTCAATACTCATACAGTGAGCAGGAAAATCTCGCTTCTCAATTTTTATGGGTTGCACTTCTTCCTTAAAGTCTGCGGTGAACATGGATGCTAGAGTTGCCTGTTTAGTTGTCGTATCACCAATAACGAATCTCCGTACACTCAAAGCTTCCTTATCTTCGTATCATAAGCTGCTTGAATTTCCATGGAACATGCCTCATATTCTGCCACATTGTTTGTGCAGTCAAAGCATAGTTTTACCGTGAATGGGAACAACTTTCCCTCAGGAGATATGAGGATTGCCCTAATTTCATGTCTGCCATCAAATAACATTGTCCACAATTCTGGATCCATAGATTCTCCTTCATTTTTTAATATGACTGATATGTTCTCATCAGAAAAATCAAACTTCATAGGCTCATAATCTTGCACTGGTTGATCTGCAAGATAATCAGCAAGTATACTTTTTTTTATTGATTTTCTCGTGACATAAACAATATCATATTCCGTGAGCAACATTTGCCATTTAGCGATTCACCCAAAATGTGATGGCTTTTTAAAGATATATTTGATTGGATCCATCTTTGAAATTAACCAAGTGGTGTTGTATAACATGTACTGTCTAAACCGATGAGCAATCCAGGCTAATGTATAACACGTTTTCTCCAACATCGAATAATTAGCCTCATAATTTGTGAACACTTTGCTTAAATAGTATATTGCTTGTTCTTTCCTTCCAGAGGTGTCATGTTGATCAGGTACGCAACCCATGGATTTTCTTGTCACTGTAAGATACAAAATGAGCGGACGCCCTGGAGTTGGAGGAACAAGTATATGCGGATTTTGCAAATATTGTTTGATCTTCTCAAAAGCAATTTTACAATCATCATTCCATCATTCTGTATCACTTTTGCGGAGAAGTTTAAAGATAGGTTCACAAGTTGCAGTTAGCTGTGAGATGAACCGAGCTATGTAATTTAATCTCCCCAAGAAACCTCTAACTTCCTTTTGAGTTTGAGGTGGCGGCATATCAATGATGGCTCGAACCTTGTCAGGGTCAACTTTTATTCCTTCCTTGCTCACGACAAAACCAAGTAGTTTCCCTGAAGACGTTGCGAATGTATACTTTGTTGGGTTAAGCTTTAACTGAAACTTTCTCAACCGTCCAAATAGTTTTCGCAGAGTGATTGTATGATCTTCCCCTTGACGAGATTTGGCAATCATATCATCAACGTACACTTCGATTTCTTTATGCATCATATCATGAAACAGTGTTACCATTGCCCGCTGGTAAGTCGTCCTTGCATTATTCAAACCAAATGGAATAACCATATAACAAAATGTACCCCACAAAGTTATAAAAGTCATCTTTTCACAGTCTTCAGGAGCCATTTTGATTTGGTTATACCCCGAAAAACCATCCATGAAAGAAAATGTTGAATGTCTTGCATTGTTATCTACTAAGACATCAATATGGGGTAATGAAAAATTATCCTTTGGGGCTATGTTAGCAACCCATCAGGCTATTTTGCTACTTCTAGAAAACCCGCATCTACTTGCTTTTTAACTTCTTCTTTGATTTGTACCAACATGTGTCTGGTTTCATTTTCCATAAGTGGCAAATGATGAACCACGATATCAGTGTCTAGACCTGGCATATCTTGGTAAGACCATGCAAAGACGTCCATATACTCTTTGTATAAGTCAATTAATTCTCGACGGCTTTGACTTGTCATAGAAGTGCCGATTTGGACCTCTTTTGTCTCTCCCTCCAATCCCAAATTTATCGCCTCCGTTAACTCTTGATATGGTTGAGTTATTTTTTCATCCTCCTCTACCATTCTTAACATTTTCAGAGATGGTTCAAAATTATACTCGTCACTTTCATCTGACCTTACGCTAAGAATGAGATTGTCAAAGTTATTGCTTATGCTCTTGTTTTCAAAATCACCGTTCTCGAACCTGATCGGATTATTGGATGAAAGGAAGGCGAGAGAGAAAATTTAATAAATAAACAATGCATGAGTATGAACAACATTTCAGAAACGGAAAAAGTAGACATAAAAGGAAGAACAAAAAGAATTGGAGTTATATTTATCATTAACAAAAGGAGAGGAAACAAGTTTTTAGATTTTCATTCAAAGAGATGATATGAAATAGATGAGAACACATGCCCATAACAAAGAAATTCCTAAGGCATTGGGTAGAATCATTAGAATTTTGGCATGAACATATTACTCTTGAAAATTCTCGAGAAGCACTGGTAGCTCGATGACATCCCAGTTGTTAAAGCTCATGATCTAAATCGTATTGCGAAACAAAGTCATATGTATTTGCACCTGATGATTTTTCCAAGATTGCGGATATTGAAAGCTGGGTGATATCTTCCTCAAGGTTGTATTGCTCTATTGTAAATGGCTCTTTGAATGAAATCCCCCCACTTCTGAAGGATTTAGAAATATGAGGTATGATTGTCATTTTCACATCGAATACCCTATTTTCAAGCCTAGTAATCATCTTTTCTTTCTTTCGAGCTACCACTTTCCCTGTATCATCCTTGGTCGGTCTATATCCAAGTCCAAACCTTTGCTCATTCTTGTCCCAGTCTATTAACTTATTTATGCCTTGATGCTCACTCCCGAGTCCCTTACCTGGCCGGTATCCCCCTTTTATCATCAACTTTGCAACCATCTGAGATGCTTTTGATAGGTTTGGCGTTGGAGAGGATTTCGCGCTAGCAACAAACGTGGTGTTCGCAATCTCAAATGATCTAAATTAGCACTACAATGCTTCTTCTACCGCCTTGACATATGGCATGGTGGCTGGCTTGGATACCAATAAATCTTATTCTCCATATATATAAATGAGTTTATGATCCATTATGAATTTCAGTATATGATGTAAGGAAGACGGTACCGCCCCAGCAGAGTGAATCTATGGTCGACCCAAAAGGAAACTGCCTTCCCATTCCTTTACCTTTCAAACTCATCGCTTTTATCCATTTTCAAAACTTCTGGCGTGTAGCATCTGCCACTCCTCGTCATCTCACCTACTCCCAAATATTAGTTATGGGGAGATCAATGTAAGATGGATTTAGCTCTTGAGTTTCATCATTACCACTTGTAATGACCTCATATCCGTACGTCCATGCTATTGCTCTTAAATCTTTGTAAGCAAACGCACCCGGTATTTGAATGGTGATAGGCATTGGAGCATAAGACGTAGTGGTGTGAGTTGACTTTTCCTCATAATGTATTGTGAGAGGTTTTGGGATATAGGACGACATTTCAACATTAACTTCAGATGATTCTTTAGTTATCATGAGGACTAAAGAGTCATCTTCCTAGTATTCCCTTTCTCCTTTATGACTTATTGTAAGTATCTTTGCATCCAACAACTTTTGCACTTCCATTTTAAAATCATCACATTCCTCAATTGTATGCCTTGTCACATTCTTTTGAAACAAACAATCGAAGTCATGCATATGCTTCCTAAAAATGCCCTCATCCTCTGAGCGTGTTGGGTAGGTGTACCCTGCTCTAGAAAGAAGACGAAAAAGTGTTTCCATTGACGTGCTCACATCTTCCACGTCCCTCTTTTCATATGAAAAATATTTCTCAATTGCATTTACGGTAGGATTCCCATGATTTGGTCGAGGGTTGGAATTGATATCTGGATTCCCATTAGCCTTTTTGAAATTCAACCATCCAGCCTTAATCAATGTTTGTACTCTACCTTTTAATGTCGTGCAATTCTTAGCTGAATGTCCCACTGCCCCAGCATGATAATCACACGAGCAGTCGGATCATACCACGTTGGGCATGGTGGTTGTAGAGGTTCATAAGAAATTGACACCAATTGATTATTCTGTATCAATTGTGGTAGGAGTTCCGTATACGACATGGGGATTGGATCATGTTGGACAAAATGTTGATTGTTCCTATTTCCCCTTAGAGGCTGATCAACCTGACCAACATTTTGTTGGTGAGCCGTTGGCCTGAAATCGGGTCTTGGGTTGTTTTGAAATGTTGATTGTTGAGAGTGATAATTGTATGAAATTTGCGAGGTATTTGCCATATATGATGTCATAGACTTTGGTCCTTCCCCATACTTTGAAAATTCTGATCCCGGGTTCACAGCTTATGATGGGTACCTAGAATTAATCATCTGTACATCCTCTTCTTTTTGCTTCAATGAAGGCCCTTTTTTTACTGACGATGTATCTGATACGATTTTCAAAATTCTTCCATTCTTTATCCCATGCTCAATCCTTTCACCGATCACTATGATGTCAGAGAAGTTGTTTGAAGCGTTTCCAATCATCCTGTCATAGAATGGAGGTCTCAAGGTGTTAATAAACATTCTAACCATCTCCTTGTCTGACAATGGGGGGTGTACCTGAGCAACTAATTCCCTCCACCTTTGTGCATATTCTTTAAAGCCTTCTGTAGGCTTTTTCTCCATCCCTTGTAAGTCCAAACGATCAGGGGCTATGTCTATGTTGTACTTATATTGTCTTAAAAAAGAATCTGCTAGATCTTTCCACCTCTGAATATGTTGGTTATCCAGTTGGATATACCAACGAGATGCGGCCCCTATCAGGCTATTTTGAAAGAAATGAATCAGCAGCTTATCATCATTTGCACAAGCAGTCATTTTTCTACAGTACATAATAAGGTGATTTCTGGGGCACGTACTACCATCATATTTTTCAAACTCAGGTAGTTTGAATTTATGTGGGATGTTCACATCAGGGACCAAACATAATTGGGTGGCATCAATGGTACCTTATACATCAAATCCTTCAATAGCACGTAATCTCTCCTCCAGAAAGTCCAATTTACCTTTAGATCGTGGGTCGTCACTTGGCTTGGTAATAGGCTTCTGCATTTTTTCGTCATCAACATCGGTTATGATGATTGGCTCATTAGCGAGTTCGCCTTATGGAGTGAAAGCTTGGTTGTGATCACATGCCATTGCGGACGGGTTGTACCCAGTTTTCCCTGTTTGCATTGTTTCCTGGACATTTGGAAATGGATGATGCTGGATATTTATTGGTGGTGAAGCATGCCGAAACTGGTCAACCTGATGACGTTGATAGGTTGGAGTGAACCCAGGAGGGTAAAGTGGAGTATCGTTTGACAGTTGATTTTGTGATGATTGATCCCCTTGTGGATTTTCAAAACAGGCATTTCCCTTACTTGCGGCGAGGAGTCCGAGGAATCTAGCCATTTGCTCTTTTAGCTCCCTAATCTCTTCCTTCATTTCCTCTCACGATTGCTCTCTTTCTTGCTCGTCCATGACCCTAAATTGAGCTCGTGTTCGATAGGGATGTCAAAGTTGTCGGGCTATCTTTGGAAAATTTCTTAAGAATAAACAAAATAAAGCAATGAGAAGTAGATTTTTGCTAATAAAAAGAAGAAATAATGAGATTAAATTTATGCATGAGAAATGATACTGCGCAAAGTGAAAGTTCTAAAGTAATCAATTTCATTCAATTAATAGAGCCATCCACTACATTTGAGTATGTAGAAGTCAATTATATTACTTCACAATATGAGTTCATACAAAATGACCCAAATCTATGTTGACTTCTTCTAAAAATTTAGACAAATTCTTCCCATCAGGATGGATGGGCAAGACTTCAAAAATGAAGCTTGTTCCGCCAAATTGCCAGCTCTCACAGCCATGCCTTTAAGCCATTCCACAGCCTGCCCAGATCATTATCGAATCGAGTTGTAATCTTGTTGTAGCAGGTGATAATCATATCTCAGTATATCGACATTAGCATTATTGTTTCTTGCCAACTTCTCTGCCACGTTCTGATAAGCTCTAACTTGGTGCTCAAGGCTTGCGATGACTTTCAATAATTCTTCAGAATCATTTGTTGACTCAGTCTTCTTAACTTTCTGATTCTCTAAAACAACTTGCAAATTATCAATGATTCATCATAATGCGTCATATTGCTCTTCTAACTCGACGATGTACGCATTTTTCTTATCAACAGTTCCCTTAACCTTTTCTAGAATTTCTCGTACTAGTTTATTTTTCCTCTCTAACTTCACGATTTGATCCTCTTGTTCGTAGATTACCTCTCGCAAGTTCTCATTGTCTTCCGCCATCTTTCTAATTTTGTTGCTCAATTGGCAAGTGTCAGTTCCCAACTCTGAGTTTTTTCACAATCTTTTGATGAACTTCTAGTGATTTGGCTGATGGTACATCCTCAACTGGTAAGGCAATAATTAATTTGTTTCTACACTCAAGCCATGCTTCATACTCCTTTGTGCAGTTCATGCGATTCTTCTCATTTCGCATCCTTCTTGTTATTTTCCAAGCTCCAATCAGTTGCTGCAGTTTTTGTTCAATTTCTTGAGAATCGTAACTAACTTAATATCCTTCAATGCATGCGTGGTGGGGATAGGTTGTCTCATGTATAATTGACGGAGTGCCATTAGCAGAGCATAACTAGTACAACCCCATGGTCTCGGGTCATTGAAAATCACCACATCTGTAGATCATTGGTGTTAACGGCATCCAATGGGCTTTCCAAATAACATCCTCATCTTTCAACTTGGATATGTGTGAGAGCCAAGCCCCTTTTATGGGAAACTGCGAATTCCATTTGGCCATTCCAAATTCTGCAATAGGGATCCTCGTCTTCATCCCTGAACTTGAGAACTTAACTTGAGGACATTTAAAATCTAGCGGACATCTTAGATGGCTTAGAATCCAAATACACAAAGGAGTTGAAGAGCTGATGAACTTTCCTTTTCCAGACACTTTGATGTGATTCAAAGAACGGATAGTATCAGCGAGAATTTAGATAACAGGGTTAACACCATGTTTGACTTGAAGGAATATTTTTATCACTTTATCATCCATATAATATTGGATCTTTGGAAATAACACGGTGCCATAAATACAAAGAGCATAAAGAGTCATGCCCTTATCCTCCTTCAACAAATTTTGGGTGAGATCTAGGAGGTAATCCAACAGTACACACTCATTTCCCCTTTAATTTTCAACCTTTTCTCAATCTCAGACGCATGGACAATACCCAAGAGCTTAGACAAAGCTCTCTTCAACGTGAGCTTTTTGTCATAGTTATAAACTTTGTCTGCATTTTACAATAGGACATTTAGTAGTGCTTCATATTCTTCAATTGTGAGAGTAAGATTGATTATTCTGAAGTTGAAACATCTATAATGAGGGTCCCATAAATGCATTAAAGCTTCAAGGACGGGAACGTTGACTACAATATACAATAGATAAGCTATGTGACCATATTTTCTGACAAACAAACTTTTCTGCTCTGGTGAAAAATCCTCCCATATATTCTTCAACCTCTCCAAGTCAATGCATGAGAACTCTATCTTATTAATTAATGGTAGAAGAACAACGTCTTCCTTTTTTAGACAATCTCCTTTATGTTTTTGCGATTCCTCTGACCATTGGGCTACCGTAACTTGATCTTCTATCACACTCGAAGTGGGAGTCATGGTCTCTAAAATATGAATGAATTGAATACTTCTACAATCTCATTACGCAGCATGATGCATGTATGCAAAACAGAAAGATGAAGTTAGAAGCGAAACAATGAAGAAAAGACATGTTTAAGTGACACAAGACATATATACATGCGCAAAATTAATCATGATATCATATTTCAGCAGAAACCTAACGTTGGTCATGAGGTGGGTTCTAAAAACATAATACATGTGTGGTTGGGCTCTAAAAATCTCTTAATGGGCTCACAGCTTGTCCACACTATTATCTTAATAGAGTAACAAAGGCCTCCAAACGGTATCCCGAAAGGGTCGACCTGAGTGAGAACTTTCATGAGCCTGTACGGGAACCGCAATTCCATGAAGGTATTCCACTACTCATTCTCGCTAATCCTAAAGGGAAAGTCCAGGTATGGGGCTAGTATATGTGTGTGAATATTAGGAATTATGCAAACAAACATACATCTAAAAACAAACTTTGTACAACTATAAGCATGAAAAAGAAAAACAATGAATCAAATAAACAAACAAAGAGCCATACAAGAAGGAAAATATGTGATAAAATTTTAGCTTCACTCTCTATCGATCTAAAAATGGTTAGACCGATTGCATCCCCAATGGAGTCGCCAAGCTGTCGTAATGTGCACGTGACGCGGAGCGGCGATTAAAAAAAAATTTTTTTGCAGGAAAAAGAAATTTGGAGTCGCCACCAATCATTTTAGGGTGTGATTGATCACCCAATTTTAAGATGAAAATTTTCCTCTACGAAAACTCAAAGTTGGTTCGGGAGTCGTTTGTGTGTGGAGAAGGTATTAGCACCCCACAACACCCATTATAAAATGATTACCAAATTTAATCAAATGCTATCCAATTTTTTATTTTAAGGCAAATGTTAAAGAAATTCATTTTTGAATGTCCTATTTTGTGCATTTTGTATCATAAAAATGAACAAAATAAATTACCTTTAATGGGTGGTTCAAAGACCATTGAAAAATTATGGTTTGTATTCTTGTATCTTTTTAAATCAAAACATTATTAGAGTTATTCTCGGTATCGTAAGAATAACTCTTCACCTCAGTAGTTCGAGAAATTTGGTATCCCGAAAATCTCAAAGTCCATCGTCGGCTTTTGTTTAGTGAAAATTAAATAATGGAAGTAACAAAATTTAAATCTAATTGTAAAAATTATAATCCACACATACATGAACATTAACTCTAATACTAAAGAAATAATGCAAGAATCACATTATAAGCATGGCGATATAAGAATGCTAAATAAATAAACATGTAAAGAAAATAAATGTTAATAATTATAACAAAAGGGGAGTAAAAGAATGAAGATAAAGTTATAAGATGTCAAATTATAGAAAACATAAAATGTTGAGATTATATAAAACATGCATAAAAAGTAATACATGCAAGCATAAAGTAAAAAACAATACTATGTAATAAATGAAAGAAAAATAAAAATAAATAAATTAATATATATATATGAAAAGTCACAGTGAAACCGTGGTTTTGTAGCTGCAACAGAGGAAATTACTAAATTTTTTTATTTTTTATAATATAATATATTATGATATAATAATAATAATAATAATAATAATAATAATAATAATAATAATAATAATAATAATAATAATAATAAAAATGAGTGATAAAAAAAATTGAAAGAAAAGTGACGAAAAACAATAGATTTTTTAACATAAATATCTCCATTTTCTTATTTTTGACTACTTAGTCTACTAATTATCATTTTTCATTCCTTCCCTCATTAGTCGTTACTAATTAAAAAGAAAAGACGATGATCATGGATGATAATTAATTCAAACAAGTGTCGCAAAAATGATGAACATAATTTTTTTAAAAGAAAAGACTTGTAGGAAAATTGAAAATTTCAAAACTTAGATATTTGCATAATATTGTATAGATGTTTTACTTTCTATTTTATGCATTGTTATGTGTGAAAAATTATCCTAGGGGATCTTTGCATCAAATGTACACTTTCAACTCATTAAATGGTTGATTCACATTGAGTTAATTTTTTCACCCCTCAAAAGAACCTCATCCTCATTAATTGAGTTGATGACAAAGATATCTCATTATCTAACTTGTAAAGAAATCATCAATTCATGAAATTAAATAGTTAAGATTTAAAGTATGAAAAATGATAAAGAAGGAACAATCAACTTATGTATGAAAAAAGATACAAAAGATATCAACTACATGAATATGAAGAAGAGAGATGAACAAGATATATTATGAGCAAATGTACAAGACATTTAAGCTACCTTAAGAAAAAGAATGGAAGAAGATAAAAATAATAGAAGTGTAGAATCTTTTTCTCTCTCTAACATCACCTCTCTTTCTCACTCCAATCCCTCTCTTTCTCACTCTACAAAAATGACTTCCTTTTCTCACACTCCAAAGAGACCCCCCTCAAGTGAAGATCTCACCCCTATTTATAGACAAAATTAGGGTTTGTCGTTTTTACTTTTCGTCTTTTTTTGCTCATCTTTTACTTTTTAGTTCTTGGACCACTTTTCTTATTTTAGTATGGGACTAATTTTTAAATTATACATATAGTCTTGCAACATTATATGAGTCAAAATATAAAGTATGTATATTTAATGTATTAGACCGGATAAAAATACGGTAACTACACATGATTTTCAAGATTTTTTACAGTGAATTGGTCGTGGGTTGCCCAGCCTCTTAAACCAAATTTTAGTATCATTAGTTTTAGTTAAACTATGTGCAGTGGGTTTCCATACATTCATATTTGTCTTTATTCTAGGATTTTTACCGGATCTAGACAAATTAGAATAAAAGGGCGAGTAGAATTTAGGTACAAAATGCATTGAACCACAATGATTTAAAAACTAAGACTTAGATGTATTCATACCAGTACAATATTGATTGTTACAAGTACTGAAGGCAGTAAAATGACAACCTACTTATATTAAATTCAAAAAAGTAGGATTTTGACAGAACTGATACTAGTTGGTCAATAACTTGAGACTAGCAACATTGAGCTGAGTGGTTTGAGACTTTAGCAGTTGGATAGGTCAACAAGTAGAGTTGATCCTTAAGAGTCCTTTTAAGGAGCATGGTTCTAGTGACTTTGTCCTTCACAAGGCAAAAATCAGAAAGAAATTCAATAAAAATGTTATTATCCTAAGTTAACTTTGAAACACTAATTATGTTCTTTTCTATTTCTGGTACTCTAAGAAAGGTTTAAGCTGAAGAGGGTATTTTGTAGAGGGTGAATTAGTAGAACCAGTGTGAAATAGTTAAATTCCTACGATTCCCAACTGTAAGCCTATCCATACCTCCATATTCCTCTCTAAAGCTGAGGTTATTGAGGTCTGTTGTGCCATGGTTGGTTGCCGCACTGTCAACATAACAAACATATCACTTATTGTTTTATGAGAGTCCACATAAGCTGCTGCTGAAATTGTGTATGTAGCATGTGCTGAGGAACCAGTTTGAGATGAGCTTGAACCAATTTGATCCTCATTAAGAGCTTTTCTCATGCATGTAGTAGCAAATTGCTGATGTTTGACTTGGTTTAACACAAACTTGGCACACCACTTTGTTGCCTCTACCTCCACGGCCTCTACCTCTCTAATTAAAGAAGCCTTTATTACCTTGATTCTGAGAATTTGACATGCCTCCACAAAAGTTCTTGTTACTGCTTCCACCATTGGACCATTGCTGTTGTTGTCCATTGTTCCTCTTGTGAGTCACCATACAAGCGCATGCCTTCACATTCAACTCATTTTCTACATTTGCTTCTATACTTTGCTTTCATGATAAATAAGCAGAGATTGTACAGTTTCCATTAACAAATCCTCTTTTCTAGATGTTAAATTGACCACTATGAGTCAAATTCAGGACCCAGTCCATTCATGATGTGAAGTACTAATTTTTTATCTGAAATTTATTACCCTGCAACCATAGTAGTCAAATCATTTTGGTACTCATTTCGGACTTTTAAAAAAATAGAATATTTTAGATATTTTATTATTTCAATATCCCGTTTTAAAAAGAATTCCGGACATATAAATTAGTATTATGAAATTTATTGTACAAGTAAGAAAATTTGAAGAATGACTTGTTAACATATAATAAAATATTTTAGTGGCTTATTAACTTATTAACACATAATTCTCAGTTAAAAGTTATATTTTAATTTGTGTTACTAAACTTTTATTGACCAACAAGACTAAAAAATTAATTTTTTTAGTTAACATCGATGTCAACACATAAATATCATTAAAAGAATCATATAATTAATTTTTAGTTACTAAAATTTTATTTACAAAAAAATGATAAAGTTACTAAAATTTTATTTTCTATAATAAATTATTCTAAAATAGATTGTAGAGAAAACTCATTTGTCTCAACAAAAAAGGTAGAGAGGGTTTTAAAGAAAAAAAATGAAAAAATATGTACTACACGACTTGGATTTCGGACCCTTGACGTCTGAGGCCAAGGCATGTTGGCTCTAGGCGCCACTGGCCAGCGTGAATTATGTTGTATTTGTTTGTTTCTATTTCTATTCGAACAAAATAATCTTGAAAATTTGCACCCCTCATTTATGTTCTATTCTCTACCGGAACTAAAATATTTTACTTGTTTTGGTCGGAACGAAATGGAATTGACTATTATGCCTACAATAGTAAGAAAATCATCAATTCTTCTAATTCTATGACATTAATCTGAAACAGACATATTACATTTTTCGTAGGTTTGCAACTTATTCCTGAGTTATATCATCCTTCATCTTGATTTTCTTGCAAAGCTTCTCTCAAAAGAAAGCCAAAATTCTTCTTAACTATTGTATTGTGTTACAGTGCCAAGAACAACTTCAGTCATGGAAGATCGATGCTAGTTGAGTAGAAGTTGATCTTTCCTGAGCCATGTTCTGTATTCTAAGTTTCTTTCTCCATTTGTTGTCTTTTGTTGAGGTTTTTGAGCTCCTCCAAAGATTATATCATCTAGGCCATGTCCAACCACTACTGGTATAATCTATGACTTCCTTAGAATAAAATTGTTTCGATCAAGGTTCATGAAAAATGAGCTATTCAATGTGTTAGTAAAACCATTACTAAGGTTTGTTGAATTCACTACATAACTAGTTGTAGAGTTACATTCAAAAGCCATGAACATTAGTCCTTTATATGTTCTGATACCATGAAAATGTTAAAGATGATCGTGATTAATAGACTTAGATCATAAGTGAATCAAAGTCATGCATGCATGGAGTAGCTTATTGTATTTAAATTTCAAGCTTTTACATATAATATGCAACCAACTATGCTCAACTTACAAGAGAGCAAATAAATTGAAGTGAGTTAGCTAACTAACTAACTCGAGAGCTTCTTACAATCTATCAAGTGCGATAGAGTAGAAAGTGTAGAGTACTAGTTTAGCTTTAGCTACTCATGCTTGCCATAGATGGATGACTTAACAAAGGAGATGGTGTGGCTTAGTATCATATGGTTTATCATTAATCATCGGATCGTACCTTGGCACTTGAGTGCTTAGTGTCCCTAGGATGAAAAGCACATTAAATGCTCCCAATCTCTTATCATGACATGCTCTCTGGCGATGTTGGGATTAGGTGGGAGGTTTTCGCCAAACTCTCATAATGTCTTCGTGGAAAGTTTGGTGATAACTGAAGGGTTTTCATTAAGTAAAAAATGTTGCGATCTTAAAATTTATTTGTAAGGAGACTTTTTTCTGATTAAGTCTCGTTATTATTGTAATGTCTAATGGCTAGGATGGAGAGATTAACCCTCTTAATATTATTTCTTTAATTTAAAATAATTAAATTAATTTTAACAAATAATTCTCCTAAGTTAAGTTGTTAACTGGTAGGTATTCATGTCCTGTCTATTAGTTATCGGTTATGACAATACATATAATTTCACTATAAAATTATAATAGAGTTCATAATCGTATTTTCTATTACTTCATGTAGTTATCTTCGACCTGTTATTCATTATGTGTTGCCATTCCATAATATTGCACCGTGTACAATTACATAAAATACTATGTATGTAATATATACACCTCATATTTCTTGAGTTTTGATTCTCGTTCTACTGATCAACTATGATAATTTTCATACTTGATGACTCAATTAAAATGTTTAAATCCCTAATAAATCTCTAAAGATTGTAAGTACTTAGATGGTTATGATCTCATAACCGGATTTTGTCAACGAGTATTATATCACTTACTTAAAAATATCTATGTACTCTATTATTGAGAATTTGTGCATCTTCACTATCCAACAACTCAGTCATCCAAACTAATATATATTGACTCTTCGAATCTGAACCATAATAGACCAAAACAATTGGGTTATTAAATATGAGTCCATAACTCTCTCAAAATTAAGAACACTCATAATATAATACCAATGGGTTATGATTTTCTTAAGATAGTAATTTTATTGAGAATTAAACTTATTTGTTCCTTTCAACGCATTTTTAAATGCACTAGCACATTAACTCGGTATTTCACATAGTAAACAAGTCGCTCTACATGATAGAGTTAATGTTCTACAGACTTTCTTAGTAAAGTGTTTGGCTTCACTAGAGTGTGAAAAATAAGAATTTACATGTCATAAAGAACTCTTAGTTAAATTCATTATTTACTTGAGCTAAACTCCATAGGACTCTCAAATCAACTACCATTATGCTTGTAGACATTTTTCACTAATGTATTATATGTAATATTAAAAAAACTTTTTCATTATTGAAATAAATGTCTCAATAAAATAATAGAATTCTAGTGCTTTAAAGAATTCTCTCAAGTCGTTGTGCTCTCCAGTCAGGTGCTCAGTGTCATGTGGGAGAGAAACAAGGATGGCAAGCATGTTCTTGGGTCAAGCTCTTGAGAGTCAACAAGAGAATGTATCATGAACATCGCTTGAGCAGTTCAGTGCTTGGTGGAATGACACTTGTTTGGTCCATGTGTTTGCCTCTAGCTAATAGTTGATATAGCACCACTCCAATTGAGCCATCAAAATTTTATCACGTAATAATAAGAGCAGTTAAAAGCAAGGATACTATGTGCAAGTTGAAGTTAAAGGAAAAAATACATATGAAAAATCATATTTAATTGGACACGTAAAAGTGTATGAAAGTAAAACAAAAGAAGTAACATCGTATACTAGTATTGTACATTGATGGCGTAGTGGAAAACAATAAGTATGAAGGTGCATAAAAATAATATTTATGGTACGTACGAAGAAAAACGGAAATACATAGTGAGCTAAGCACATGCAAAAGTAGCCTTCTGTACAACGCATCCTAAACCGATATGTGATACACAAGTTCAAGGCAGTGCCCTTGAATCACCACCAGCTATTGAAGTTTCCACCTCCTGTAGGAATAGGAGCACTCAGAGGTGACCAACAATTTTCCAAGGAATCTTACGTTGTGACTATGAAACGGAAAGCAAAATCATGCTTGCTCATCAACTTAATTTAGGAGGACCACAATGGACCATTACAAGGAGAGCCTGCGGAGCCATTTGAATGCATCACACTAAACAATACGTTAAAGCATGCAATTCGTATCAGATCGTTGCTCAGCAATGAACATATGAAGAAATTGACCAGCTTCTTAATGTTCAGTAAGGACGTATTTGCCTAGACCCATGGGGACGTGCCAAGAGTGGATCCCCGGGTGAAGGTCCACAGGCTTCATGTGGACAACCACTTTCGACCCATCAGGCAAGCCAGGGCCAGGGAGGGAGAAATTAATTAATAAAGAAGTGTAGTAATTGCTTAAGGAAGCTTTCATCAGAAAGGTAATATACCCTGAATGGTTGGCCAACATGGTGTTGGTCAAGAAAGCAAATGGGAAATTAAGGTTTTACATAGACTTCACAGACCTCAACAAGGCTTGCCCCAAAAAATAGTTTCCCCATCCTCGAATAGACCTGCCATGGATGGTATAGCGAGCCACAACCTTCTTAGATCATGGGAAATCTATCAAAGGCTGGTCAATACAGTTTCATTGACGAGTTCTCAAGAAATATGAAGGTGCATGTGGATGACGTGCTGATTAAAAGAAAAAAGGTAGAAGATCACATTGCGAACCTAACGTAACCTTCACCACACTTAGGAAGTACAACATGAATTTAAACCCCATAAAGTGCACTTTCATGGTCAGCTCAAATTCCTCAATTTCATAGTCAACCAGAGGGAAATAGAAGTAAACCAGACAAGATTCATGCCCTCCCTGAAGCGAGACCCTCAGAGTCCATGTAGGAAGTGCAATGCCCCATGGGAAGAATAGAAGCCCTGAACAAGTCTACCCCTAGATCGACGGACAAATGTCTCCCTTTCTTCTAGGTGCTCTGAAAAAACACTACATACGAATGGTCGGAGGAGTGTCAGGAAGCCTTCCAAGAGATGAAACATTATATGGGGACGACACCACTACAATCAAAATTGCTAACGGGAGGAACTCTGCACTTATGCTTAGTCGTCTCAGATGTTGTTGTTAGCTTAACCCTGGTCAGAGATGACGATACCAAATTTCAACAACTGGTGTATTACGTCAGCAAAGCTATGTTGGAAGCAGACGAAAGATATCCAGAACTAGAAAAACTGGCACTTACTAAGATAGTCATGGCCAGCCGCCTATTAGTCATGTCCAGAGAAGACGAGGTTGAATTCAGTAACCGGTTTATTACATCAACAATGTTACGTTGAGAGCATAAATGTGATATCCAGAACTCAAAAAACTGACTCCTGCTCTGATAGTCACGACTTGACGCCTCCTCCCCTACTTCCAAGCCCACTAGATTAGTGTGCTTACTAGTCATTCCTGGAGGCAAATTCGACCATATTCCTCATGACAACAAGCCAAATGAGTTGTCGAGCTCAGTGATTTCGAGATCAATTTCACCTCTAGAATTGTAATGAATGGGCAGGATGTGATAGACTTCATACCTGATCTTATCCCCACCCTTGACCTTACAACTAACCTCTATACATTGTCCAATGACGCACCTCAAATAAAAAAATAGAGCGAGCTGAGTCACTGTTGGTTGCTCCAAATCAGTCCATAATCGAGTATGCCTTTGTTTTTCAGTTTCAAAGCCTCTAATAACGAGGATGAGTACGAGGCTCTCTTAGTCGAATAAAATTTAGCTTTGTCGATGATGGTTCAAGCTCCCTAAATTTACAACGATTCTCAACTAATTACGAATCAGGTCATAGTAGAACAACAAACAATGGGGGAGAAATGAACAAATATCTTAAGAAAACCAGAGCAATACTGACCCAATTCAATTCTTACACCAAATCCCAAGAAGTAGGAATGTCAACACAGATGCACTGGCAAAACTGGCCTCAGATTTCGACTAGGAGATTAACACGTATGTTCCTGTAGAATTCCTCCCACAGCCTAGTAAAGAGCATGTCGAGGCCACAGAGGTCGTTGCCTAAGTTCAAGTCTCGACATGAATGAGCCCAATCCTGGCCTACCTAAGCGAATCAATCCTCCCTACGCACAACAAATATGCCCACAACAACACCTTGTATAAAAAAAGAAATCATTTTCCTTCCCTTACTTGAGATGTGTAAATGTTGGTGAGGCCTCGTATGCCATGAGGGAAGTCTACGAGGGTGTTTGTAGAAATCATAGTGGTGCTAGAGCTTTGTGCCACAAGCTCATAAGGCAGGAGGACTACTGGCAAAAACTGAAACTAGACGCCATGCTTTTCATTCAAAACCGCAAAAAGTGCCAAAAGTTTGTAAATATCACCCACCAACCATATTCTGTGGCCATTCACTTAGTGGGGGTAGACTTAATAGAACCTTTTCTTATGGCCAACGGGCAAACTAACTTTGCATTCGTGTCCATCGACTATTTCACAAAATGGGTGGATACTGAAACACTGGCCACCATTATCGAGCAAAAGACCTTTGACTTCATCTGGAAAAATATAAGATGTCCGTTTGAAATACCATATGCTATCATTACTTATACCATGGTATTTCATTCGATGACTCCAAGTTCAAAGGGCACTATGAGTACCTCATTGTCACAGACGGGTCGAGGAAGCATACAAAACCATCAAGTACAACCTCAAGAAAAAGCTCAAAGAAAAGAAACGGCTCTGGGTTGAAGAATTCCCCCTACATACTATGGGCATACCGAACCACCAGTCGAGCTGAAAAAGGAGAAGTGCCTTACAAGTTGGCCTTTGATACAAAACCAGTGATCACACTAGAAATTTAGACTACCGTCCCTTAGAACCCAGGCACACGACCCTGCTCAGAACGACAAGCAACCCAGGCACAAACTAAATGTTCTCGAGGAGTTGAGAGTAGAGGCAACCTAAGAACTGAATCGTACCAATTCATGGCTTCATGAAACTACAACTTCAAAACAAAGATTAGATGCTTTAGGGTAGGAGACCTAATCCTAAAGAAAACGAAAGACATTAAAATCGAATCTTTAGATGTCAGTAAGGACGGGTCATACACCATCACGTAGGTCGTCAGCCAAGCACAAAGATATGACTGATCGACCCCATCCACCCTAGAAATTAGAGCACCTTTGCATTTACTTTCAATAGCTAAGCATTTTCGTATTTATGTCCAAGGGTTATGTTCCCTCTTGTACTTTGTGTTTTGTTAGTCCCAATGCGAATACAAATGAGGAACTTTTGAGAAAAGCTTATACCAAGTAAATTAAGGAAAATCCTAACCTACGCTCCCATCCTAGGCCTATATATTAAGGAAATTCTGACCTACCCTCTTCTCATGCTAGACAATAAAATAGGAAACTCTTAGCCCATGCTTCCATGCTAGGCATGTAGGTTAAGGAAAAGCTTGACCTAACCTCCAATGTTAGACAGGTAAATGAAGGAAAAACCCGACTATGGTCCCATGATAGGCAGGTAAATCAGTGAAAGCCAAACCTATGCTCAGAAGCTAAGAAAGATAACAATGTGAGTGGGCTAGTCTAACAAGCTGGTCTTGATGGACAAACCCGCAAACAAGGGGGGACGGACCTAAATGAAAATAGGTTAAGAGCTAAGTAACATGGCCTTTCTAATTATTACTTAGCTAATTTACCACTTACATTCATTTACTGATAGAGCAATTAAAACGGTGGGTAAAGGATAGAAGCAGTCACGCCATAAAAATGGTAGAAAAATAATCGAGCTTAATGAAACAAATTGTTACAAGGTGAATCTAAAACAACAAGCATTAAACCTAAAAAAATTATAAAAGCTAAGCTACACCTCAGGATCCCTCTCGTTGACTGATGAGTAACCCTGAGGTCATCAGTAGTAGGAGTAACTTCACTTGCTGGTGCAACAGGAGGAGGAATAGCTTTATTTGATGTTAGGTCAGGAGGAGGAATAACTTCAGTTGCTGGTAGATTAGGAGGAGCGAAGCGTCTTCACCCATTGAGGGGACAAGAGACGGAGCTGATCCCTCAAAAGCCCCATGGCCTGATGGAGGCATTGAGACAACATAACCCATATGTGAGAATTGAGAAAGAGCGTGAGAGGTCTCTTGAACATCTTTCTAAGCTGGGGATCCCGATTCCCCCAAGTGAATATGGACTTCTTCTCCAATTGTGACATTCAGAGCAGGCTGGACTAGAGTATTGTACACTTCATCAAATTCATCCATAAGACACACAACAGAGTCACTAGCCAGCTCAACAACGAAGGACAAAAAGCTCATATCCATCTCGGGGTGGGCCTCGATGACCACATCCTTGCAAGCGTCGTAGTGGAGGAAGAACTCTCGGAGCTTAACTTTCCGTTTCGCATCAAAATTCTTGAAGTCTCCATTGCCTTGGCCCGATCTCTGTCCAGCGCTCTTCCCTCTCCTTGGCCGCAATCTCAGCCATTGAAAGCCCCCTAGCGAGCTCCAAGTCCCTCCCCTTTAAATAAGCTTAAAGTTGAATCTCCTTCCCCAATCTCTGCTCCTCGATATGGCATTTCTCGTGAAAGATCCTTTCTTGCTAATGGGACGAGTCTAATTTCATATTCAGATAAGCGACCTGAGCTTCTAGGTCGATGCGACGACTGTTATTTCAACGCGACTCCTCTCTCGCCTGAGACAGATCCTCACATGCTTTCTTCTTGGCATCAAAAGAACCAACATATGGTGCTTTCAATGGTAAAACTCTATTGTCCGTCTCTAAAAGAGTGGAATTTTTCTTCTTCTCCTCCTGAAGGTTCTCCCTAGTCTCCAATATGGCATGTGTTGCCGCCACCACCTCATCCTCACTGCACCCAAGATGGTGATGATGGTAAAATTGTTGAACAAGACATGTCAAAGAATCAACTATTAATACAAAATAAAAGGGAGAAAAGGAAATAACAGAACGAAAGTGACTTGGGGGAGAATCCTTATGTCCAAGGTAACCTCATGTGATTAGCCAGTCCTAGCCCCCTCTGATCGAGCAACTGATATTACTTCTTTAGGTGCGCCTTATTGAACCGCCATCCCATTACCCGATCCATCTTAGTCTCAACCCTATTACAGATCGAGGGCTTGTCGAAGGTCTTCATATCCAGCACTAGGGACATAAGTGCTTTTCTCTCAAGCCCGAATGACACACCCACCTCGTACGAACGGGCAGAACCCATAGAAAGTGAGGACGGATTACCTCGGTAGGTTCGAACCCTATGTCAGCAGGATGGTCTAGGTAGATGGCAGTCTCGCAGAGGTGCATACGGGTTAGAAGCCTCTCGTAGCTCCGTGACAGAATAGAAAAACATAATAGACGCTTAACTTTCTCGAGCAGATCTTCAAATATCTTCCTTTCCTTCTTTTTCCTAACTGCAAAAGGAAAACAAAGGCTTAGTATAAGAAACAAGTTATTCGGATGCTCCACTACTATGAGACCCACCCTAATTGTTGTACCCACGCAATGAGGGACCAATAATGTAGGCTTTGTTTCCCTGAGAATTTACTCCCACTTCTCGGAGATGATGAACCAACAATAATTCTAGGATTTGTACTAGAAGGGGATCTTAGTCATGATCCCCTTTCCTACTCCGGCCCTACTCCCGATGGAGTACCTGTCGGATCCCTTTGGAAGGACCTTGAGCTGGAATAGATAGTGAATATCATTCATAGTGAGGTTCTGCACAATAAGATGCCAGGGAACCTAGCGCCCAATGAGGTTCTGCATTAGTTTGGTTGGAGCTTGGCTTAGGAGATTCTGGTCGAGGAGAACCAATCCATCAAGAATGGGTGTAGAGGAAGCTTGAGCCCCCATTTGAAAGTAGCTAGGTACAAAGCACTTCCCTTCTTCAGGTAGCCTCATATGAACATAATCAGTAACGTGGTACATGTTCTTGATCGTGATAAGATCTTCCTCCGTATGACTGGAAGAAATGTTGTCGAGCGCTCACGGATCCTTTGATCTTCTCGAGGAGTCCCCTAATTCTTAACGGGGAGGGTCCCCTCCGATCGTTGAGACTTACTTAGACCCAAGACCTTTGGGAATCTAAGAACTACATGTCTCAGACATTTCTACCAGAAAAACTAAGGAGCGCGAATAATACAGTAGAATTGGACAAAAGTAGGAAAAAAAAACTCGCCTAACTAAACACAACTTGAAAGGCCAGAACTCGAAGCTAGAATCACAGGCTCGAAGAGGGGACAACTTCATCAATAGCGATTAGAAAATTTTGCAAGATGTAAAAAGGAAAGAGGAGAGAAGATGGGGAGATTTTTATCCACCACATACCTCACCCGAAGCCGTTGGATTCATCCAACAGGCACGATCTGTGCACTTCCAAACAATGGGATACACACAGACTACCAGGTGTCCCCTCACGCCCCTGACATGTTCCCCATGATGACCTTCCGCACGCCACTCTCCATGTGCTCCCTAAAGCCTAGGCCACAATCATGGACTGACGAGTTCCCAGAAGCATCAATAGCTTGAGAAGGTTTGAATTATAGCCTTAGCTCATCCGAAGACTCTCTCCATCCACAAGTTAGTAGATCACCAAGTGTCAAACAGAAAGAGTAAGAGGGAATCCTACCGTGCAAATTATTTCGTTAAATAAATAAGTTTTCATGACCAGCTAGTTTTAAGTGGCAGCCAATAAGATTACTCTCTCAAGATTCGAGAGGGTAATTTATAATAGTTTAATGATAGTTTAATCATGTCAACTTTAATCTTTTATAGAATTATAAATGAATGGTAATTTTACAAAACCCTAAAACTTTAGGAAGGGCATTTTAGTGAAGATGGCTAACGTAAAAAAGGTTATTTGTAAATATATATCATTTTTAACTTTTTTCTTAAATATAAAAAAATTATATTCCCCTGACCCACCAATAATATATATGTATAAAGAAGATGAAGGAGAGACACGTGGCAGCTTAATGATTAGGGGCAACTGTTCGGGGTTTCTTTTAACTTCCTTCAGATGAGAGACACGTGGCCCCCCACCAGAAGGAACGAAAGTAGGCTGGAAGATGAGACCAACTCAGTTGTCACTGAATTGGAATGGGATTCACTACAACAATTATCATCTTTTATAGGACTAAATTATGTGGTTGAATGAAAAGTCCTATAAAACACCTTGAAAGGGAACATCGAAAAAGGCACGGCCAATAAAAAGAGGCTCAAAATTTTGAAACACCCAAAATCTAAAACGCACATAAATCTCTCTGAAAACTTCTAATTATTCTCTATTCTCTCAAGAACGTAGAAACCCTTCTCCGCTAGCTCTCCCTTCTCGACATCCTCTATCTAATGCAACCCCCACCCTCTGCAATTTTGGTAAGCTCTCTGCTTCTTCTCTTCTCTTTTTGAGATTCAGTGCTCGAACTTGGGGTTGCGGTAACTTCAAGCTCTTCAGAATCCAAGACAAGGAGCTGGTGTTGCGTCGAACAGCTTCTAATTTTGACGGTCTTGCTTTAATTTGGGGTTAGGGCTTCTTCTTTCCTCCTCTATTACGCTTAGTTTCTCAGATTGGAGAATTATTTGGGTACCAATAAGGGTGGCTTAAATACCTTGTTGTTACTGTATTAAGCCATATCGGGATGGTTAAGGCTCTTTCCTTCAAGAATTTCTTGATATGTATAAGTCTTCACAGGGGGATTGAATGGGAAACATAGGTGGGGGTTCGAGAGAGAGTGGAGAATTTGAGGTGTTGTTTTGTTGTGTGGAGATCTGGTGCTGAGAATAATGTTGGCCAACTTGATGATTTCTTTGATGAGATTGTTGAAGGAAGGAAAATACTTTTGGACTTTTGTAGCCATAGGTGGAGAGAATAAAATAGATGTTTATGTTTGGATGAAAAAAAAGCAGAGTAGATGAATTTGTTGTAAGTTAGTTTTTGTATCTTCTAACATATTTTCTTCTCATTCCCAACCTCTCTCTCATACTATTTCCCCATGTTCTGTATTTTTTTTTTCCTTTTTTGGTCTTACTCTTCTTACCATAGCTTAAGTCTGGCACAGTGATGTAACCGCATCTTCGTTCTTGATAGTTCATCATTCACTCATATTTGTGGTAATCAGTGAGTGACTTAGAGATCATTAGTGAATCAGTGAATCAATTATTGAATGAACGATGTGGGAATTTGCATAAACAAATTATGAATAGTCACTTTGGTTTGGATGTCGGACAATTTGATTCTAGTATATCATCTGAGTTGCTTTTGGCCTGTCTTACTTCTTCCAATTGCTGGCAACAAGGTATTATTATTACCTTTATTGATATATAGTTTGCTAAACTAGATGTCTCGTGTGCTAATTTTTAGTATCTTTCCTACTCTCTTATGGCGCAATAAGGTATAATTCTCTTATACTTAAAACAAAAAATTATTGACCCTGGTCTACATAGGTAACAAAAAAAGCAGTATGTTGTGTTTGATGCAAAGGTGCTTAGTAAGATACCAAGGGTACCATTGAAGGACAAAAAGAAGGATTGCGATTGATTGATAGCTATTTCCTGATCCTATTTGAAGATTAGGACAAAAAGAAGGATTAGGATTGATTGTGTTTTTGTGTAGGTATTCTGTACGTTCAGTTCTATCCCCTGATTGGTTGAAGCCCTGTTTTCTGTAGCTTTTGGTTTCACAATGTGAATTTGTGCAAACACGTATGTCACCGTTTTATCTCTGAATATGTTTGGTTGGTTGTTATATCAAATAGATATTGTTATTGTATAGTGTTTTTATGTTGGCTTGGCTTCAAGGATATTTGACTATTGTATGGCAAGACTCTTCTAGAATCTTTGGCTCATCCTACAAAAATGTATTTATTTGTTTGAGAAAATTTTGTTTTGAAAAATTAATTACTGTTTTGTTTATGTTCACAGGCGAGAGTATCATGTGAGGTGTGTGTTAATTCAAAAAACTAGACAATTTCACATCAAGATTGCTAGCCTAAGGTGAGGATTGTCTTTAGTGTTGCTGTTTTATCTTTTAAGTGTTGTAGCAGAAGAAGATAACTGATGGCTTCATTAGTCACATAAGTATAGCAATATCTTCCTACTTACTCTGTATCAGTTTGTTTTTATAGGTATGAGAGAGGCCAAACCAGCAATCCACCTCAAAACAGCAGCTTCTCAGTCTCAAACGGCTTCTCTGGCTGCTTATGTGTCTTCTCCAGATTCTGTTCCTGATATGGCATGGTATGCTGATAGTGCAACTACCAATCATTGCACACCGATCTCAGTAATCTCAACCTAGCTCAGGAATACAGTGGCATGGAAAGGCTCCTGTAGGTAATGGTAAGACTCTCTCGATCTCTCATATTGGTTCAACTTTGCTCCCTCCTAAGCATAATCCATTAAAATTAAAAACACTCCTTTGTGTTCTTGATATCAAGAAAAATCTAGTTAGCATATCCCAATTAACTCATGATAATGCTATTATTGTTGAATTTCATTCAAATGTTTGTCTAATGATGGACACTTTCGGGGAACCTACTGCCCAAAGGAGCGCTTAGAGATGGATTGTATCTGTTGACTTGTCCTTCCCAGAATTCACCTTTTACTTATAGTGCTTGTATTTAGTCTTTTACCTTTTAATTCTTGTATTCCACCTTTAAGCCATGATAACTATGATAAAGATCAATCCTCCTCAATTTTTTTTGTCGAAGTGTACTGATCACAGTTATCCTAGCACTAGTATAGATTGCCCAGATTTTGTTTGTAAAGATGATTCTCCTGATAATAAAAAGGGTTTAAATGTTCGATTGCCTATCTTGACTCTTACTTATGCTTCTGATTTGAATAACTCTAATTTTTTAAGCCTAAAGCCTGTAAAACCAGTGGTTTTACATTCTTCTATGATTGATAATGTGCATGTGTGGCATAACAGGCTTGAACATCCTAGTGAAAAAAATGATGAAACACATTCTCAACTCAAAACACATCTTTTTCTTCTCACAAATCATATTTTTGTGGTTCTTGTCAAAAAGGTAAAGCTCGTACCCTACATTTCCCAACTTCTCAAAATCACTGTTCAAAATCCCTTCAACTCATTTAAACAGATCTATGGAGTCCTGCTCCTAGACTTTCCAAAGAAGGGTTTAGGTACTACATAAGCTTTTTTGATGATTTTAGCAAGTTTACATGGATGTATCCTATGAAATTAAAGTCTGAAGCCCTTCAAATATTCAAAATCTTCAAGCTTTTAGTAGAGAAACAGTTCAATACTTCTATACACACCCTACAATCAGACTGGGGGGGGTGAGTTTAGACCTTTTCATTTTTTTTTCTATAAGAAATGGCATACATTTTAGGCATCCATGCCCTCATGTTCATCAACAAAATGGTTCAATTGAAAGAAAATATAGGCATATTTCTGAAATGGGGTTAGCCTTACTAGCTCAAGTCCCAATGCCTTTAAATTTTTTGTGGGAAGCTTTCCAAACTTCTGTCCATCTTATAAATAGACTCCCCACTCCTATCCTTCATATGCTATCACCTTATCAGAAGCTTTACAATAAAAAACCAGCATACAATCTCCTTAAAACCTTTGGATGTGCCTGTTATCCTCATTTAAGGCCTTACAATGCACACAAGTTTGATTTTCACACTGACTTATGCATCTTTTTGGGTTATTCTATCAGTCATAAGGGCTACAAATGTTTACATTCATCTGGAAGAGTGTTCATATCAAGGAATTCCATATTTAATGAATGTAATTTTTCTTTTCAGTAAGTTTTCATTAAAGAATGCACTTCTTCTCCAGAAGTTGTTCATACTTTCTACCCTTCATGGTCCTCTACCTTTCAGTCTATTTGTCACCCTTCTTCTACTCCTACCGTTAATCCTACTATTGCAGATTCTCCAATGACAAATCATAGTCCATCTCTCAGTATACCTGTAGTAAAGACCCCACATTCATCTAGTTCTTCACAGCAAACGGAAAATGAAGGTAATTCTTCTTTTACAGCTTCTGATTTTAATACCCCACATTCTTCTTTTGATCCTCCTTCAATTGCTCCCTTTCTCAGCATTGATTTACCTTATTTAGATAACTCTAGTATTACTGATTTTAGACCTTCCCAAGTTCAAAATGCACCAATATTTCAAACTCAAAATAATCATCCTATGGTTACGAGGTCCAAAGTTGGTATTAGGAAACCTAAAGCTTTGACTGTTTCAAAATATCTTTTAGTTATTACACCCTTACCAAATAAACCAAAATCTGTTAAAGAGGCTCTTACCAGTATTCAGTGGAGACAAGCAGCTAGAGGAGTATAATGCTCTTTTAAAAAATAAGACTTGGATTCTGGTTCCCCACTTAGTTCAAATACTAGTTGGCAGTAAGTGAGTTTTCAAACTCAAGATGAATCAAGATGGTAGTATTGGCAGATATAAAGCAAGATTAGTGGATAAAGGGTGTACTTAGACTCCATGCATTGATTATATAGAGACATTCAACCCTCTAGTGAAATCTACAACAATAAGATTGATCTTACACTTAGTTGTTTCCTTTGGGTGGAGTGTGAAACAATTGGATGTCAATAATGCATTTTAAATGGAACACTTGAAGATGCATCTAGATGTCAGTATGTTTGTAAGTTGTAGAAAGCTCTCTATGGACTTAAACAAACCCCTAAATCTTGGTATGATAAGTTGATAAGTTGAAACTCATTCTCCTTCAATAGGGTTTCATCGTTTCCATACCAGATACTTCACTCTTTATTTCCAAGTCTGCCAAGATTGTGCCGTTTCTTTTAGTTTATATGGATGATATCCTTTTAACTGGAAACAAAAACACTGTCATAGAGAGGTTGGTTCAAGATCTTCACATTAACTTTGCCTTAAAGGATCTGTGACATATACATTACTTCTTAGGCATTGAAGTGTTTAGAAGAAAATCTAGTTTTTTTATCTATCTCAATCAAAATATGTTGCTGATTTACTCAAGAAAACTCATATGGAAGATGCAAAACGAGCTCCTTCCCCATCTAGTTCTTCAATTAAACTTGATGAGTTAGAAGGAAAACCATTATCTGATGTAACACTCTTTAGAAACACAATTGGTACTTTACAATACCTCTATATGACCAGACCATATGTTGGGTTTATTGTCAACAAGTTAAGTCAATACTTACATAGACTTATCTCAACAGATTGGCAGGCTTGCAAAAGGGTGCTTAGGTACCATAAAGTCATAATTACTATTGGTTTACAAATTCACTCTTCTCCATCATTAACCTTATAGGCATATTCAGACTCAGACTGAGCAAGAAACATTGATGACAGAAAGTCTACTGGTGCATATATGGTTTTTCTAGGTGACAACTTAATTCTTCCAAGAAGCAGAATGTGGTTTCCTGATCTAGTACTGAGAGTGAGTACAGATCAATGACTAATGCAACAACTGAAGTAACTTGGATACATAGTTTAGTTTTGGAAATGTCTTTCTCCTTGTCTCAACCTCCCATTTTGTGGGTTGATAACATTAGTGCTATTGTACTGGCCTATAGTCCTGTTTTACATGCCAAGTCTAAGCATATAGAGATGGATATTCATTTATTAGACAAGAGTTTTGCATGGATAGATTCAATCAGATATGTCCCTTTTATAGACTAATTGCCTGATATTCTTACAAAGCCACTGTCAACTCCTCATTTTTAGTACCTTGAAATCCAAGATCAAGGTAGTCGATACCTCCTTGATCTTAAGGGAGGTAATAAGGAGTATACACTCAACACATTATCAAAAACACCTAAGCATCAGTCCAACACATCACCACCTCAACATCAGTACAGATCATCATTAAAGTCACTTGATCAACCAACTCGTGTAACTGAGCTTTTTACTGAAGAAGGGAGTGGCTAGTAGTTAGTAGTTGGTTTGGTGGTTAGGCTATCTCTAACTAATCTGTTATACTGTTTGTAAGAAACTACTTTAGCTTTCGTTGTAATATGCCTTTATATATAAGGCATCGTACTGCTTCTTGAGGTGTTGATGAAATGATGCAAGTTTATAGAGAAAACTAAGCCACTGTCATTAGCTCTTTCATGTTGTAGTTACACCCCTTTTACAATTTGTTATACTGATTTGATACATGTATCTTAAAATATTGGAAATCGCCAATAGCCTCTAACCCTTGTCTAATTTTCAAGTTTTGGGTGTTCAAAGCCTTTCTTCGAGTATGCAAAGCACTCAAAAAAAATGGCCATTTGCAGGTCTACACTATAAAAGGAAGAGAGAAAAACTCATTTTGTGAGACATGGCTTATTGGTTGGACTTTTTTAGAAGAGGCGTGTCATTTTCATAATTAGTAGTTTTTTGTACTTATAAATCAAATTTTAGATGACTTTAGTAGAAACTTGAAAAAGACTTATTGATATTTGTACTTTTTATGAAACAATGTGTAAGAATTCATTTTGTTGTATATATTATTATTTAGAAATCTCTTTTTTGTTAGGAATACATTTAATTTTAGAGTCAAAATTAGATGGTAATAATGGTCTACCACTATTGTATAAAGAAGTCTTTTATGGGGACAAAAACCCAATAAAAGACCTGGTTTTCTTATAGGTGGCAAAAATCGTTATAAAAAATTAGGTCTTTTATAGGGGTTTCAGAACGCTTAAAAAATCTCGAACTTTTTATACAACTCGGAGACACAGAGTTTTCCAAAACGCTATAAAATATCTTTTGTAGGGGTTTTCCCCCTATAAAAGAGAGTTTATGTTGTAGTGATTGAGCCTGAAGGGTGAATCATAATCACCAAAGGGACTTCAGGAGTATGCAGGTCAGTCAGCCTAGTGTCACATAGGTCGGGATTTCTAGAGCACTCCAATATCATCTTTAGCTGCCAAAGTGAATATTAATCATGTCCATTCATCGCCACCCCTATCAGAAGCATCTTCTTTACATCCCAATCAGCGCCTGCAATGTCAAAGGTGTATTATCCCCTTTACGTCAGCTCGAGCCATGTCAAATTCCACCTTCCTTTAAACCAATTAGAAGACAAGAGAATATTCTCCTGGCTTCTTCGACAAGCTTTGCTGAGATATGCCTTCTCTATAAATACTACATATGCAATCCTTTAGAGGTAAGTCCATCTCCGTCTTAGAGTTAATATACCTTTTCCATACAGATACTTACTCAGGTATCAAAGGCTCTCCGACAATGTCCCAACCCCACTTGTGTGGGCCTGCACTCGAGATATTTGACTTCCTTTGAATATAGGAGATCAGGCTGAGCACAAGGCACATGGGTTCTCCATTTCTAAGAGTCAATAAATGTTGATCAGATCCATAAAATTAAAGAATCCTCCGTGAAGTAAGAGATCCCTAAAATTAAATAATCCTCCGTTAGCCCTACAACTTTATAATTCATTTTGAAAACATGTTGAGTAAGAACATACTTAAGCTTCAAAGGATGATAAAAGACCCTCATCTGACTGGACACTTTTTGCTGTTCTTTATGGTGATTGCAATAGTAAGATCATTATTTTTCTGATGACAGTTGGAGTTGTAGCTCCTTTTTTGATGATTTTTACATCATCACTTGATGACGTTCCACTCGTTGTGACAATGTTGATCTCCAACTACAAAATTCAAAGAACCTTGATAGACAATGGTAGTTCTATAAACATCTTATATCTCGATATCTTTCAGAAGATGAAAATAGTCACGAAGGACTCAACTTCCATCCAAAAAATGTTTCTCCAGTTGGTTTCACTAGAGAAACAATGTTGCCACTTAGATCAAATTACCTCATAATGAAGTTCCCCATTCAGAATGGAGTTGACTAAATAAGGGGAGACGAGATCCCGATGAAAATAAAGTCCTCTGAGGAAATGTACCAACTTAAGAATGATTTGGGCTAGAGAAGAAGAACCTGATGCAAAGCTACAAGTCAGATCTAGGATGAAAGTATGAGTTATTGTTGAAGAAAGAGAAGTAAAAGCTGCAGCCTCGGAAGAAAATCTTCATCATAGGCAAAAGAGAGAAGCAAAACAGAGACTTTCACCAAACACAGTGGGTGTCTAACCATTTCTGGTTAAAAAACGATTTCAGGCTTCAAGTAGGCATCCGTTGGAGATCATAGGCAACCGTTAGAATCATTTGTATATATATATATATATATATATATATATATATATATATCATTCCTCATTGTAAACAAGCATAATTTCTTTAATAAGAAATCAGAACCAAGAGGCTCATCATTTTTCTTTTAAAATCAGAACCAACAGGTTCATCATTTCTACATGGTCTCAGAGCAGTGATTCTGAGAACCAACACATATGGCAGAACCATCAACCTCCGGCCAGCTTCACCACCATGACACCAATCCCAGACTGACCTCCATCCTGCGCACTGGCCACAACTACATACCGTGGGCCAGGGCGGCTCGGGTGAGCCTGAAAGGAAGAGGCAGACTGGGTTTCGTGGATGGCAGTAAGCCAAGACCAGACCGAAACTCAAAGGAGTGGGACATCATGGACAACCAGGTAATGACCTGGATAACTAATTCAATAGACCTAAAACTCAGTGAAATCTTTTGTTTTTGTGAAACAGGACAGGAACTCTGGGAAGAAATCCGAAGCAACTATTGTGAACAGAATAATTTTGCGCAAGTCTTTGAACTTAAACGAGAGATCTCCCAAGCAAAACAGGAGGACAGATCAGTACCGGAGCTAACCGGGTTTCTAAAATCTAAGTTCAAAGAACTTGAAACCCTGAGACCGATGACCATTGACCTGAAGGAACTCCAAGAGCGGGCTGAGCAGGATATGATTTTCCATTTCTTGACGACTCTCGACTCAAGCTACGACGCATTCTGAGCTCAGATCTTGATGTCGACAGAGAAGCCAACTTTTTCCACGGTCTCAGCCATGATTCAAAGCGAAGAAACCAGGCGACAAGTAATGAGTACCAGAGATGACAAGGCGGAGGCACTAGCCATGGCGACCCACGGCTCCCTCTGAAACCCTAACCCTAAGGAAGAGGGAAGGCACCGCGGACAGCGAGGCGAGCCGGTGAAATGCAGCCACTGCCGAAAGGAAGGGCACACCCACGACCGGTGCTGGAACCTGCACCCTCATCTCCGGCAGAACCAGAGAAAGTTCCAGAACGAGCGAGGGAGCTGCGCGAAGAGTGACGAGCGAGGAGGCTCCACGAAAACATTTCCCTTTTATACCGAGGGTTTCAGCGGAGCGGGTCACGGGTCAGGACCCGACCCAGACCGCAGAGCACACAAGACAGACGGACCCGGTTCAGGTAATGGGTATCGGCCTGATCGAATGGAAGAAATAGACAGATTCGGATCCATTAGAGCAGACCTACACCCAGACAACAATGCACAGATGGCTACACTGCTCAAACAATTCGGAGAATTTTTGCGCGATACCTCATGTTCATCCATTTGCAATACTGTCAATTATTTTTCTAAATCTGCAAATTTTTGTCATAACTTAGAACACTGGATAATAGACTCTGGTGCCTCCGACCACATGACTTATAACACAAAAAATCTACACAGTCTCACTAAATTAGAAAAACCATAACACGTGTCGGTAGCCAATGGAAATAAAGTTCCAATTTTTGGCATAGGGTCCACCACACTCTTCACAAAAATCATAACAACGTACTTTGTCTACCCAATTTTAACTCCAATCTCCTATCCGTCAGTAAAATAACCAAAGACTTAAACTGCAATGTTACTTTTTCACCTGACAAAGTAATTTTTCAGGATCGAGTCACCGGGAGGAAGATTGGTGAAGGAAAATTTAGAAACGGTCTGCACTACTTAGAAGATACCGACAAAACATGCCTGGCCACCTCCAGTACAGTACCAAAAGACAAAATATTACATTGGAGATTCGGTCATCCCTCCGACAAAATCCTAAACAAATTACTTGGTTGTAATTCAGACTCTAGCAGTTGCTCAGTCTGCAAACTCTCAAAACAAACCAGGTTACCCTTTCCACTATCTAGTAGTACGACAAAATGATGTTTTGAATTAATTCATTCTGATGTTTGGGGACCTGCCCCAGTTGACTCATATAATAAATTCAAATATCTTGTTACATTTATTGATGATTTCTCTCGCACCACATGGTTATCTTTTGAAATAAAAAAATGAAGTCTTCAGTCGTTTTCAAGAGTTCAACAATTTAGTTGAAACTCAATTTGAAACAACCATAAAAATCTTTAGGTCTGATAATGGAACCGAGTATACTAACAACACTTTTTTTGAGTTTTTTAAACAAAAGGGTATACGCATCAAACCACATGTATCCACACCGCACAACAAAACGGTGTCTGAGAACGCAAAAACCGACACCTTCTTGAAATGATTAGGTCTCTCCTCCTCCAAAACAACGTACCCAAAAGATACTTGTCCGATGCTATACTCACAACAACTTACCTTATCAATCGATTACCCAGTGTAAAATTGCATCTGAAAAGCCCTCTAGAAATTCTCAAGGGTAGGAAAATTAACCTTGATCACATACGAGTATTCGAACGTACATGTTATGTACACATTCCAAGACTTGATAAATTGGACAAAACCTCAGTCAAAGCCCTATTTTTGGGGTATTCCGCTGAAAAAAGGGGTATAAGTGCTACGACCCAATAAACCATAAACTCTACATCTCGCGTGATGTACAATTTTTAGAACTAGAATCCTATTACCCAAAGGACTCCGACAATCATATCCACCACCAAACGTTTCCGCTACCTAACAGTATTATTTCCTCCGATATCATAAGACAGGAACAGGATACCACATCAACCGCGCCTGAGACAACTACATCAGGGGGAGCAACTGATGAGGCAGTTGTCACTGATGAAGCAGTAATCGTAAGAAGATCAACAAGGCAAACTCAACCCCCAGCAAGATTAAAAGACTACGTGTCCCATCAGGTTCTATACCCTATCCAAAATTTCCTATCTTATGATAAAATCTCTAACATCCACAGGGCATACTTGGGAAAAATTGATGAAACAGTTGAGCCAAAGACCCATCAAAAAGCCCAACTCGACCCCAAATGGAGAAAGGTGATGAATGAAGAACTTCTAGCCTTGGAAAAGAATGAAACTTGGGACATAATCCCACTACCCAACGGGAAGAAACCCGTAGAATGTAAATGGGTCTACAAGACCAAATACAACAGCAACGGCACTATCGAAAGATATAAAGCCCGACTAATTGCCAAAGGCTTTACTCATACATATGGAGTGGATTACCAGGAGACGTTCGCTCCAGTGGCAAAAATGAACACAATCCGAGTGTTACCATCCGTTGCCACCAACCTCAGCTGGGAACTATATCAAATGGATGTAAAAAATGCATTCCTCCAAGGAAATCTGGAAGAAGAAGTATATATGTCCCTACCTCCATGACACGAGAAAGCAACGCACCCATCTCTGGTATGTAGATTAAAGAAGGCTATCTACGGCCTGAAACAGTCACCAAGGGCATGGTATGGAAAATTAAGCCTGTCTCTTTTAAAAATTAACTTTGTCAAAAGCACGGCTGATTCATCTATGTTTGTCAAACACACGAACAACTCCACCACCATCGTTTTAGTCTACGTAGATGACATTATCATCACCGGAAATAACCACGATGAAATATGGAGTGTTAAAAAATTTCTAAAAGGAGAGTTTGATATTAAAGATCTAGGAAAACTGAAGTACTTCCTAGGGATAGAAATAGCTCACTCGAAAAATGGATTGTTTCTATCTCAAAGAAAATATATCTTAGACTTGTTAAAAGAAGCAGGCATGATAGGGGCAAAACCTGCTAGCACACCAATGGAAACCAACATGAAAATAAGACTGAATGATAGCAAACCAATAATTGATATAGGCCAATATCAGAGACTAGTAGGAAAATTAATTTATCTAACGGTTACAAGACCAGATATCACTTTTGTAGTTAGCGTTATCAGTCAATTCATGCACGCACCATGTACAAATCACCAGGCAGCCGCAGAAAGGATACTCAGATACCTTAAAGGAACACATGGCCAAGGGATATGGATGAAGAGAACCGGGGCAAACTCCGTAGTTGGATACACTGATGCTGACTGGGCAGGTAGTTATGATAGAAAATCTACAACTGGCTTCTGTGTCTTTGTAGGTGGAAATCTAGTAACCTGGAAGGGCAAGAAACAAACTGTTGTAGCAAGGTCAAGTGCAGAGGCAGAATACAGAGCCATGGCCTCCACTGCTAGTGAACTCACATGGATTAGACATCTCCTTCAAGACATGAAGGTCGAGATAAGAAAACCGATATAGATGCACTGTGACAACCAAACAGCACGTCATATTGCAATGAACCTCGTTTTCCACGAGAGAACCAAACACATTGAAGTGGACTGTCACTTCATAAGAGAGAAGGTACAGTCGGGAGAAATCACCATTCCCTTTGTATGTAGTGAAGACCAGCTAGCCGACATCTTCACCAAAGCCCTTGACAAAAATAACCTCCAAAGAATACTCAACAAGTTAAGCTCGATCAACCTATACGAACCCAACTTGAGGGGGAGTGTTGAAGAAAGAGAAGTAAAAGCTGCAGCCTCAGAATGAAATCTTCATCATAGACAAAAGAGGAAAGCAGAACAGAGACTTTCACCAAACACAGTGGGTGTCTAACCATTTCTGGTAAAAAATGATTTCAGGCTTCAAGTAGGCATCCGTTGGAGATTATAGGAGATCATAGGCAACCGTTAGAATCATTTGTATATATATATATATCCTTCCTCATTGTAAATAAGTAGAATTTCTTCAATAAGAAATCAGAACCAAGAGGCTCATCATTTTCCTTTTAAGATCAGAACCAACAGGTTCATCATTTCTACAGCTATTTATCTGTACTCTTCATGTAATCACATGGAAACACATAGACAAGCTACGATCGGTCTCGTAATCATATGTCCACCGTCTGAATGTCAACCGACTATGGTTCAACGACTGAATGTTGTCCCACTATGATTTACCAACTTAATGTAGACCTGCTATGGTTCAGCGAGTGAATGTTGACACATTATGACATTCAGTTAACTGAATGTCAACCCCTTGTACAAGAGACCATCTAACAAAAGAAAATGACTTTTTTACCCTGGAGAGAAACAACATCATATGGTAAAATCTGAACAAGATACTTGAGGCCATGTTTACTTAGGGTGTGGACTACGACTACCCAAATAACTCTCCAACGTTGTCCTAGTAAAGATGCAAAATGGGAAATGAAGGATTTGAATTGATTTAAACAACATCATACTTGAGGCATGTTTACTCAGGGTGTGGACTACGACTACCCAAATAACTCTCCAATGTTGTCCTAGTAAAGATGCAAAATGGGAAATGAAGGATTTGAATTGATTTCATGCATGCCAAAGGAATTTTATCTATTTTTGAAAATCACCATGATGGTTGACGCCACGATAGGATATAAATTCTTAGATGCTTATGTCGGATACAAAAAAATTCGCATGGCTGGTTGCGTCGACACAAAGGCCTCGTTTTTCACCAAAAGAGAAATGTATTACTTTGGGGTATGATTATTTTTATAGACACCCTTCAACTTTGTTTAATTTTTAAGTAGACCCTTTTAACTTTGTCATCTTTATAATTTCTCATTTAACTTTCATTAGCTATCAAATTGACCCGTTATATTTTTTATCTTTTAACCGTTAAATTGGTCACCTGTGATAAAATTGCCCTTCCCTATACAAAACGCAATGCGTTTTGATAAAACGCCTTTGTACCCCTCTCGTTCTGGTGCGGCCATATCCCTACTTCTATACTATTATGACTGATGTGCAAGAAGTAAAGGGTCAGACTTTGTTCTACATGAGGGGTTTCTTTTTCGGGGAAATCAGTTGTGTTTTCCTGATAGCAACTTGCATTTATAGATTATTCAGGAATTCCATGGTGAAGGACATGCCAGTCAGGACTGTACCTTGCAGTTGATTTAGGTTTCCTATTTTTGGTCGACCATTAGTAAAGAGGTGGAGCGTTATCTAAAACGATGTTAGGATTGTTAGGGGTCTGAAGGAAAGGCCACAAATGATGGTTTTACACACCTTTACATATCCCCAAGCAGCCTTGGACAGATGTGAGTATGGATTTTGTCATGGGATTTCAACAGACTCAGAGGGGTCATGACTCTATTTATATGGTGTTTGATCGGGTCTAAAGAAATGGTGCATTTCATTCCCTGTAAAAAACCACAGATGTGGTCAACGTCGCTCAGTTGTACTTTTGTCTTCATGAGTTCCCTACTTCTATTATTTTTTATCGTGATACTCGTTCTCTTAGTTACTTTTGGCAGAGTCTTTGGAAGATGTTGAATACTCAGCTTGATTTTAGCATGGCTTATCATCCTCAAATGGATGGACAGAAGGAGGTGAAGAATCGATCTCATTCCTTTTCTGACCGTCTACTCTTTGAGTCCTTATGGGAAACTCAACTTGATTCCATTATCAAACAAGACTCGTGTTCATGGAAAAGCTAAATATTTTGTTCATAGACTCCAGGAGATTTACCAAAAAGGTCTATGACAATCTAGTCAAAGCAGCGACTAAGTACAAAGCCTATATTGATAAAAAATGCCGCCTTGTGGAATTCGAAGTGGGCGACTATGTGTGGGTAAGTCTGACCAATGATCATCTTCCTGCTGGTGAGTATAATAGACTCTCAACTCGAAATATTGGCCTTATCGAGATTATTAAGAAAATTAACCCAAATGCATCTTGTTTGAAATTGCCCAGTTATATAGGAATGGAAATGTTTGATGTGAAACACTTAATTTTTTCTCATGATGATTCACCGGATGATGAAGTTATTTTAAATTCGAGGATGAATTTTTTTTAGCCTGAGGAGAATGATATCGTGCAGAAGGATCCAGATACTTGAGATGTCGTTAAAAGTTGACCAAGTTTATCGTTAGTCGTAGTTGACTTTCATTATTTGAAATAATTATTATATTTTAATTAAATTTTATAATTTTCAGAATATTAGGTAGGATTAGTTACTTTCCTTGTTTTTTTATAATATTACAGGATTCAAAATTCAAAAATAAAGTCCATATATGATAGGATGTGGCTTGGGGTAATTTTAGGATGCTTTAGCTAGGGGTTTTGAGTTTTTTGAAGTCTATAAATAGGAATCAATGTGTAATCGGCAAGTAGACTTAAAATTTCAGAGAGAGTTATCTCTATTTTCTTCCAAATTTTCAGCAATCATGAGTGAATCAATGAGGGTTTGATGTCTAATTGACTGACATTCATAAGTTAATTAACAGTCTTTAGAAGTGTTGTTTTTTCAATTTCCTAGCGAGTTTTTCTCGTAAAAATTCCGCTACATCAACGTCGCATCTTAATCTTGATTTTGTAATACAAAGTTTCATACCTACTCAATTATTGTTTTAAGTAGAAAATTAGACTTCTACTTTCACTATTTTAATTTGAACTATCTTAAAAATGTATTTTATGTTGATATTCTTGGTTTGGTTAAGGTATTTTTCTTCAAATATGACTTTGTTTTTCATCAAATAAGCTGGTATTATTTTGATGTAAATGTTAATAAAAGCTATCACGGAAAGGTAGTTTTACCTTTCCGTGATAATTTAAAAAAAAAAAAAATTATGGACTCCTTTATGATGGGGTTCCCGTTGTCAGGTGGCATGTTTGGCACCGGGATATCAACCTCGTTTGGTCTATATGGTGATAAATTGGGTCCATTTGATGGTGAGGTGATGTCTGGTGTTTCAATGTGGGTTTTTAAGGGTAAAGGCAAGGTTGGAGTGTCATTTTGACCAGATTGATCAATATGGGGTATGGTGGAGTACGGAAAAATTGTTCTGATGGAAAAAACATCACGAGAGGTGAACAATTATTGAGAATCCATGTCATAAACACGATACCCTTTTGTCCATTGGGATAGCCAAGAAAAATACCTTTGCGAGATCGAGCATCAAATTTATGGTGGGGGTGAGGTTGGTGACACAACATAAGCAACCAAATGTTCGAAGGTGAAAGTAAATGGGTGGTTTTTTATCGAGGCGATGATAAGGTGTTTGATTGGATAAAACGGGTGTGGGTAAATGGTTTATCAAGTAGCAGGCTGTTTGTAGACAGTCCCCCAAGAAGTGTAATGATAAAAACTCTTTCCAATTATTGAATTGTAAAGTCTTAATCCCCCAATTAAATTGAGTTTTGACCCATAAAAAAAATAATTTAATCAATGATTGAGTCTCAGATTTAAAATATATAATATGAATCCAAGTGTAACGAAAATAATCATCAACAATGTTTAAAAAATAACGAGGTCCCAAATGAGAGTTAACTCGTGAGGTCCTAGGTGCAGCGGTAAATGTTGAACTATTGGGAAAAGATAAACTGAGTTTTTCTGGCTAAAGGACAAATATCACAAAAAACATAGAATCTCGAGAAATTTATGTGTTATTCCTTGAAATTGCCTGAAGTGGTGCTGTAGATGGATGTCCCAATTATTGATGCCAGTTATTTGGTTTGTAGCGTGTGTGATGGGCAAGATGTAGATGTTGGCTTGGTTTGCAATAACATTAACCATTAAGCTGCTTGTCCAGGTTAATCATCGTCTTAACAGCCATGTCCTGAACAACTCAAAAGTCAGGATAAAAAAGTCCGACTACAACCTAATTCTCTAGTGAGTTTTCCCACGCGTGTTAAATAGCACATAATTTTCCACTAGTAATATATATATATATATATATATATAGTTTTGTCAACTCATTTCGTCTGTTTGCTGCGGTATATGTCTCGTTTCAAGATTCATTCACTAGAAACCTCTTTTTCAAATATTTATTTTCTGAAATTATCAAATTTTCAGTAATATAGAAACACTAGAGATTGTTTACCCTAAATAGGAGTTGTGCATTTCCCTAGATATGCGATCACTAATTTGTACATGTTAGTCTTAATACTCCCAAGGTACAACTAAAACATTATATTTTAAGACATGTGACGGTGTGAGCATTAGATCATACTCTAGCACTTGCATGGTTAGTGTTCCTACAGCGAAAAGCACAATAAATGCTCCCAATAATATAGCATGACACGCTCTCTCGCGAAGTTGTGATCAGACAGGAGGTTTCCCCCTAAGTCTCATAATGTCATCGACGAAGGGTTTTCCTTCCTCTTGGGAAGGTTTTTGTCGTACAGATAAGTGAGTTTTCTTCCACTTGATATTGGATCCATAGTAACCATCTTTCTCATGAATCTAATTCTATGGTGATTTTGGGGCATGTTTTGCATTAGATGCAGCCATGAGTGTCAAGATCTTTTCTTGAATGTGTAGATCTTGATTTAGTACTTGTCAGCCAAGCCATTTGTGGATGGTGGATGATGTACTAAATACGAGAAAAAAGATAATCTGTTAGGATTGTGCTCTTAAAATCACTAAAATTCTAATGTAAACACATTACGTCAAAGTATCTTCTCATTAGGGAGTTCATACAGTAAGGAGATATAATTGTCTTTTTAAGATAACTTCAATGAAGAACCTGGAAGGCCATCTTACGAAGATGTTAGCCACAAATATATTTGTGTCACATGTGGCGATCATGGGAGTTAAGCAAGTTACAAACATGCTTGAGGGAAAACGGGGAATTGTTAGGATTTTGCCCTTAAAAGCACTGAAATTCTAATATATTTATTGAAATATTTAGTTCTTATTAATCATAAATAGTTTACTCTTAGACTATGTGTGTCACATTGTTGTAAAAGGTCCACAGGCTCAATGATTCTTGGTTTATATGTCCTATTAAGCTTGACTCATGAGAATAATGTATTTAACATATAATTCTTTATGACTTGAAATTATTATTATTTACAGTCTAGTGAATCTAGACGCTTTATTTAGATAGACTGTAGTGTATTAACATCATTATATAGAGTGAGTTACCTTGGTTACTAGGTGGAACATCAAGTTAATATGCTAGTGCATTTGGAATGCATCGAATAGACTAATGAATTTGATTTTTAGTAAAAGTATTATCTATAGGAAATCATAAATTATTGTTATTATATTATAAGTGCTCTTAATGGTTTAATTGTTTTGATCTACTGTGGTTGAGATTCTATTAGTCAGTATACATGTAGGTTGGATGGCTAAATTGTTAGATAATGATGATGCATAGATTCCTAATAGTAGAGTGCATAGACACTTTGAAGTAAATGACACAGTACCCCTTGACAAAATTTATTTATGTGATAATAATAAATTAAGCGCTTAGTATCTCTAGTGGATTATTAGAAATATGATGAATTTACTTGAGACTTAAAATATAGAAATTATTAAGGTTGATAAGTAGAACGATATTTGAAACTTAAGGAACACGAGATGTATATTTTTTTTGTAGATAGTGTTATATCTCATTATATATGGTGTTATACTAAGGAGTGACGACACATAATGAATATTAAGTCGAGGATAATAACATCGAGTAAATAAAATGTGAATGGAGTTCAGTTACATTATTATAGTGGAATAAATTGTACTAAATAATTAATAAATCTAATCATGGTTTTACTTGGTAGAGTTAATTATTTAGCCATGAGTATTTTTATCCTTATAATCCCCGAGCGAGCCTATAGGTTATAGGTATTATCGTAATGGCAAGAAATAGATATGACATGGATACCTAGTAGTCAACCTAAGTCAAATCTAATTTTAGCGAGGAAATTATTAATTAAAATTAATTTAATTAGTTAATCCTAACCATTAAATTTCACCAGAAATAGGAGACTTCTTTAAAAGATGCAAGCAAAGCCTAATTGACATCAATAAGTAAGAGAAGAGAAAATCTTAGGGAGACTAAACTTATCCTTAACTGACAACTGAGACGAGGAAAGTTTTGATTTTTTTCCAAGTGCCCACACATAATAATTGGTTGACAAGCCAATGAATAATGAGAAAGATCTTGGGGAATCGATTCAAGGTTTGGTGGTTCACAACAGTAACCAATGGTTCAGGACTGCGACAAGTGACAATGTTGACATCAGCATGAGCGACGACTATTTTCATAGTATCCATGACATAGCTCGGTGACGGTTCACATGTAGATCAAGGAAAAAGATCCTTAAGAAAAAGCTTTGATTTTTTGGGTTTAAATCATCAAAGGCATGATTTCTATATTTGTTAAATACTTAAATTTTAAGATGGAGATAGTTTTTTATTGCACCAATCCCATCAATTAGTATTAGAGGCGCGTTCTAGATCTATTTATTAGATGTCATTTGTTAGAAAGAATTACCTTATGGGTTATTAGATTCCAAGAACCATAACTCATTTTGGCAGCCTTCGATTGATTTACCCTTTATTGCATAACCGTTTAGATTTTAAGTGTAATTTTTTGTTGGTTATGTAATTAGAGGGACAATCTATGAAGAAATTCTTTTTTTCTATAGGTCCGTATTTAATTTTTCATAGATTGTGATGAACTTTCCTCGAGAAAGTTAGAATTTTTATGATGTAATTATTCGAATCAGATTGGAGATCAAATTGATGCAAATATAGATCAAATCAACGTAAAAATAGAATCGAATAGCAGATGAAAACTCACAGTGGCGTAGTAGGTGACTGACTACACATTGACGAATTCAGTATTTTGATCATAACGTTCGATGTGATATTGATTTGGGTCGATTCAAAAGCCTCTGGAAAGATATTTCACAGCCTGGAAATTGTGTTTCACCAAAAATACCAAATTCAGACATTTTCCTAGTCCAATTTAATTCTGAAATTCACGCGCTTATGACTGATCAGATTTTTTCATTTTTTTATGACTCGGTTTGTTCAACGGAGTTAACCACCTGATTCAGCAGTGTTGGTAACCGATGACTGATAGTGAGATTGATGTTGGCAATTAGTTATAAATGGTTGCGATGACCATGGATCATATCTCTGCCTATCTTGAAGATTAATATTTTAAATTTTAATTAATACATGATTAGCACTATGCAATGTTAGAGTTATTTTAGATATAATAGCAATGAGTTACCTAACTTCTAAATGTCATTTTTCCTAAGAGTGAATTCGTGATTAAAGTTAGGATATCATTATGCCCATTGCATGAGCCCACTTGTATCAATATTGAAAATGAACTGGGTGGCACAAACTATCTTAACTGGAAGTGTAACCTAGACATAATCTAATTTGATGAAAGAATTAAGTATGTAATTATGGAGCCTTGTCCTCTGGCTCCAAATGAAAGAATTTGTTTTCAAGTTGGAAAGAAGATTCACTGAGAAAGCGGGAAAATGAAAAAGAGCAGAACATAACAGTCTTCTAAGGAGGAGGACGAAGCATATTTTACGTGGAATAGGAAAGATTAGTTGCCACATTACCATATATTGGCCCATATGACTGATGTTGCAACAACAACATCAGTCCATGTCCATAGATGATGATACTTAACTACCAGGAGATGTTTGGAAACAAGGGGTGGCCAGTCAAAATGGAGGCCACGAAGGCTCTCATGAATGCTAAGATGAAGATGAACTCATGTTCGAGACCATTTACCTAAAGTGATCGGTTATCTTAATGAGAGTTAGATCCTAAGCATTGAAATCGATGGTATTGGCCTCTCAATCAGATTCATCAACTAGTTGAAGTTTAATTATGTCATGAAAAAGCATGAATGGACTTTGACCAATTTGATGAGACAACTCCAGATGGCATAGAATATACCAAAGATTTCACCTAGCGTGAATGTGACGCAAGATACTACTTCTCTTGGATCTAAGACTGAGCCTAAAAAGATGAAGAATAAAAAGGTTCCTATGCAAGGCGAAATTCAAGAAAAAGGGAGAGAGCAAGAATAAGAGCAATTATATCCATTATGGTAAGACTGATCATTGGGAAGCAAACTGTGAGGCTTTCCTACAAAAGAAGAATAAAAGAAGTGGTGTATTTATATCACTGGGTCGTGTTTAGTTGGCGATTCTACCAAATCCTAATGTGTATATTCTATAACCATAATCACATATGCAATTCTTCACTTGGGTTCTAGGAAACCAAGAGTCTAAGTGAGGGAGAACTTCAAGTTATTCTGGAGAAAGATGTGTGGGTTCTTATTGTCTCGATTGGAGTAGTAAGTTACTCTATACTTTGATGATTTTAGGAGCATTTTTTTGTTAGAATGTTCTTATGTACTGAACATATGGAGAATTTAATTTATGTTTCATGCCTTGGTTTGGAAGGTTGTCTTTTAATTTTTCAACTATTTGAACTATTAGAAGAAATAAAAGTTTCATTTATTGTGGTACATTGATTGATGGTTTGTATTTTATTAATCTATACTTTGTTGATATGCCTTGAAAATAGGTGCATACATTCTTAATCTAGTACATTCTAAATCAGTACCCAAGAGTCCACTATAGTTATGAATGGACGTAAACCTAGTCTATATCATATCCATATTTAGAGATCAGACACACATGCTAAGAGAGAATGTTGCTAAGTTGGAACCTAGATCAAAAGTATGTCTTTTGAATGCTATGCAAAAGTAACAAAAGGATTCTTATTTTATGGTACTAAGGAGCGAAAATTATTTGTTAACACAAATGATATTTTCTTAGAATATGACTATATTAAAAACTTGAGCTCTAGGAGCATCACTATTTTAAAAGAGTTGCCCATTCTAAATCTGGCACAGAAGATCAATCATAAGAGTCTGGAGAGGTTATGGAGAAAGTAGTTAACGGAGAGAATGAATATAAAGTACTTTGAAGTACTACACAACTACATCATAGTCGGAGGGAATCATACCCACTTGAGAGGTATATGTTCCTGGGAGAGACTTTGAGTCTGTCTTGGAGCAACGTGACTTAAATCCCTGGAGCTATAGTGAGGCAAAGAAAGATTTTGATACAGATCATCGGTAAAAGGTGATGGAATCTGAATGTGTTCAATATACTTTAATGGAGTATATGAGCTTGTACAAGCATCGGAAGGTTTAAAACCCATTGCATACAAATGGGTATATAAGAAAAAGTGATTCCTAGATAGAAAGGTGAAAACCTTCAAAACAAGGGGGTACTGAAATAGAGGGAATCGATTATGAGGAGAATTTTAGTCGTGGACCATGTTTAAGTCTATAAAGATACTGTTATCCATTGCTACTCATCTCGACTTCAAGATGTGACAAATGGATGTCAATACTATATTTCTGAATAGCAATCTTGAAGAGAATATCCTAATGTCTCAACCTATGGAACTCACCACAAAAGGCCGGAAGAATATGATTTACATGTTAAATAGCTCTATTTCTGGACTTCCGCAAGCATCAAGGTCATGGAACATCAAGTTTGATCAAGAAATCATGTTTTGTAGTTTTTTATCAAAGTCCTAATTGAAGCATGCGTGTACAAGAGAAATGAAGGACACATAGTAGATTTATTGGTTCTTTACATTGACGACATTCTACTCATTGGAAATGATGTAAGGTTAATGTCGAAAGTAAATTCATGATCGTTGAATAAGTTTGATATATAGGACATGGATGAAGTGGCATATATTCTTGGGATCAAGGTCATTCATGATCAAAGATCTAGAATAGTATGCTTATCCCAATTTACATATATAGATAACATTCTGAATAGGTTTACCATGCAGGATTCCAAGAAAATTTCAGCTGCCTTCAGACATAGAATTCATCTATCCAATGATCAGTGTCCTAAGACACAAGATGAGATGGATAGCATAAGGATGATTGCCTATGCTTCTGTAATAAAAGTCTCATGTATGCAATGTTATGTACTAGACTAGATATTTATTTCGTAGTAGGCATGGTATGCAGATATCAATTAAATCCAAGCATAGAACATTTGTTGACAGTGAAGTATATACTCAAGTATCTTAGAAAAACGAGGGTTATATGCTTGTGTACCATAGTAAAAGTCTCGTACTAGTTGGGTATACGAATTCATATTTTCAATTAGCTTCTTTATTACGATTTTTAAAAGTGCAAGTGTATAATATCGTTATCAAGTAATAAAATTCTATTAATATAGAGTATCGTCCACGAATATTAATAGTTATTATTTATTGAAATCAACTAAACTTTAATTCAAATTGAGAATATCAAAAAGTAGGGATTTTTGTAATGTAATAGAAAACTAAAATGATTAAGATTTATTAAGTATATATAACGTAAATTTCAATGATTAAAAGCTCTTGGGATTCTGATTTCACCAAACCAGTCATGCTCAAATTGTTCAAATCTCAATCAATCAATGTTTATTATAAAACTGACAGTGAATTTCTCTAATTTAATTATCAATCTTTCTGAAACATCAATAATAATATTTCAAGTATACAAATCCCACATCTCTATCAAGATTAAATATATCGAAACTCATTAAGCACAAGAAAATATATTTGCTACACTAGATTCATAATTATCTATAACTTATAAAATTCTAATGGTATCATGAACAAAGGGTAAATTTAATCATCACTTCTCAGTCTCATAATTAAATCTCAAATTATGTAATAGTTGGTCAGACAATCACATTCATTAAAAACATATCATAACACTTAGCAATAATAAATAAACATTGATTAGATTGAGAATCAAAATTAAGAAACAATAAAAGTTTGGCTACGTCATAGCCCTAGATTGGAAAATTAAAAGATAATAAAATAGAAAACATCCTAACAATATTCACGAATATAGAGAAAGAAAAAGAAAAATTAGATTTGAGGAGAAAATAGAAGTTGAAATCTGTTTTTGGGTTGGATCTTCTTCTTATCCCCACCAAGAGCTTTTTCCTTTGCCTTTCACATCCCAAACACCTCCTCCCTTAGCCCTAAAATATTCTATTTATACACTAGGTTTTAATAAGTTGCTAAAAAGCTATTTGGATGTGAAAGTTCCTTGGAAAGTTAGAGATTGACACGATTGACAGAGATTTCCATCTCAATTTATTATGATAACATAAGAGCTATTGCACAATCCAAAGAACCTCAAAACCGTCGAGGAAGCATACACATTGGGTGGAAGTATCATTACATTAGAGAGATCATACATTGAGAAGATATAGTTGTTTCTAAAACAGCTTCAGTGAGTAACCTGTGAAGACGTTAGCCTGTCATTAGGTCACATGAGGTGAACATAGGGGGTTAAGCTAGTTGCAGACATGCTTTTGGGGAAGTGAGAAAATGATACGATTGTTTCCTTAGAAGCATTGAAATCTAATGTATTTATTGCGACATTCAATTCTTATTTATAATAAGTAGTTTACGCTCATATTATGTGCATTATATTATTGTAAAAAATGTCCACAAGCATAATAATATTTAGTTTATGGGTTTTATGAAGTTTAGCTCAAGGGGGAACAAGGTAATTAACTAGAGTGCTTTATGACTTGAAATGATTATTATTCATAGTCTAATGAAGTTAGTGCTTTATGGACATAGACGATAATGTACTAATTCTATTATGTAGAGTGACTTACCGTGGTCACTAGGTGCTAGCTTGTTAGTATTCTTAGAAAATCATAACTAGTAGCTATTATGTTATGAATGTTCTTAATATTGAGAGAGTTATGAACACATATATAATGTTTTAGTTATTTTGATCTACTATAGTACTATAAGTCAATCTGTGGGTTGCATGATTCGATTGTTAGAAAGTGAGTATGCATATATTCTTAGTAGTAGACTCCCCAGGCAGTTTTAAGTAAGTGACAGAGTACCCCTTAACAAAAATTTACTTATGTGATCATAGTAAACTAAGTGCTTTGTATCTCTAATTGATTATTATAGATATGATCATTTTAGTGGAGGCATGAAATTATCAAGGTTGATCGGTAGAATGAGATTTGAAAGTTAAGGACCAAGAGATGTTTATATTTTTAGAGAGCATTTTATCTATTTATGCGCAATGCTATATTATTGAGAGGCAACACATGTGGAATATTAGCTTGAGGATAATTACATTGAATAATATAAAATACAAATAGAGTTCGATTATAAATTTATAGGAAATAAATTATAATTAATCATTAATAAATTCGATCATAGGTTTGGTTGGTAGATTTTATTAATTATTAAGTCATGTGTATTTTTATCCTCGAGCTAGCCTATAAGTTATAAGTATTGTTGTAGTGACAATAAATAGATACGGCATGGATACCTAGTAGTCAACCAAGTCGGTGTTAGTGTTAGTGATGAAAATTATTAATTAAAATTAATTTAATTAGTTTTAATTAACAGATAATTTCAGTTTATCTTGACCATTGAATTAACAGTTAATCCTAGCCATTGGATTTTACAATGAATTGGAGTCTTCTCTCAGAGATGTAAACGAAGTCTAATTGACATCATTAGCAAGAGAAAAGAAACCCCTAGGGAGATTTATCTTCTTCCAAGCGGAAAATTTGAGAGGAGGAAAGTTTTGATTTTTCTTCCAAGTGCCCACACACAATAATCGGTTGACAACACGAGAAATAGTGAGGAACATCGTGAGGTATCGATTCATAATTCACGATGGTTCACAGCGGTAACTAGCAGTTCATGGCAGTGGCAAGCAGCGACATGGATGGTGGCGTGGGCGATGAATCTGTTCACAATGTCAATGGTTTGGCGAGTAGTTCAAGCACGTTTCGCGCATAAATCGAGTAATCAGGTCATGAAGAGAAAGGTTTGGTGTGTAGTTCAAGCATGATTCGCGTATAAATCTATATTTGTTTAGCTTAGATTAGATTGTTCAATAATTAGATTTTATGATTTAGACAGTTTTCCACTGCTCCAATTCCTTCAAAAGCTTATCGAGCTCTATTAAATCTGTGAACATTTTATGTATTAAATTTGTGTACGTTTTATCTAACAATTTCCATCCTTCAAGATTAGTAAGTAAATTGGTTTTATTTGTTACTTGTAAGATTTCATTTTTTATCCATGAATTTTGTTGGAATATGTTAGTGTTACTTGTACGTTTTATCTTAAACAATGAGAACGGGACCTTAGAAAACCTTAGTTTTCATTGTTTTATCCATGAATTTACCAAGGGTCTCCTCCTCTTTCCTCTTCTCTCCTCTCACCCCTTCTCTCTCTCTCACTCAAAACCCTAGCTTCTATTTTTGTCGACCGTCTGTCACGAGGAGAGCTCCATTGCTCTCCCCGTGAGTCTCCTTTTCCTTTTATCTTGGTTTTCTTCTTCCCATCCTTATTTTATTGCTTCATTTCTACCTTTCTCTCTCTGTTTTCCCCTGTTTTCCTTCCCCCACTCTTCGCCCCTCTCTGCTTCCCTCTCATCTCATTCCATTCGCTCTCATCTTTTGTTTCTCTTAGTATTTTGTGTCTGTCCTCGACAAATCCAGGAGGAAATCTTTCATTTTGGAAGCTTTTTGTGTCTACCGGTTGTGTAGAATTCGATCCACTAGATCTCTGGTCTGTGTTGATTTTCTTCTCTTCAGATTTGGATTTTATGGAGCTTGTGGGGCCTGTTTTGAGTGCATCACAATCAGGGTTCTCAAATCTGTTTCAGGTTGTCTTATTTTTCATGCAGATATGCTTGTGCGGTGCTAGTTGGCCAAGCCAGGTGTGGATGGTGGAGGACTTGAACGAGCCGATTGTGCTCTATATCTATGTTTCATTTATGCACACGATTCCCTTCCTAGACTTAATTAAGTGTTTACTAGTCTTATCCGATACTTATATTAATGTATTTGTATGTAGGTCTGATAGTCTGTTTCGGATTCTGGAATGTTTATATCATTTCGTTGTTGTTTGAAATATAATGTTTCATTAAAAAAAAACATTACCAAGTGCAGGAATTTGTGGAGTTAATTTTTGTCCATAGTTAAGTTGAACAGAAACTAGGACATATAAGCACAAAAGATGACATAGTGAAAGCAAATGGTTCAAAGTAGAAATTTGTATCTCAAGCTCTTACAACAAGTCAACAGATTGATATCAAAAAATAAATAGAACAAACATAATTGAATCAAATCATAACAGGTAAAGCTGGCCCCCAACAACCACTGGTAGCATTCGACCTTAATTATTTGGTCTCTTCATTCTCAACCTCGTTCTCTCCACTCATTTCCTCAAGCGACTTACCTTTAGGCTCGGGCACCAATAAGGTAAAAATACATCCCAAGAGGTTGATGCCAGCCAGCACAAACAGAGAGTTTCTGACACCGATGCCAGGTTTGTACCCTGCATCTACCTTTTTAGGGTCTTGGCTTTGAGCAGCGTATAAGAATCCAAAAGCTCCGATAATTGCTCCAGCTTTTCCTGATGCAGCTGATATTCCATGACACGTGGACCTTAGCCTTGCTGGGAAAATTTCAGCTGGCACAATGAATGTAGTGGAATTGGGTCCGAAATTAGCGAAGAAAAATGTAAGAGAGTACATCATCAGGAATCCAATTCGATTAGGCTTTAAGGTCCAATGATGGTAAGGAAGTGCGAGGGCTAACATGAAGATTGTCATCATAATGAAACCCATCAACTGGATGGCAAATCTTCCCACTATATCAATAAAAGCCACTGTAAACCAATACCCAGGAACCGTACCACACAAGGCTATGAGCGTTTGAGCTCTAGCGATTTTGAAGCATTCTTCAAGTGCACTCATTGTTTTTGCCGGTGGAAGCCATCCGATCGCGCTGAATATGTCTTTCTGGAACAAATTTTGACTGTAAAACGCTATGTCTAGCAAAAACCATGTGCTGGTTGTTCCAAGCAAATGAAGCCCATGTCTTTTTGCAAACTCTTTGGAGAATAAACCAAAGCTATTTTGAGGCTGTCGCACAATTTTCTCCAAACCGGCCTCATCTGCTTCAAGGTTAACATTCAACACCTTAGACATGTCGGCGGCGGCTTGTTTTGCGTTCTTGGCGACAAGGGCAGTGTACCGAGCAGTCTCGGGCATCTTCATACGCCAGTAGTAAGTGAGACCCGCGGGAATGGCACCAAACATGAAGACAATGCGCCAAACGTAATCAGCTTCAGGGACAGTGGAGGCAAGAGCGTCGGCTGCATACGCTGGCGCAGGGAAGTGGTTATTGAAAGCTCCTGCTACAATCAAAGCCACAATTCCACCAGCCAAGATACCAAATCCTTGCATAGCAAACACAGCAGCTATAAACGCCCCACGTGTCTTTTTGTTGGCATATTCAGACATGATAGTAGCTGACAGTGGATAATCACCTCCAATACCAAAACCAAGCCAAAAACGGAAGAAGCAGAGGGTGGTCATCACACTCTTTGCTTCGTGGCCAAATGACAGCCCTGACCCGAACGAACATATCACCATAATAACAAGCGTTATGCCGTACACTTTCTTCCTACCCAACTTGTCGCCGAGCCACCCAAAGAAGAGCTGACCGGCAAGAGTACCGCATAGTGCGACGCCACTCACTGCGGCCGCCACATTGGGAGGTAGCGTACCTGGCTTTTCTGCCCCAGGATGGTGGTAGTAGATACGACCGAGTAATTTAGAGACAACGGATATGCAAAACAAATCGTAGGCATCCGTAAAGAACCCCATTCCTGCAATGATAATTGCAGTGAAATGGTACCATTGTGTCCTCGCTACATCGAGTGCGTTAAGCACTCCAAGTTGTTCAGGCATGGCTTTTTAATTTGTCTTTTCCTCAGATTGGCTTTAGAAATGAAATGATTAAGCACTGCAAAATGAGGAAAGACTTATGAATGTGAAGAGTGTGTTTGAAGATGAAGTGGGAGGAAGAAGAATGGCCATCTATATAAACGCACGAGCATCCCATGCAAGTCCGGGTATCTTCTCCGGCATCTAATGGCATATTCCCTCTCTCTTTTATGCTTATACAAAAGTCAACTATTCCACAAAGTCAGAACCCTTCTAATTCCTTTTTTTTGTATTTTCTTAATTAATTATAATATCCTTTATATTAGTATATATCATTGGGTATCCCATTAAAGTTCTACTTCTGACTTTCTATTATGAGTTGCCATTTTGTCATTACAACTAATTAATAGGACTTGTTTATAATCATGAAGGGCTTCCATGACTTGATAGACTCCCAACTGTACTGATTATATATTGACAAAATTGGATGCTTATTTAACATTATTTATTTGAACACTCTCATTTGGATTATGAAGCATTCTCTTTTTGTTTAGATGCTTAACATTATTTACTTGATTAAACTGTCAGTTGATCAATTTGTTCTTTCTTTTTTAATTTTTTGCTATCATTTTATCACATATATTAATGCAAAGTGAACACATAAACTGGCTTAGACTAATCAACTTTTCCCAATTAGTTGTTATTTATATGAGTGAAGTTTCCGAATTTTCTGTACTTCTATGAATTGACCGTTGTCTTTCCTGGGTATTAACACATGATCAGTGGTCAGTGTAATTAATTAGATGTTGATAAGTGGCAAATAAATAAAGTTCTTTGATAAGCACCCAGGGAAATGTGAGAAATGTTACATTTTATGTAACTTAATATTATAATCATTGTATTTCGAACTATATTCATTTTCAGAATATCATAAAATTTGACACAATATAGCTCGATGTTATATTTACAGGATCAACATAGATCCCAACATATTTGGGATTAAGAGGATTCTTGTGCTTTACATTATCGTTGACATACTGCAGTTGTTCATAGGAATATGCCACTCCATAGACGTATTATTCTATATTTGATACGTGTTGGATTTTATGGAGTTGCAAGGGTTGGGTTTATCACTCTCGACTGGCACTTGATCACATCTTTTGTGGAGAGATGACATCCTAAAATACACACATTTCATATGGCACATGGTGAGTGTACTATCACTCTACAAGATGTGAAAATACAATTAGGACTTCTGGTTGATGAGATGGCAGTGATATGTAAAGATTTATTAGGATTTCGACCACGTCCACGTGATTTACAGGGATCACGTTTACTTATGACGTGTTTGACTGCACATTTCCCCCCATCATCTGATGATGATGATGAGCTTTATGCGCAATGTTATGCACGTGCATATATTCTACAACTTATCGGAAGTACCCTTTTTTGTGATAAGCCAAACATTAAGGTGCATTTGATGTTCTTGCCTTTACTAGAAGATTTTGCTGAGGCTTGTCAATATAGTTGGGGTGGTGCATGCCTTGCATGGTTGTATAGGGAGATATGCAAAGCCAGCCATAAAAATGCTTCTGACATTGCTGGCCCACTAGTATTACTGCAATTATGGGCATGAGACCGATTTTCACATTTGGCACTAGTGAGGTTGCAACGGGCGAGACATGATAATGTCGGGGAAGATGGACTTCCAATGCCACCTCCTCCTTTGGGTATACGGTAAGTCAACTCATTTGATTATGATATATACGTATGTTATCATTTACATGTATTTAACTGTGGAAGATGCTCCTATTGTGAATGAAGAAGACCCACATATTGTGGAGGAAGATCCGCTGCTTATTGTAGAGGAAGAAAGTGCAGCAGCAACTATTATGGAGGAAGGTCCATCATCACAAGTAACTCAACTACAAACATATGAAAGACGCCCAAGAAGAATGAGAAGACGACCACCGTGTGGAACGTGATTGATTTATATTTTTTGTATTTGGATTTTTGTAGAATAATATAAAATGTAAAGTAATAAAAATTTGTTAAAAATGTATACTGTTTCATTGAGAATGTGTGATAAAGGTATAAAATATTTTACAGGATGGATGATTTTTGTATGCAGGGTTGTGTTACATAGGGTTGTGTTGATGATTTTTGTTGTAATATGGGGAACATCTGCACTGAAGGCGTCTTTTACGAAGACACTTTCAGGCTGCACTGAAGGCGTCCTTTGCAAAAACGCCTTCAGGCTGCACTAAATGGGTCTTCACAAAAGACGCCATTAGGCTGCACTGAAGGCGTCTTTTGTAAAGACGCCTTTTGCAAACTTGAAGTCGTCTTTACAAAAGATGCCTTCCAACGTGACCATTTCTACCGTAGTTTTGGAATTAGTTTCAAAACTAAATTATTTTCAGAATTTATTTTAAAAATCACATTAAATCCAAAAATACCCCCTCAAGTTACCCCTCAAATGAGCATACCAGCCTCGAGTTTATTAATATCTATAGCCTATAATCTACATAATATATTAATGGTAGATTACCTAAAATAATCTGATTTTTAATTTACTATGTGACATTTAATATTTTCTACTTAACTATAATAAATTGATCGAAGTACACATTAATTTCTATATTCATTCATTTATTTAATGAATTCAAAAAATATAAGTAATTAATAAATAATTTCAAGATAATCTTAATTTGATAAGTTTAAATGAATTATAACGAGTTGTTACAAGTTTTTACAAATTCACCTCAATATTAAAAGAAAAGTAAGTTTTTATAAACTTCAAATAATAGAATCTAAAATATAATGCACGTGCAACACAATTTTAAAAACTCTAGTCGTGTCATAGTTTATATGTTAGTATAATTAATATGTTATATAAATATAGTTTATAAAGTTTATAAACCAAAAAAATTAAATTTGGAGTATCAACTGAAAAAAAATTAAAAATTAAAATACAACATATAATATAATTCTAATTACTTCACCTTCTTTGAAAACTTTGAGAACACATTTCAATTATATAGTATTAATTTTTTTCCTGTGGCCTGCATGATGTATACTATTGGTTGAATAATAATATATATTAAAATAAAAATAAAAAATAAAATATTGTCTTGTTTTATAGAATAAAACAAATAATATAGTGAAGCATTACGTAACGCACGGCAAACTATGCAAGAACAAATTGTATCGTTACAACGCGATGTGGCGGAGACTGGAGCGAAGGAAAGTCAGAGGATCGTAGCTGGAGAACAGGAGAATGACAACATGCGAGATGGAGAGCAGATTGTCAGGCAACCAAATCCATATGCGAGTTAGAATGTCCATCGAGATGAACTGAAAATCAATTCTCGTGACTACGGGAAGGAGGTGAGGGACGAGAATGGCCCAGCGAAATTGATGACATAACGGGTAGTGGAGAAAATGCTGGGAAGGAAGATGCAAGAGTTGAAGAAGCTGGGTGCCATAGGGGTTGCAGATCTAGAAACTCTGACACGATCCCCTTTGTGCCCAGAGTTTTTGGCAGTGCTAGTGCTAAAGAAAATCGTTTTCCCTAAATTCAAGTGCTATGAAGGGAAAACTGATCTTGTACACCACTTATGCCGTTTCAGACAAGTAATGGCGCTATATCAGCACGATGATGAGCTTATGTGTAGGATGTTTCTAATAAGTCTAGACAGCAACGCATTGAAATGGTATCATTCTTTACCCCTATGTTCAATTGATAATTTTTCTAGAATGTTTTATGTATTTTTAGAACAATATTCCACCTAACGGATGGTTATGGAGGACTCGAAATATCTATTGATGTTCGCAACAAAGAAGGGTGAATATCTACGAGACTACACCCACCGTTTTAAAGATGTGATGACAAAAGTTAAAAATTGTAATGACCGTGTGGCGCGGCTAGCGTTCAAACGGGGGTTGAATTCAGACTCACCTTTTTTTGAGGATCTGCCCAAGAACAAACCACTTACTATGGCAGAGAATTTCCTTAGGGCGTAGACGTATAGAACCTTAGAGGATGAAAACAAAAGCATACAGAATTTAACAGAACAACAAAACCCTAACCAACGTCAGAACGAGGGGGATTCCAGAATGGGAAAATGAAGGACAGACAAGGCAGAGAAGACAGACGAAAGGGGAAATAAAGCTGAGAGAAAAGACCAAGGTCGGTTGGTTGGGTCGACCCGAGGGAGAAAGTATACACCCCTCTGACCATCCCAGTCAATCAAAGTCTAGAGACCATCTAGGACAGACCCTGGTTAAGGAGGTTGGCTCAACTTGCCAAGGAGCCAAAAAGAAAGGGACAAAGATAAGTTCTGTTCTTATCACCGAAGCACTGGCCATTACACGAGGAACTTCTACCAGTTGAAGGAATATATCAAAAGGCTTGTGCAACAAGGGTATCTGAAGGAATTTGTTCACAGAAGAGGTAAGCCCAGAAAGACAAGAACGAAGAACGCCCCAACGAGAAGGACAAACTAAGGATCGTGGATACAATCATAGCTCTCATGGAACACGAAGGCATCTCGAGAAAAGAAAGAAAAATACATTGTAAAAAACTAACTCTCTAGGTTAATGAAGGGCCAGAAGAAGCAAATAGTAATGGTGTCCCCATTATTTTTTATGAAGACAGCGGACGATATGACGGACACAATGATGCATTGGTAATTACCATTCAGATAGGTAACAGTTTATTGTGAAGGGTCCTGATTGATGATGGAACTGTTGGGAATATCCTCCATCAATCAACACTTGAAAAGATGGCGCTAGACGCTCCAAAGCTCCGTAGTGCTGGACAACAACTCGTTGGTTTCAACGGGACCATAACTTACTCTGAGTGAATCTTGTCACTTTTTGTACATGCGAACCCATTCAACCATATCATGGATTTCGTGGTAATTGACACACTTTCACCCTACAATGCGATACTTGAAGAATGTGGATCCACAAAATGAAGGTTGCCCCGTCCACGTATTATTAAACGTTGAAGTATTCGTCACCATAAATAGTACAGACGATTAAAGAAGATCAGGCCGCAACCAGAAGTTGCGCAGTAACGACTCTTAATTTCGCGAGGAAGAAAGATATGCCCATTCATGACAACGGGAAAAGAGATAGCTGACAAATAGCAATTAAATGAAGATGAGACGTGTGAGAGTAATCCGAGGTATGAGGCTGCAAGTAGAACATAAGCTGTTGGCATTAGCAACAAAAAATGACCAATATATGTTCAGAATTGGCTTAAATAAAGAAAATAGAACCCACATAGTTTCTCAAACACAACATCGACATCTAAACGTAGATCCTTTTGTAAAATTGAAACAGAAGAAGCGGTCATTTGTACCCGAAAGAAAAGAAACCATAAAGGAGGAAGTAGAAAAATTGCTCGAAGTCGGGTTCATCAGAGAAGTCACTATCCGGAGTGGTTGCAAATGTTTTCATGGTAAAGAAAAAGAACGGAAAGTGGAGAATCTGTGTAGATTTCACATATTTGAATAAGGTCTTCCCTAAGGATGATTATCCGTTGTCGAGAAATGATCAGATGGTGGACGTGACATCCAGACATGAACTTTTAAGCTTCATGGTAGCGTACTCCAATTATAACCAGGTGAAATGTTCCAATATGATCAAGAGAAGACATCCTTTAGTACTGATTTTGGAACATTTTGCTATATTGTGACGTCGTTCTGTTTAAAAAATGCGGGGGCAACGTATCAATGACTAGTCAATAAAAATAGATTGGAAAAGACAATGGAGGTCTGTGTTGATGATATGTTTGTTAAGGCAGAAAAGAGAACGAATCTCATTCCCAATTAAAAAGAAGCGTTCTTCGCCCTTAGAACGAGATATATGAAATTGAATCTAGAAAAATATACTTTTGAAGTGGCGGAGGGAAAGTTCCTCGGACACTTGGTCAACCACTGAGGAATTGAAGTAAATCCTGATCAAATTAAGACAATCATGGAAATCAAGTCACCACGGAAGAAGAAGAAGAAGATTCAAAGCATAACGGGAAAATTGGCCGCGCTAAATATTTTTCAGGCAAGATCAACTGATAAGTGTAGGCCATTTTTTTGCTAAATTGAAGAAGAATTTATTGCAGTAGTGAGATAGAGAATGCGAGGAAGCACTTCATAAGCTTAAGCAGTATCGGCCTCTCCCCCGCTACTCACTAAACAATTCCCTGGCGAAGAACTCTTTCTTTACCTTGTGGTTTTAGAAATGACTATCAATGAGGCGCTGGTATGGACATAGGGAGGACAACAGAGACCGGTCTATTTTGTTAGCAAAGATCTTGTGGCTATGGAAACAATGTATGAAAAATGGAGAAATTGGTGTTAGCATTGATTGTTGCCGCAAGGAAATTTAGATATTACTTCTAAGCGTATACGATCAATGTGGTAGTGATTCCCCTTAAGGAGCTTTCTACATTCTCCGGAGATGACTGGAAGACTTGCAAAGTAGGCGGTTGAACTTGGAGGATATAACATTCGTTATGTACCATAGACTGCGATTAAGGCACAAGTTATAGCAGATTTCATTGTCAAATTCACCTACGAATACGAACAGCATGATCCACTAAAAACGGAGCCTAAATAGGAGTTGGACCTTATTCATAGAATGAACCTCCAATTATCGGAGAGCGGGAGCGGGAGTCATTGTCCAAACTCCACACGGTGATATCTTTGAGTAGGCGTCATCATTTTCAAGCATCCAACAACGAGGCAGAATATGAAGCGCTTTTAGCCGGGCTCCGCCGCATGAACGAAAATATGGCAAGTAACATCAAAATCTTTTATGATTCGACATTATTTGCTAATCAGGTTTCAGGTAGGTACAATGCCAAAGATAGCAGAATGGGAGAGTATTTGCAATATGCCAGGGAGATGTTACAATTGCTCAAGAGTTATGAAATCACCTAGATACCAAGAACGGAAAATGCTAGAGCAGACACACTTGCTGGTTTGGGATCTTTGGTAATACTCCATTTCAAAAGGAATATTTATGTAGAGTACTTGAGCGAGCTAGCACAAAAAACGCCCATACAAATGGAAGCTGAAATCATAATGGGAGATGGTGGACACAATTGGCGAGAAGATATTATCCGTCAACTTTGCTGGGACCGGTTGCTTTAAAAATTAACGTGCGATTATGCATATACGACATTAAATGAGAAGATAAGGTTAGAAACAATTTTTTCGCCTATACTTTGTAAAGGAAAATTGAACTGGCAGAATTTCTTCGTGTTCTTCAAGCTTCGGGATCCGAATCATGCACTTGAACTCCAAGAACGATTTGTAAATTTCATCCACCAACAACCACCCATTAAATTAAGAAATATATCTCACGAGGATTTGTGTAGAAATTTGAGTGTGGACTCTCAAAACGATTGAAGAAGAAAAATTAAAAAATTTCTCATTCAATATAGTTTTTGGCGGCAACAGGCGGAAGAGGGGAAAACATTTTTCTCCTTTTACTTTTTAAACAAACAACTGTATCTTAACAAACATATATCCGCAATCAGATTGCTATTAGATATTGATAAAATATACTTTTTGATATTTACAAATATACATATATATTTTTCAATTTTCAAAAATTCACCCCATATATTCATGATTGCCGAAAATTACAATATCTCCTAGAGTTTGATTTGTTTCGAGATTCATCAATCAAATTGATAAATTATTTGATCATTATCAATTAATTAAATAATTTATTTTTTATTTACTAATTATCTAATAATTAGAAAAAAAAATAAACTAATTAATTTTAATACATATAATTACACTTAACTAATTAAGTGACATCACTCATCACATATAAGTGTAGGAAATATGCATTTGTACAAAAACACATTTTGATCCAATTTACTTTGTTTCTTTATTCCTATTCTCATGACTTATTTCTGAGACCGAATGGACCCACATGAACAAAGTTAGGATTCAAATACCCAGTGAATTTGCCTCCCATAAATTCCTGACATATTTAATCATGACATCATACGACTGCACTATAGGTTCGATACCGAACCTACGTATTCTGTTGGTATAAATAAACCCTTTTATTTTCACAGTCCAGAAAATATCAGTAATACCCATCGTGAATATCAGTAACAAGATAGGATATGTAAAATTACCATTTTACCCCTCTTGTTGACTGTGAGTAAGAAAGACATAATAGTGAATTGTTTTGTACAATTCACAATTCTTAATCAATAACTCAATTCATTAAACACCTAACCAGGTTAATTTATTCATCAATAAAGCATAAGGTGATATTGTTGCTTTCGTGATCTAACCAGGAATTTTCATATTTGTTAATTACGTAACTCCAACTTAATTGAATTACAATCCCAATAGCCGATGTATTGCCCACCAATTGAAACTCACTCATTTGACATGTCAAAGATTGTAACTAATTAAGTCAAGCTCATATTCACCTCAAGATTAAGGTAATTATGAAAATACCTTTAAGGTCTAACAATTAGATTTAGATCTTGGTAAATGGTTTTGGGCTTTAAAATAATTTGTTATCGGTCTATTCAATATGTTCATAGCATGTCTAGGTTAAGCGTTTGAGTCTCCACTCTCATGCTCCAAAACTGACATCCATTGGTTCAACCTAATAGTCGTAATCGGATTCGATTATCCAGGATCCTAAGACTGTGAATATCATTCTGAACTTTCTTAGAAGATTTCGTCTGGAGACGCCTCTATCTTCACTCTTCGTTCATTGATGAAAATTTCAGGACTTGAGTAGTTTATAAACACACTTTAATTTAAATTAAAGCTTTCAATTTATTCATAAGAATTTAAAAATATTAATGTATGAGAAATAACTAAATACAAATAAATAGTTATTATAGGATACTTTATGGATACATTCCAATAATATTTTTAATGGGGATTGACCAACCAACAAAATGGAAGCCTGGAAGCTTCAACAATGGAGTGGCAGGTATACTTTAATTAAAGGGGAATTGTACAGAAGATCTTTTTTAGGACCATATCTCAAATGTTCAGCAACAGAAGCGAAGTACGTAATGGTAGAGGTACGCGAAAGAATTTGTGCATATCATTCAGGCGGGAGATCTTTATCGAATAAGATATTGAATGAAGGGTACTACTGGTCAAAGATGCATGAGGAAGCAATGTCCTTCATGAAAATGTGCGATAAATGTCAATGATATGCTCCCGTTCCAGTGTTATCCCCCGAAGAGTTTAAGACATTGATAATCCCTTGGTTATTAATGCAATGAGGGATTGACATAGTTGGACCGCTTCCAATTGCTCCCGCTCAGAAGAGATTCTGCTAGTCGCAACGAACTACTTCACGAAGTAGAAGCACTTTAGCAAGAGTGAGGGAAGAAGAGGTACGACAGTGTTTATGGAAGAATATTATATGTTTATATAGGGTCCCAAAAACTCTAGTCTCCGACAACGGACTTTAGTTTACCGGGAGTCAAGAAAAGAGCTTTATGATGGACTTGTATAACAAATAAATCATCAGCGCCCTATTATCCCCAAGGCAATGGGCAAGCAGAAGGATCAAACAGAACAATTCTTGCAACTTGAAGAAGCATCTGGAATCAGGCAAGGGTAAATGGGTTGAATAACTACCCTCTATTTTTTGGGCTTACATGACAACGCCTAGGGATGCCTAGGGGTGAAACACCTTTCGCCCTTGCTTACAGGGCACAATATGTTATACCATTCGAGATTGGGTGCCCCACAGTCAGATCTACCATTGATAAAGATATGAATTCAGAACGGATAACAAAAAACCTTGATCTATTGGAAGAGAAACGAGAGGCAACTCTAATCAGATTGACTACCTACAACCAGTAGAGAAGGAAGTATCATCAGAGAAGGGTGAAGAAATGGCAATATCAGGTTGGGGACCTCGTGCTCAAAAAGATATTCGAAACGGGTGAAGGCAAGCTAGGGCCGAACTAGGAAAATCATTCATCATCAAAGTAGTTAAGGAAACAGGCCATATCATCTAATGACTATCGAAGGGAACGACTTATCCAAACCTTGGAATGCTTTACGTTTACGCAAGTATTATGTATGATTTCTTCTATTCTTTTCTTTAATGAAATTTACATTATCCCATAATTTTTTCCCGTTAAGAGTTTTCCACATAAAATTTGGTATCAGCTTCTCTTTTCAGGTTGGAACAAACAGAAAGGGCCCCTAAGCTTCGCAAGGAGATTAATTCCTTGGGAACGGATGTCTCTAGGCACCGTTCTCAGAAGTAAATAAAGGGCCACTAAGCTTCACAAGGATCTTAAGTCCTTGGGAACGGATGTCTCTGGGCATCGTTCTCAGAAGGAAATAAAGGGCCCATGAGCTTTGCAATGAGCTTAAGCTCTTGGGATCGAATATCTCTGGGAACCGTTCTCAGAAGGAAATAAAAGGCCTCTAAGCTTTGCAATGAGCTTAAGTCATTTGGAACGGATGTCTCTGAGCATCATTCTCAAAAGAAAATATAGGACCCCTGAGCTTCACAAAGAGCTTAAGTGCTTGGGAACAGAGGTCGACGGGAAACATTCTCGAAATGAAATAAAGGGCCTCTAAGCTTCGTGAGGAGCTTAAGTCCTTGAGAACGGATGTCAACGAGCACCATTCTCAGAAGAGAATTATAGGGCCACTGAGCTTCTTGAGAAGATTATGTCCTTGGGAATGGATGTCTTCGAGCATCATTCTCAAAAGGAAATTATAGAGCCCTTGAGCTTCGTGAGAAGCTTATGTCTTTGGGAATTGATATTTTCAGGCACCATTCTTAGAAGGGAATTATATAGCCCTTGAGCTTTGTGAAAGTTTGAGTCCTTAAGAACGGTTAATTAATACACATTGTTCTCATAAGGAAAACATGAGATAAAAAATGGAGTCTTTTCAAAATGAGTGCACTTAAAAAATAACTAAAGAAACTTGAGGGTCAAGTGTATTTGCAGGATTCAGTACAATATGCAATAAAAATCTATGAATGCAAAAACCACCAAGTGCATGAAAAAGGAGAATCAGAAGTTGAGGAGATAAAGAAAAACAAAAATTTCTCTTCATTGATGATAATTCAAAATTACAATGAAGGAAAGAGTACAAGGGAATTACAAAACAAGAAAATTAAGAAACACTGATTATATCATCTTTAGGAATGACATGTTCGCTTGGGTTGGCAACAATACCCTTAGCAGCAGCTTCGAGAAGATTGGCCACAACTTCTTCCATTGAGGCATTCACCTCATCTTGGGTCTCAGAGTGGCGTCAACGAGATGCTTCTTGGGAGGGGCCTTTGCTAAGCCATCTTTGTAGCCAACATCATAAACCATTTGCTCAGTTTGATCAAACAGGGCCTGATAATCATTTCCAGTTGACTTCTCCCGCTTTTCTGCCTCGGCCTTAGCCCGTTCAGCCACTACAAATGACTCTTTAGCCACTTCCGAGGCTTCATCAGCTTCTGATGCTCGACTGCCGCTGCATCATGAGCCATCCTCTCCAGAGCACTCTCAAGCTCAACCTCACTTTTCTTCACCTGCTCATTCTTAGTTTAAAGACGGTCAAGAACAGCGTGGCATTCAACCACTTTCCTATGGAGACCCACTAGAGCCTGGTCTCGAGCTAGGTGATGCTCTTAAAGAGCGTTATGGTGGATAATAGATTGTAAGAAAGGTAAACAAGTTAAAAAAATACATAAGTATGGGTGAACGAGATTTTAAAAAATAAGAAAAGGAGAAAAAGTGAACTTACTTTCATCAGGTCATGGCTCAGAGAGTTGATGAGGTCACCAAAATTGATTCTAGGAGTAGCAGTTATGCCCACATCATACTGGATGTTGTGTAGAATGATGTGTGAAAGTCGGGCATCATAAAGGAAGGTGACTGATGCCGGAACGGGAGGAGCATTGGTGAATCGTCTCCATCTCTAAAGAGTAGGGTCTGCAGTTGTTCCTTGAGAGCCACAAGCAACTGGAGGGGCATGTTCCTATTGAGTAGCGGTGCAGGAGGGGGGAGGAGATTCTGATCCTACAAATGGACCCTCATTTTAGACTTCCAGAGTAGGAGGAGAAGGGGGAGGAGTCACTCGGGAGGAGTTCGACGTGCCAGTCCTTGCGTGAACGTGTCTCTCAATGTTGACAACAATGGAACTACACAGCCTCTACGACATCTCGATACTTGCCGCGCCTTTATAAAAAGGACTCGTTCTTCTTTTGTATTTGAATCAAGATTGCTAGAAATTGAATGAAATGAGGGAACGAGAATACCTCTTGGGAGTGGAGAAGTTGACGGTGGGGAAGACGTCGAAGCAATGAGAATTACTATTGGGGCAAGCGTTACGTTGACCTCCCTTCACGGATCTAAAAGCTCAAACCACATTCTCTCCCGGCCTTTGGAATATAAGATCTTTTGTTGACCTTTTTATTCACTTTACCATGAGAAAGGAACATTAGCAAACGGATATATATATACATAAAGAGAACGGAAATAGAGCTCCGACTACTTACTGAAAATTGCCCAGTTTTTGGGAATTATCCAGCAGCCATCACTGCTCTAGTTCCCGCCGATGAGAAGGGTGTCCCGCTTCCAGCCTTTATCTCCCTTTGGAAGGTCTAAAATCAATAGCCCCATCTTTTCCCCGGGGCGAGGAGCAAGGTAGTAACTCTCCTTGCGTCGCTTGGCCATGTATACAGCCCGGAGTTCATCAATACCCAAACCAAGGTTATATCTCCTATTCATTACTTCTAAACAGAGAAGTACTCTATACAAACTTGGTGTGAATTAATATAGAGCAAGGCCAAAGGTGGAGAAAAATTCTTGAAATAAAGGTGAAAATGGAAGTTTCAGTCCTAAGGCTATATACATAGGGCTAAGCGTGATTTGGTATGGAGATCTACAGGGGACCCATATGAACGTGGTTTCTCCTAGTGCGCATATAACATCGGGGGAAAGCCTCTCGATAATGATCCATTAATTGCCTAAATTCCTCTGGAGTTCTAATTAAGGGGACCATATGTTTGAAGACAATCCCATCCTCATTGGCTCTAAGAAATAGCAGAAAACATGAAAAACAGTAAAACACAGAAGATGAGAAGAATGGATGAAGAACTTACGAAGAACGAAAGCAAGAAGTAAAGAAGAAATGTTGAAGAAGGTATTTATATAGGCCACGGACCCCAAAGGGGAATGAAAAACACTTCATCCTAAAGCGACGTAACGAAAGGACAGTTGCAGGTACTCGATGGCAAAAAAGTGTGACTGATAGTGCAATAGATGAAGCGATGCGACCGCGGACAAGTTAGAAAATGACAACTGGTAAGGGAGGTATGATTACCCTATTAAAAACGGAACCGAAATAATAAATACGTGCCTGTCCACATCAGCTCGAGAATAAATACGGGAATCTGAAGTTTCAAAAGAGCATGGGAAACAACCACTGACAACATAAAAATGAAGAGTCGTCTCAAACCCGCTCGATGAGTTCTGAAAAGTGTGAGAAAATAGTTCTGGGATAAGTCATGATGTGACAATCCAGGAAGAGTAATGGTCGTTGATTTAATCAGATGGGCGAGATCAATTTGGTTGTTGATATTGATAAATGAAATCTTATCAAATATTATGTTAACCACTTTTTAGTGGAATTAAATATTATGATAATTTGAAAGCCTATAAATAGAGACTAATTATAACCTCAATGAGCATTTAATAATCAAGCAATAACATCAACATTGTTTTTTATTCTCTCTCATTTATTTTCTTATTTGGAGTGTGAGGAAATTTTTTTATTTACAGTGTAAAATAGATTTATTTTTAATTTACACGAACATAAATGATTACAAACTGATCATAGTTAAAACATAATAAATTCTATTATTCGTATATCAAACATGTGCATTGACTAAGTTAATTAAAAGTTGATAATTATCATTTTGTGTGGGAATGAAACTAACAAAAAAACAAAAAACAAAAAAGTTCAGACGGTTGACATTTTTTATTTTTGCAAGTTTCACCATTAAATTAATTGATTTTCCAACTTGCAGTTGCGTATTATAATGCATAAAATGATTCGAAATTTTGAATTTGCTAACACATAATTAACAAATCATGAGGTAGCTGATAGAGCCCCAAGTTGAAGGAACAAACCCATTGACCAACACTGATGGTGGATCCCACGAGTTTATACTTCGATAATTCTGGATAAAGATGGTTTAGATACTCACAATTAAGGAGATTAAATAGCCAGCTGGTTGGAGATTTTTTGGCCCTACTCGCATTAACCTTATCTATCGTGCTAATTGGCTAATGTGTTATGAGATTTTCAGATATCATACTGCAGTCTGTAATATACATTACAGATATTTCGTTATTCAAAATTCAATAGTTTTAATGGTTTTATGTATCACAATCGCAGTGTATTTTTCATAATTTTCTCTTTTTTTAAGTATTATAATTCACTATACATATATATATATATA
>QANY01001956.1:783171-815726 GCA_003255025.1 Datisca glomerata
ATATATATATATATATATATATATGTGTGTAATAAAAAAAAGCCATCAAATATTAGTGTTCGTCACCACTGATTCCTACATAAACCTCTAATCTGATCAATGCTAAAGAATATTCCCATGATGTATTCCGTACATTACTCGAGATACCAGGCCAGCTAATTTTTAAGTTCATCAATACAATTGAGTTATAAGCATGATTAAGAATAGCATATATGGATTTTAATTTGAGTAATTCTTCATCAACATTTAAAACAAGAATAGTTTAGTAAATCATCTTGATGAATAATAAAACATTAACTTATTAATAATTTTAAGATCACTTTATCATTTAAGACTCTAATAATTTTATAATCACTCTTTAATTTAATAGTTCTAAAAACAAGTTATTGTCTAGTTCAATAAATATAAATAACGTCGTCATCTGAAATCATTGGTTCAACATCTCGTTTGCAGTTCCTTTCACATGTGTATGTCCTTATTTCTACTACACTTGTCACGAAACAATACTTTTTTTTTTCGTAAAAACTACAAGATATTCTACTTCATTTTACATTTTAAAATCACACTCATCAATCATCATATTGTTGTTGTCACGTCATAATAAAAAAGTCAGAAGTGAATTATTGAACTCGTCTAAATCTAATAGTGTTTAATTAGAAAATTAGGTGTGTTTTTTAAGCAAGAAACTTAGATGCTTGATAGCGAATATACAACAAAAATTTCACGGAAGCAGAGAAATTGCACTACATATCACGTTCATATATACTTTGTTTTGGTGAAGGATTTCCAACCAAATCGGGTACATGAATGGAGAGCCATTCAATCATCCGAGAAGTTTTAGGGACGTGGAGATTTAGCGTAGAAGAAATGATGAGTATCCTCAGCAGTCAAGACGGTGACAACCGTCTGTAAATGCACTCTGCCAAGGAGGTACTCACAATGGTGCTAGCTATGATGATTTTGTTGACATATATCCATAAAATAGCGTGTAATAATTATTTAATTGTATTTAATTATTTATCATACATTAGTATTATTGAATTCTAATGCATAAATTAAAATTTTTATTTTAGATTAAAGAGTATTTCTAAATTATTCAAGTCCTAGAAGTTTCATCAACGAACGTAGAGTGAAGACATAAACGTCTCCAGATGACCTCTTTTGAAAAAGTTCATAACAATATTCGTAGTCTTAGTATAGACAGGGCAATCGAATCTGATTACGACTGTTAGGTTAAACCAATTGATGCCAGTCTTAGGGCATGTGAATAGACTCAAACGGTTAACTTAGATATGTTATGAACATGTCGAATAAACCAGTAACAAATTAGTTTAGTGCCTAAAACTGTTTACCAAGCTCTAAATCTAATTGTTACACCTTAAGAGATTTTCATAATTACTTTAATCCTGAGGTGAAGATGTAGCTTGACTTAGTTAGTTGCAATCTTTGATATGTCAAATGAGTGAGTTCGAATTGGCGGGCAATACATCGGCTGTTGGGATTGTAATCCAGTTAAGTTGAAGTTACGTGACTCACATATATGATAATTCATGGTTCAATTACGAAAGGAACAATACTACTTTATGTTTTATTGATGGGTGTGTGAATAAATTAACCTGACCTGGTGATGAATATGTTTCACACTCATATTTTAGATAATCTTAACTTTAATTTTAATTGTTCTTTGAGTTTTATTGTTTGATTTATGTTTTTATTTCTATATTGTAGGTTTGATATTCAATTGCATTTGGATTGATTTGGAAAGATTTAGAAGTCAAAAATTCAGGAAAATCGTGAAAAGAACGGAACTGGGTAGGAGGGCCAGAGTCGCGACAATGGCAATACAAAACAGTCAGCGCTGCGGCGCTGGATTCCCAGCGGCGCCACACTAGCAGTACAGAATGCCAGCGCCACGGCGTTGACTTCCCCGAGTCGCGACGCTGGCTTCCCAGAGTTGCTACGCTGGAGTTGCTACGTTGGCGCGATATTATTTTTTATTCTGAATTTACCCTTTCTGAACCCTTGTGTAAATAGATATCTTAGAGTTTTAGAAGGGGGTCTTTGTACTTTTTCTGAACGTGAGAGGCAAAGGAGAAAACGATTTTCAACTTCAATTCCATCCTCAAAACTAGTTTTTCTTCCCTTCTTTCTCTATGTTTATGAATATTAGTAGAATGATTTCTTATTTCATTATGTTCTATTTTTTTTCTAGGGCTACGATGTAACCAAACCATGATTATTTATAAATATTTATTTTTAATTCAGTTGATGTTTATTCAGTATTATTGAGTGTTATAATATTTTCTTAATGCTTGTGATTGTCTCGCCAACTATTGCATGATTTTGGATTTAATTCTGAGACTCAGAAGTGATGATTGAATCTGCTCTTTGTTTATAACACCATTAGAATTTCATAAGTTAAAGATAATTATGAATCTAGTGTACCAACTATAATTTCTTGTATTAAATGAATTTCATTATATTGAATCTTGACAGAGATGCATGATTCATATTTTTTATTCATATTTTTTATTCATGATTATCGATACTTGAGAAATATTGATAATTATATTAGAAAAATTTGCTATCAATGTTCTGAATAAACATTAATTGATTGAGAATTAGAATTTAGAGCATATTTGTTTTGTGAAATCGTAAACCCTAGAGCTTTTAACTATTCAAAATTTATCTTTGTCAAATCTTTATCGTTATAGTTTAATTAGAAGTTTAGTTTAATTAAAAATTCTAACTTTTCGACATTCTTAAGTAGAATTAAGGTTTAGTTAATTTTAATTATTAATATCAATCAATCTTATGGACGATACTCTATTTTATGAAAATTTATTACTTGACGACAATAGTGTACACTTGCACTATAAAAAGAATTCGTAACATCATGTATTCAATGAATTAAGTCATTGATTAAGACTTGTGAATTGTATGAGAGGACGGCACATCTAAAGCCTCAATGAGAGGACGGTACATCTAAAGCCTACTGAGGAGGTCATGGTAGCGTACCAACACAACAAATCTTATGCTAATTTTACCAAGCCATATGCCTCCAATTCATTCTCAAGGTGATAAGAATCTGTCCAAGTCTTGCCACTTGACTTGACGATTATGAGTAAATAATCATGAAAGTTCAATCGAGGCTGATGGACCAAGTGGGTGTGTCAGGAGCAGAAATTCATGCATAAACATAAGTCACTTGTGTAAGTTCAAGTGCGTAGCACTTAAACTTGAACATCGTCTTAGTGTGTGTTGTGATATTACTTGATGAGCCACCGAATTGTGAGATATTCAATTGTGATGCTGGATGTTTTTTTGGTGAATCAATCATATAGGGTCATATTCATTGTTGTAGCCCCCAGCTGGATGTGATGATGTATTAATTACTTTATTTAGCCTTCAGTAAGATATGCAAGAAGTAGTTGGCTACGACTGGCCTCTCTCAATAAAGACTCTAATCATGTTGGCATTCCTTGAAGAATGACTAGCTGAAAAAAATGTATATATACACTAACAATGTACAATTGTATGTTCAATGTTAGCATGAGAGAGTATACATGTTAATATATGCATCATAAGTAAGTTCACAATGTGTGTTCAAATACCCTAGTTTCATGATAAGTGAACAGAGCCAAACGATATTCTCTAACTATATCATGCTTTTATATGATAGATAAAGCTCAATGATGTGTTCATACTCAATCATTAATAAAGATAGTTCATCAGAGTCATAAATAAACGTACCATCACTTTTTTATATCAATGATCAGGGAGAAATGATCAAGAAGAACTCACCAGAAAGGAGTTTCACCAATTAGGAGCTTGACCAGCGCCACATAACATCAAGGCAATATATTACCGAAGAGAAAAATAACAAGCGTGGAGCTCATCAAGAAATGGCTTGGCAGCAGGTAGGCATGCTAGGAGCATATTCCATAATGCTTAATGAAAAACGTGAACTTTCAAATATGATGTTAGTGTAACTATATATACATAAAAGTAGATGTGATAAGCTCATGTTGACAACATTTTTGCATACCTATTCAGTGATGTCATTTGGAAAGTTTCAAAATAAGTATGCATAGGTGTGGTTTCAATGATAAAATAATAGTATGGGCATGAATTCCTAAGCAATAAAATATTGTTACCTAAAGTGTCATTCTTAGACGATTCAGCCTTTGAAGGCGTATATACATAAAAATCTGCATGATACTACCTAAGAATGCGCATATATACATGAAAATAAAAACACTACCTAAGAAGGCACATATATGTGTGAGCATTTAAACCATCTGTCAAGGGCACACTTAAAGAATCATAGACTCATTTTCATGTGTTGGCCTAACAGCGAAATGCCTACCAACTTGTCTAAACGTTTCAGCGAATTCTCTCTTTTTAATAAATTATGTTTCAACGGCCAAGTTTCACTTATGGAGGAGAATTCATGACAGCGGCTAAGTTCCGCCTTCACATGCTCGGACCTAAGTCACCCCTCGTGGTAATTTTGTCGTTACCCCGAGTGCACTTAGTGGTGAATCATCAACCTACCTATTAAGGTGATTTTGTCGTCACTGAGGCAATAATTGACTTGAAATACTCTGCTTGAGGTATCAGACATGGTTATTTCTTATTATCATGGGTGTGTAAAACCAATATAGAAACATTTCCTCTAAGTGGTATTGCTGACGCACTTAGAGGCAGCCGAAAGACCTTTTCATAATGATCTCTTTTCAGGAACCCAACAAGTTGTCAATGATAATACTGAGACATAAGAGTAAGACAATGCCTTGAATGATGAAAGCTTGATTATTTAACATCGCACATGTATTTTTCGCTCTGAAAACTTATCAATGTTTAGTATCATGAAAATGTAATCATATTTTTCCCGTCTGAAGTATGAAATCAATTACGCATATGGGCGTTATAATAGTTGGTCATGAGAATATGGGACAAGGTTCACATGAGTTTGTAAGCTCTCATATATGTTTCAAGTATATCAAGTGTTTCATCGTGGTTAATCTCCTCATGCACTATAATGATTTTAGAGCTAGTGACATCCTACCCTTCCATTGCATTTTTCCACATTACTCAATCAGCTTCGAATGGCTTTGATGTAGTCGACTTTCTGACTATCCATTACATTCTCTTTACATTGTAATCTCTGTGTACTCAGGCAATCCCGCCTCAGTATCCCATGTAGGCATCGTTATTACATATAAACAAATCCTCCTTGGACTGAATGTAGGCGTTTCATGTAGGCATCAGATATAGGTGTCTGATGTAGGCATCACTAGTAGGCATCGGATGTAGGCAAATCTACCTTGATACCATATGTAGGCAAATATTATAGTATACCCGCGTTTAGACGCTTGTAGTATACTCGCCTTCGGGCTTCGAAGAATACCCTCTTTCGACTTTGTAGTGTACCTGCCTCAGGGCTTCATCGCATACCCACCTTCGAGCTTCGTTAGCCATTAGCTCCTAACAAAGTTGACTTAATAGGTCTCATGGAGCAATAAGAGTGCACCATTTATTTAGGAATATCCATCCAACGATCGTAGAGACTTGCAAGACTTACATTATCGGCATATCATCAAGGTGGAAAAATAAACAACTCAACCACTTTTGAGTTCAGTCATTCGGGGTGATTCAGTTTGTAGATTAAGTTATGAAAGGAAAATGACTTAGATTCAACTAACAAACCAGGTGACACTGACGGCATATAAATAGACAATCTCTGCACTTCATGGAACATTGACGCCTTAATGCACCTTCTCCATCCTTTTTTTAGCATACAAAATATTGTAGGTTTCAGCTTCCTCTCTTGTAACAGTTCTTGCTAACATGATAATGCAGCTACAGACAATAAGCAAATAAAGCCTTTATTCTTGTTGTCTTGATTAACGGTCAATGGGAGAATCTCAATAAGTCGATTGATAAATCCATGAATACCCATAAATACGTCGGATGATAAATCCAAAAATCCAAGGTGAGTCGGATAATCACTTAAAAAATCCATATAATAAGTCGATTGATGGATCCAAAATATTCATAATAAGTCAGTGAATAATCTGGATATCTTCATGATGAGCTGGATAATAAATCCAAAAATTCACATTGAGAGTTGACATATAAGATAACTAAATCCATAATTTCCATAACCAGTTGATGAGCAAATCGATAAAACCTCATAATATGTTGGTAAATAAATCCAAAGATCATCATATGTGAAGGAAAGATATGTTTATGATGACAGAGTGAATACGGACGTGACAAGCGCCAAACTCTTGAAGTGAATGTTAGCTCAATGTAATTTAAACACATATATGATATAAAATCTGCTAAACAAAGATTTGAATTAATAAGACAGAAAAGAATCAAAGCATGCATGTTCTTCTCTCCTATCCAAATATGCTTGACTTGTCTACATTAATACAATCTAGGTGCATATTCATGCTTGCATAAATAGAATAATATATGCATAGATGTATTAGTCCGATGAATTATAGGCAGTTAAATATTATGAATGAAGAGGCGAGTTCGAGGTCTGGATTATTCAAATGGGTGAATGAAGAGGCCAACACTAACCTGCAATTTCAGATATGAATGTTGGGTAGGGACATCTGTTTAGAAACAAAAATCTACAATTTCCTCCAAAATTAAAAGTTGCAACTACAAAAATTATTATTACACGGCAACAACAAAAAAATCTTTCAGATATTATCTCAGCTACGACTACAATAATCTACAACTCAGACTGATCATGACATTTTCATATCAAAATTATGAAGATCCAGAAAAACGACCATAATCGAAAGCACGAAGATCCATAAATCAACTTTGTTTGCAATAAAGGGTTATGGTTAATTATAGATTCCAGCTAGTTCCACCATTAATCTTGAACAATTGGCGAATATCAGAGAAGGCACCCACATTACCCAGACAACTATATGAAATCAACTTTATCAATCTTCCACCATTAATCTAACTCTCATTCAACAACCAGAAAACCAAAATGATGAGAAGCAAACACTAAAATACCTAAATACGGATACCCAGATGGCGAGATACACTGTGATGCTCAGAATATATCAGAGAAGCTCCCACACAGCGAGCTACGTGTTATGCTCGGACGGCAGCAACGTAACACAAGCAGTGAATATGCAGCGAAGTTCAGAATGGTGAGCCTTCGCCGTGAAGCTCGGCGACTCGCTTAGTGAATCTTAGGACCACAGCCCTCGCCATAGAGAGATTACTGTGGCTAGCGGCCACAATGTGGCTGTATGAATGAAGGAATGATGAAATGAAGTAAAAAATAATTGGGTTGAACGGAGAAATGAATTGAAAAAATGGTGGAGTTGAAGTGAGAAGTGAGGAAGAAAAGTAATTTAATAGAAAAATGAAATAGAATTTAAAAAGAAAAATTCGAATTAATAAAAAAACTGTAAAAACTTAACTAACTTATTAAATACTTAACTAACAAATTAAAAACTAACTATGTAAACATTAATTAATTACTCAAAATCTATAAATTTAATTAAAATTTCATTTTTAAAACGTTTGGGGGAAAATAAAAAAAAATATTTTTATCATGACATGAGACCTACAAAATTATTTTTTATATATTATTTTAATAGTTATGAGACTCATACTAATATAATAATATTTAACTTAGGATCTCGTACCTCAAATGTGACTCACGATCATAATATGACCAGCCACAATAATCTCTCCTCGCCGTGAATCCCACAAAAAGGCTTCAATGTTATCTCTCCTCGACAGCAATGGAGCACAGAGAGACGAATCACTTCGTGAATCTCAGAACGGCCAGCCCTCGTCGCGAAGAATTGCAACCCACGCCTTAAAACCCAAGCGGCGCCTTTCGCTGTAACAATACACCAAGCCGCGACCCTTAGGCAGAGACCCACGCCAAGAAAGTCTAGGAGACACTCAATATTTCACCCAGCAACTCTGGCGAAAGCTTGACGGTGGCTAAGTGCAGCTTAAATAGGGACCCAGAACGGCAATGAAGACGACTCACGGGGCGGCGATTTTAGCGACCTCCAACAAGCACGGCGACTCATGTGGTGGTGTCTCAAAGGACTTTCAACCGGCCAGGTGATTCACACAGCAGATTTAGGGCAGAGACTATGGCTGGGATTAGAGAAAAAAAATCTGCCCATCGAAGTTATGAATATTATTACCCAATTCTGATTTTTTTTAGTTTAAAAAAATTTCAGATCTGAAATTTTTGCTCCTTCATTCATCATTCTTGATCCCCTTTACAGAAGCTCTATGGAAAATATGTTCGTGAAAGTAGAGAACAGCCCTCTTCCGACAGACAACCCTCCAGTGGAGTCACCATTATTTTGGGGATGAATTTAATGTCAGATCGGTACATGAACGTACAGTCATCTAGTCATCAGAAAAATCATGAGAATGTGGAGGTTGAGGAAATGATGAGCATCTCAGCGGCCTAAACAGTGACAATCGTCGGTAAACACACCTCATTGGGGTGGAGACGGAGATACTTGCGATGGTGCTAACTATGATGATTTTTCATATGAAGCGTAATGAGTGGAAGAGAGAGAGAGTGAGCTCCATGATAAATGTATTTCTTAATGTAAAAATATCTAGCTCTCTCTCAATAGGAGTGTTAAACCTCTTTATATAAAAAGTAAGGGGTAAACACTATTTATGATGACCAATGAACGATTGTCAAGTGTACGTAAAGGACAACGTATAGGACGTCACCACGTGTCCCTATGTTGATCCTCAATGAGAGGACGGCGTATTTAAAACCTACTGAGGAGGTCATGGCGGCGTATCAACAAAACGAATCTCATCCTAATTCTACCAAGCCATATGTCTCTAATTCATTTTCAAAGCGGTAAGAGTCCGTCCAAATCTTGCCACTTGATTTGACGGTTATGAGTAAATTATCACGGAGTGTAACCGAGGCTGGTAAACCCGACGGGTATGTCAGGGGCATAAATCCATGTAAAAACATGTTTTATCATTTTATTTTATACTTGGAAATTATTTATCAAATTATGAGTGCTGCATTTCGGATTAGAAGAGAAGAAAATTAAAATTGCTGGATGTTTGTGAGAAGTCTTTTAGATGCATAAGGTGGATTGGTTGGTGTCCAAATTCGAAGGTGAAGAGTTTTCCCTCTACTGTGCTGAAATTGGTGTTTAAGGTCTTCATCTATTAGGTTTGGCTTGAGAAGAATATAGTCGGTGTTTTGATAGTTCTATTCACGATACATATCTTTTATTCTCTTGTATTGTGAGGACCATGCATTAGAAAGAAATTTTGGTCTTTTAAAAATATTGAAATAAATGATGAAATGTAAAGCTGCAGGCTAGGGTTTGGCTGATAGAATTTTTCGTTGCTTGTTTGTTTTTATTTATTTGTTTTGTTCTCTCCTGAGGTATACTCTGTGTATTTGTATTAATAAATATAGTGAAATGTTTGATAAAAATGTTGAGAAGCGTTAATTAAAATCTCGGTACTATATACCGGAAAAATGGTTCGGGGTGTAGTAGAGTGACCTTAACGAAAAACCAAACGAAACAGGTAAAAGAGAGAAATTATATGGATCATGGCTATATGAAGACGCCAACTTGATGCTTTGGAAGTGAACCTCATGTCAAAGAACTTAAAAGCGTAATGCTTAAAAGATTCAATAGAATTAATAAAGAGCCCGTGCTATACACAACATTATGAGAAAAATGAATTAAAACCTTTAACTTAAAATCTTATAATTGCTAATTAATTTAAAATAAATCTTTAATGTAATATGGAATATAAAATTGATTTATATATAGAATCTATGTATAAAAAATTTCATGTAATTTAGTAATTAGATTTTAAAAAAAATAGAGAGACTTAGTTGGCATAAAAAAAACTTAAGATTGAATAAACATAATATAAAATGTTAATCAATATGTTAGCTCTACTAATCACTTAGTTAAAACTGTCATATCAGTCGCTCAAAACAGAAGGAGTCCTTGGTACAGTGACTATGTATTCTTCATCTTCAGAAGTGTGGAATTCATTGAAAAGACTTTTGCAAACCAATCCAAAGCAAAAATGATGCAACCTAGAAATGCCTTACAGAATAACAAAAAGGGAAATTCAACTAGATCATAATTTTTTAACAAGCTTAGGAGAGCCAATCTTTCTTTATCTGGCTTTCAAAATCTATCTTCATCTTCTTATTCTAATGTGTAATCTCACATGCTTCCCTCATTTGCATCAACTGAACCAGTATACTCATAGTGCAACTACGAATCATGTGCCATCTGAGTTGAGTAATCTAAGTCTTGCATAAGACTACAATTAGAATGAGAAGCTTGTTGTTGGAAATGGTAAGGAGCTTACTGTAACTCATGTTGGTTCTGCTTTAGTACCCTAAAAATATACTTTAAAGCTTAATTTTTTACTTAAATTTCCTGAAGTTAATAAAAATTAGTTAGTGTATCAAACTTAATTAAAGATAACAATGTATTTATTGAATTCCATGTTGATGCTCGTTTTGTGAATGACAAAACTTTGAGAACTCTACTACTCAAAGGGGTACTTAAAGATAGCTTATATCTACTGACTTTTCCTGACGATAAAGTCCTCAATGCTTCCGCTTTAGAGCGCCCTTAAAACATGTTCTGCCTATCTAGAATCTATGAAATACCTTGTCATAGTTCTTTCTTTTTTTATTCTCTTAATACAAAGTAGAATTTTTCTGATGTACAATATTCTATCGATACAAAATTAAAGTTTCTTATGAGTGTCTTTATACTGATAAATGTAAGGGAAAAATTCTTCACACTTAAAAAATAAACTGAACAACAAAAAATGAAAGAGAGAGAGAGTGAATTCTCAAGAATATTTGAGTAATTGCTCGATTTGTATTGAATTCTTGAGTTTACAATTGACCTCTATTTATAGGCTCTTCAAGTTCAACTACATTCCTTAAAATATAGGGAATAAAGGAATATTCCTCGAGAATAGAGCTTATAAGGTCAGATTTGTTCTCCATGGGGTCTGATCTGGGGCTCGATTTTCGTTCTCGCTAGGGTCTTCTACTATAGCGTCTCAAATTCTATTCGTGTAACCATCTTGTATTCTACACAAGGATCATATTTATCAACGATTAAAAAAGGTTGAGCCACTTGATGGGATACAATGAGATCGATGGTTCAAACTGGTTTTTCAGACTTCGCCACAATGACGATCCGTACATCCCTTCCTAATTGGTCTCGTCTGCTTACGTAGCTTTATAAATGATTTTTACATGTTCCTTTTCCCCTATAGCATTTAATTAACATAGTTAAATTAATATGCAATATTGTTTTGTCATCATTATCCCTCGTCCTTTGTTTCAGTTCATGTCTTCTGATGCAATTATTGAGGCAGCCGTTTCTAACCTTTAGTCGATTCATATTCCCGTTCTCGGGATTCATTGCATGCACTTTCCATCATTTCATATTCATATTCTCAAAGGCACGGATTAGATATTTTCCCTAAAATATCTTCCCATTACCGGGTGTCATTTCCTCACTCATTAACAATCGCGTCTCTTCGTTCCCTATATTGTCAATCCATCCCCCTACGCGCGTCAGTCACATGTTCACGTTATTTGCATCATTTAATTATAGATGTCCTTGATTGCCACATTCCCAAATGAACCATTTTCTATTTCTTTTGAAGTCAATTGATTATATAAGGCATTCCCCTTTTTTTATGTTCGTGAGATTATGGCTGAGTTTAAAGTTCTAGTCCCTCTAGTCAGGACCCCAGATGAGTTTGGAAAATTCATGACATGTTACTGAGAGGCATTTCCCCTAGATGTTATTTTTACGTTGGGAGAGATTGAGTCTGTAGGGGTTTCTTGTAGACCACCCTACCAAATAACCCTTATTTCCATGTACATAGCCCTAAGTCTTAGGCTTCCATTTTCTCCTTTTCTTTCAGAATTTTTCCATAGAGTTGGTCATGGCCCTTCACAGTTTACCCTGAGCTCCTATAGGATTCTTCTCGATTTTGATGCCTTAAATAGAAGATATAATTTTGGTTTAGGGATAGATGAGCTCTTTTATTACTACATAGTCTAACATCGAGATGAGAGCTATTACCTTACCCCTCGTCCGTCTAAGAAAAGAAGAAATATGATCACCAAGACCCTAGAAGGAGACAAGGGCTTAGAATGGGATACTATCCTGATTGGTGGGAATTGGGGCGGTGATGGACAATTCCCAATAAATGAGCAATTTTTAGTAAGTTATCAGAGCTCTGGTTCTCGCCTCCATTTTTATCTTTTTCATTCTTTTCCACCTCTTTTCTTCTTCTTTTAATTATTCTTTTGTTTAGTAGATGGACTTGTGTTCCCTTTCTTTTGTAGCTAAGAAAAATCTAAAGCCTTTCCTTTCTAGAGAGTCCGTTTAAATGATCATCGTTGCTTTCCATCTTCGAGCTCAAGATCGAGATTGGAAGGTGCTTCTTGATTTGCAAAGAGAAGTCAATCCTGCCACATCTGCTTCAGCGCCTTCATCTTACACCCCTAGAGACATTTCAAATCCCTATTTCCATTCAAACTGTTCGGGTTCAACTAGTTCGTCAAGCGATCAAGACCTTTTTTACTGAATGGAAGCTAGCATAAGGATGGCGAAAAGACTCTGCAGCAAATTTATTGGTCTCATAGAAAATAGCGCTCAGGCTGACACTTAGAGCTCATCCCACTCAGTGCTCCCTTTTACTCCTCTCACTTCTAGCACTTTTATCACGTATATCGAGGCTCCTCCTTCAAACTTTGACCCTCCTTCTGCACCAGCTCCCATTGCACCCATTATGATTGTTCTTTCCTTGGGAGACACCTCTGGGTCACAAAGCACTGCTGGTGAACCCCTACCAACTCCGTGAAAGTGGAAACTTTTCGTCAACGCCCCCGTTCTAGCATCTGTTAGCTTTATGAATGATGTCGTGGCTTCTCACGTTGTCCTTGACAACATTTAGTTTGATGTCGATGCCAACACCACAATGAGGCTCGGTATTGGCGAGATTGTCAACTGCCTAAGCCACGACTTGATGTGGGTAAAAATTTTCTCTTCCTTCTCTTCTTTTCTGAAGTTATATTTTTTTGTACTTAGTTTACTTTTCATCTTTTCATGCTATTATCCATCACAACGCTCTTCAGGAGCATCATCATCTTCGCGACCAGGCCTTGATGACTCTTTAGAGAGAGTTTATGGAGGCAAACTCTATTGTGGCTCGTCTTCAAGCTGAAAAAGAGCAACACCTAGCGGATGAGGCTAAATTGAAAAAGCTTTAAAAAGGATGGCTCATGACGTAGAGGTTGTAGCAGCTGAAGAGCAGAATGTGGCCGAGGATTTGGAGGCTACAAGAAATGCTTTGGTGGAAGCTAAGAAGGAAAAAGACGAAGCTGAGAATGCTAGGGATGAAGCCGTTGAGCGAGTGCAAGCTTCTGAAGTGGAGTATCAGGCTCTGCTTGAGGGATGGCAGATAATTGTCTATAGCGTTGGCTATAGAGATGCCCTAGTAAACCATCCTCCTAAGAAGTTGAGGATTCCATGAATGCGTAAACAAAAGATACCGCTGCCAAAGCTCTAGAGTCGTCTGTGTTAGAATTATGTCCATAAAATAGGGTGTAATAATTATTTATGAGTATTTAGTTATTTCTCAGACATTTTATATTATTGAGTTTAATGAATAAATAAAAAAAATTATTTAATTAAAGTGTGTTTATAATTTACTCAAGTCTTAAAATTATTATCAACGTAAGAAGAGTAAAGATAGAGGAATCTTTCAGACAAATTCTTCTGAAATAGTTCAGAACGTTATTCCCAGTCTTAGGATCGACTGGGCAATCTAATCCGATTACGACTGTTAGGTTGAACCAATGGATGCCAGTCTTCGGGAATAGGAGTGGAGACTCAAATGGCTAACCTAGAGATTCTATGTAACATGTTGAATAGACTGGTAACAAATTAGTTTAGAGCAAAAAAATGTTTACCTGGCTCTAAATCTAATTATTACACCTTAAGGGTATTTTCGTAATTAATTTAATCTTGAGGTGAATATGTAGCTTGACTTAGTTACTCGCAAATTTTGATATGTCAGATGGGTGAGTTCGAATTGGCACACAATATCTCAGTTATTGGGATCGTTATTCAACTATGTTAGAGTTACATGATTCACATATTAGAAATTCGTGGTTGGATTGTAAAAGCAACAATATCACCTTATGTTTTATTGATGGGTGCGTGATTAAATAAATTGGGCATGATATTCGATGAATTGAGCCATTGATTAAGACTTGTGAATTGTATGACACAACTCATCATTATGTCATTCTTATTCACATTCAATTAAAGAGTTAAGGATAATAATATCCACAGAATAATAATAAGAGCGGTAAAATGATAATTTTATATCCCTGCTCTAATTACTGATATTTATAATGGGTAATATGTCAACATATTTTGTAGACCGTGAAATAAAAGAGTTTATTTGCACCAACAGAAAATATAGCACGTAAGAATCGAGAGTTGATTCGGTATCGAACTCAAAGTGGAGTCATACGATGTCATGATTAAATAGGTCGAGAATTTATAAAGATAAATTCGTCGGGTATTTGAATCTTATAGCTTTATTCATGTGGATTCATTCGATCTCAGAAATAGCTCATGAGAACAAGAATAGAAGAAATGATATCAGTTGGACCAAAAAGTATTTTGGTTCTAAGGTGTATTTTCTACACTCATATGTAATGGGTGTTGTTTCTTAATTAGTTAAGTGTGATTAATTGTGTTGAAATTAATTAATTTACGTTTCTAAATTATTGGTTAATTAGTAAATAAAAAAATTAATTAATTAATTAATAGAGATCAATTATTTTATCAGTTAGATTGATAAATTTTGATACAACATAAATTCTACGAGGATATATACAAAATTCGGCCATAGTGGTTATTTTGGGGTTAATTTTTAGAAATTTGAAATATAGCGGTATATTTACAAATTTCTAAAATTAATAAATATAGCTGTATATTTACAAGTTTCTAAAATTAATATATATATATATATATATGTAATAGAAATTTTATTGTCAATGAAATTGTATTATTAGATACAACACAACTCTAGAACACAGTAATTGATATTGATCAATACAGTACGTAATTATACAGAGAGAGAGAAAATAGTTTTCTTCCCCCCTCACATGTTGCCATCAAATTTCAAATTGAATGAAGTAAATTTATTTTTTCTTATTCAATCGTTTTAAGAGCCCACACTCAATTCCTATACAAATTCTCACAAGATATATTTCTAAAATTAATGAGTAGTTATTGGTGTGACGAAAATTTTAGAAAATTGCTTCTTGAAGATCGCACTTGAATGTTGGTTCTTGAATATCAAACTTGAAGATTTGGATCTTGAAGTTTGAAGGACGTGATGAACGAATACAAGAATTCCACCAATTCTGAAAGTCGTTGATATAACGCAAAGGTGAAAATCGTTTCAACCTTTTTCTATTCATTTCAATATCAGATATGCATGATCGTTTGTTATTTTGGTGTTGAATTATTCAATTCGATTAAATAAGTTTTAGAAAAAAAAATTGTTGATATTTCATCCATGAACCATTCGTGGTTCAAACTTTTTTTTTTTTTAAAACCACCGATCCAACAATCTGCCACTCCTACTGTTGCTGTTGAAAAGGATACCTCCGAGAAGGATCCAATGCTTGTTACCACTTAGACTATTTTCTTAACTTTTGTAGTTGTAATTTTTGCTTTCCCATTTTCCTTTCTTTGTAATTTCTGTTCTATTATCAATAAAAAGGAAACTGTTTTAGCAACTTCTGATCTTCATGTGCTTCATTTTTCCCTTTGCAAGCGTTTAGATAGTCTTTTCTTCATTCTCCAAGATTTTGCTGCCTTGGAGTCTTCTTTCTTTGCAACTTTCCATTAATTTCCCTTTCCACTCCTCCCTTTTTATATTTCTCCCTTTCTTTCTTTTTTTGGCTTCTTTTAGAGAGTGATGCTTCAGACATCATTCCACATGGACTTAAGCTTTTCGGCAGCTTAGGGGCCCGTTTTCCTTTAGAAGGTGAGTACCTTCATGAACTTAAGCTCTTCGCGAGTTCAAGGGACTGTTTCCTTTAGAAGGTTAGTACCTTCATGGACTTAAGCTCTTCATGAGCTCAGGGGCTCGTTTCCTTGAGAAGACGATCCTCGAAGACAACAATTCTCATGGACTTAACTCTTTTTGAGCTCAGGGGCCCGTTTCCTTTTATTTTTAAGAAAAGAATAAATAACACCTGATTTTTACGTGAAAAACCCTTAAACGGGAAAAAAACCACGGATAGAAATATTTTCACTACAAAAAGGGAATAATTACACATAATATTAACACAAATGTAAAGCATTCCAACACTTGGATAAGTCACTTCACTCATTGGCCATTAAGTAGTAAGATATGTTTCCTCCAATTTCTTTGACTATGAAAGATCCTTACTAATTTAGTCCTAACTTACCTTCATTTGACTGAAAAATTATCTTCAGCACAAGATCTCTCATTTGAAATTGTCGTCTTTTGACTCTCTTTTGGAAGTACTTTCTTCTTTTCTGGTTGTAATTAGCCACCCTCAATAGAGTTTCCTCTCTCTTTTCCTCCAAAAAGTTCAAACTTTCTAGTCATTCGTTCCGCATTTGTGACTTCATCTATTCCTGATTTCAGTGTGGGGCATCCAATTTGACTAGTATAAGAGCTTCAGTCCCAATTGTTAGCGCGAAAGGTGTTTCTCCAATTGGTTCTCGTGGTGTTGTTCGGTACGCCAAAGAACTGATGGCTATTCCACAACCCACTTCTCTTCGGCAGGTTCCAACCGTTTCTTTAGATTTTTCAGTATTGTTCTGTTTGATCTTCCAGCTTATCTGTTGCCTTGAGGGTAGTAAGGAGTTGACAGTCTATTCTTTATTTGAAGGTCGTCACAAAAGAATTCACTTGACTCTCAATGAATTGAAGCCCGTAATCAGAAAGAAGCACTTTGGGGATCCTGTATCTGTAAACGATATCTTTCCATAAGAATTTCTTTACCTCCTCTACATTTTCCCGTAAATGCTCGATTTGTATTGAATTATTGAGTTTACAATTGGCTTCTATTTCTAGGCTCTCCAAGTTCAACTACATTCCTTAAAATGCAGGGAATAAAGGATAAAGCTTATCATATGAGATTTAATTTATCTACACTAACAATTAATTGAGTCTAACTTATTTTTATCAACAAGTGATTAAGCTTGAGCCGCGTGATGGGATACAATAAGATCGACGGTTTAAACTGGCTTTTCCCACTTCGCCACGGTGACAATCCATACAACCTATCTTGATTAGCCCTGTTTGCTTACATAGCTTTATAAATGATTTTTACTGGTTCAATAAAATTATTTCCAATTCAAAAATTTCAAATCATCATCTTAATAGTTACACATGCAAAGTGAAATCAATTGAACTCAATACTAGTAAGCCTAGTCAACATGACTTATGGCACAAAGGGGTAGGACACCTTTGCACAGGATGTTCTAAACAAGATCCAGCAATTGTTGTGTAGTTTAGTTTAATTTTACATCTGGTACTACCATATTGCTTGTTCAATTATTGATATCTCTAAACCTAGTGGTTTCTCCGTTGACAATGCCACCTTAAATCATTTTTTAGTTTTCATCATTTACTCTATTTTCTGTTAGTAGGCGCTAGTCTTTTCATCTGGCCGCATTGCATCAATATGGATCAAATAATCCATTAGGTGTACATTCTAAAAACATAAAAGCTTCTAAAATTGATTATTTCTCATGCATTGCATGTCAAATATGCAAAAACCATGTTCTGCCATTCTTGCAGTCCAAAATTGTCACCTCTCAACCTCTGCAAATAGTCTACAGAGATTTATGGAGTCTTGCACTGATACCCTCTAGAGAAGGTTTTAAGTAATATATAAACTTCTTAGATGATTTTACTATATTTTCTCAGACTTTTTACTATAAGACAATGTCACAGATCAACCACATACACGTAGCTCCTCAAGTTCGGCCATTTCACACTATCAAGGTAATCATAGTGATAATTCTAATACTTTTAGTCTCTAACTAATGCTAATACACATGTCTAAAATCGAAACTTTCCTTCTACTTCAAAATCCTTAGTTATAAACTCAGTGATTGAGCCTATTACTGTTTGAATCCTGCTCATCAACCTACACGAGTACTTACCAAATGTCCTTTATATAACATCAGGTCTAAAAGTGGCATATATAAACCAAAATCTTTTATTGCAACTAAATACCATTTATCTGACTCATCTATAACCTCAAACCTAACACGTGTAAAGCAATCTCTAAGCCATCTCAGTTGAAAACGAGCTATGGTGAATATGAATGAATATTCTCCATTGATTAAGAGCAAGACCTAGGAGTTAGTTCCCTTTACTTTTGATATGTGTCTGTTGGTCTTAAATGGGTTTATAAGCTTAAACTTAACCTTGGTAGTAGCATTCAAAGGCATAAAGCAAGATTGGTTGCAAAGGGGTTTCGTTAATGATTCAGCCAGAAAGATTCATTGATGAGACAAAACCTCACCATGTGTGCAAGTTGAGAGAGGTTTTGCATGGCCTCAAACAAGCATCAAAAGCTTGGTATAAAAATTGAAACATGCTCTACTTGCTTGGGGATTTAAGAACTAAATCTCTAATACATCGTTGTTTATCTATAAAGCTACTGTAGATGTCAGTACCATGTTAGTCTATGTAGATGATATCCTTCTAACATGTAATAATAAGCAAGTGATAAGTAAGGTCATTTCAGATCTGAATCATGCTTTTGCTCTTAAAGATTTGGAAACACTGCATTATTTTCTTGGACTCAATCTAAGTACATTATTGATGTATTTAATAAGACCAAGATGGAAGAATAAAAACCACTACCTTCTCTTACATGTCCTACAGTAGAGCTTGTTAGTTCTAGTGAACTTTATTATGATGTAACTTTATATAGAAGCATAATGGGCTACAATATTTATCTCTTACTAGATCTAACATTGCTTTTATAGTAAACATGCAATCAACATCTTCATCACCCTACTGCCTCTTAATGGAAAACCTGTAAAATGGTCTTAAGATACCTTAAAGGTACCATCTCAAAAGGATTATATCTGAAACCATCATCTTCTCTCACAATACAAGCTAATAGTGATGTTGTTGGATTGGGGACTTAGAAGACAGAATGTCAACATGCGCCTACTTAATATTTCTAGGTGGAAACTTACTATATTGGTCATCAAAGAAATAACCTGTCATATCAAGGTCAGGTATTGAGAGTATTGTTCTCTATCTAATACAACATGAGTGGGTTCAAAAGTGAGTTATGCATTCATCTTACTCAGCCTCCAATATTGTGGTGTGATAATGTAAGTTTTCTAGCACTTGCATCCAATCTTGTTCTACATGCAAGTATTAAACACATTGAGTTGGACATTCATTTTATTAGAGACAATGTGTTAATGAGGGAATTAGAAGTCAAGTTTGTCTCATCTATTGACCAGCCGTAAGACTTATTAAATCAATGTCTACAGCAATATTTTCCTACTTAAAGTCAAAGCTTCAAGTGACGATATCTCCCTTTCGCTTGAGGGAGATGTTAATCAGTATGTTAGCTCGAGTATTCACTTAGTTAAGAGTGTTACTAAGCCAGAAGATCAACTATAATTCACTTAGTAAGTTGGTAGAAGAAACTGTTATAAGACTGTTAGCAGGTCAGTATAAGAAACTGTTATATAACCTCTATTTAACTGACGTAGCTCTTCAATATAGCTTAGTTACTAGTAACTGATATACAGTTAAACTAACAGTGCCTTGTCAACTCACGATGGTATAAATGGAAAGCTAGCAACTCACATTTAGTTTAGAATATTGAGATTCTTTTAGTTTGTTTTCTTCTCAAAATACTCAACTTACATAATATAAAACAAATAAAATTGTAAAAGGTTGATTCCATAAAACAAATAATAATTAAATTATAAAAAATCTGCATGTATCAAGCATTTCTCCAATGAACTTTATTTTAGTTCACATATCTTCTTCTTGAAAAATGGTTTCTGAAAATAGAAATTTGGCTACTGAAACTGTATAATTGTAGTAAAGAGACACTACTCAATTTTAAAATTTCTTTACTTATATATTTATGTATAATATTTCTGAACAGGTGTAAAATATTCACCATGCCACGTGAATGAAGGAGACCAATCAAGAGGGATTAAGTAGATCTCCACCGTAGGAAAATGGAAAGAGGGAGATCAGAACCACAGGAATAGATTGGACGGTTACGATTGATTCGGCAGTTATAAGGGCAATATACTCAACATAGTAGTTAAAGAAACAAGCAAGATATGAGCCCCGCTTGGGAAAATATCACAAACATAATAGTAATCCCAAAAAGGGTGGTCATTCCTCCAACAGTATGGGAACGGTGGTCATGCCTCCCAAAAGTGGGGGTAAGGTGGTCATGTTGATTTTCTAAAATTTTATCAAAGCCTATAAATATAAGTTCAATGAAAACGAAGAAGGGAGATCGAATCCAAGAAAAGTTTTACAATAACGATGTAAAATATGAAATGCAAGAGAATGTCATAAGTCTTCCGTGCTTTTTCTTCCCTTTAAGGGATTTCTACGTAAATGATGGTGTCTTTATTCTCTCATTCTCTATCTAAATTATTATTCGTTCGTAGAGATTTTCCAAATTGAAAAAATCATTTACATTTTGGTGCTTCATCGAGAGCTGAGAGAAAAAGCTCGAGAAATCTGCCCCAGAAACACTAAGTAAACCTAGAACCAGATCGAACGCGACCGAGAATGAGGTTACGGGACCAGATAGGAGATGATCATGTGGATCAACCAACCCCATCAAAAGAAATGCTACAAACAATTCTAAATGGGATGCTGGAAAGAGAAAGAACGAGGAAGACGAAGGCTTCTTGTAGGCTACGGATGTGAAAAAGAATTGCAACCGGATTGATGGAATCGAAAAAAGAGTGAAATGTGACTTATACAAGGAGGTCATGAGCGGAAATGCGTGTAACAGGCATTGAATCACAATAAATAGAATGATGGCATCAGCCATCATTTGTAGCGGGCAAATGGGAAGATGACAACTGGAAAAAGGAAAAAAAAATGTGTCCTGAAAAACCTTAAAACTCGCCCCATATACACGATAACTGAGAATCGAATCAGAATTGTCTTGACGGCGAGAACGGAATTGTCTTGACAGCGGGAAAAGAATTATCTTGATGGCGGACACAATTATCTTGACAACGGAAATGGAATTGTCTTAACAACTGGAACGGAATTTTCTTAACAGCAGGAAACAGAATTATCTTGATGGCGGATGAAATTATCTTGAAAATGGAAACGGAATTATCTTGATAGAGGGATCATAATTGTCTTGATAATGGGAATGGAATTGTCTTGACAGCGAAAACAAAATTGTCTTGATAGTGGGAACAAAATTGTCTTGACAGCGAGAATGAAATTATCTTGACAGCGGGAACGGAATTGGCTTGACAGCGGGATTTGAATTATCTTAAGGCGGATGAAATTATCTTGACAACGGGAACCAAATTGTCTTGACATTAGAAACGGAATTATCTTGATGGCGGATGAAATTATCTTGACAATGAAAAATAAATATCTTGACAACGAAAACAGAATTGGATTGATAACGAAAAATGGAAATCTAGTACGACATAAACTACAGGAACGAAAAATGAAAGCAGGAATGGAAACGAAAATAAAAATGTAAAAAGCTAGAAGAAAATTACAGTACAAATCTTATATCATCGGATAGATATGGAAGTTTACTTTTGTTGAAAATTATGGAAATCAATTCAGAGCTCTCGATTAAAAATTATGGTAATTATTGTACATATTGCTCATAAAAGTAAGGTTATTCACATCTTTCCAATTAAATCTTTAAACTGCTTCATTTTAGACAGTATTATATGAAAAGATATATATCGTTGAAAAGATATGGATGTATACTTCTTGAAGAATTTTGCAGAACTCAATTTGAAGCTTCCGAGAAAAAGTGATGTATTTTTCATGAAGGTCATTTAGAAAAATAGATTATGCAGAATCATAAACTTCGAAAATTAAGCTGTATTGACAGGGGGCAAAACATTGACAAATCTTATATCAATAGAAATATACGGAAATCTACTTCATGGAGAATTTTAAGAAAATTAATTTGAAACTCCTGATCAAAAGTTATGGTAGTTTTCGTTGTTGTTGTTCAGGAAAGTAAATATATAAACGATTTTCAAATATAATTTTAGACTATATCAATTTAGATATTATTACATAGCAAATAGTATATCATTGGAAATATATGGATGCCTACTTGAAGAATTTTTCAGAACTTGATTTACAGCTCTTGAGCAAAAGTTGTGACAATTTTCATGAAGGATGTTCAGGAAAGCTGATTATGCGAAATGATCAATTTCAAAACTGAAACTGTATTTACTAGAAGTCAATTATATGACAAATCTTATATCATCAGAAAGATACAAAAGTCTACTTATTGGTAGATTTTACAGAAATCAATTTGAAACTTTCGATCAGAAGTTACGAACTCAATTCCGAGCTCCCGAACAAAAGTTATAATAATTTTCATGAAGTTTGTTCAGGAAGGCAAATTATGCATAACATATAATTTTGGAAATTATATTGCGTCAATTGGAAGCCAAATACATGTCAAATTATATATCATCAGAGGGATATGAAAATCAACTTTTTGAAGAATTTCATTGAATTCAATTTGGAGCTTCTGATTAAAACTTATGATATATAACGTGCATACTGCTTACAAGACAACGAAATTAGGGCGTGAATCCTTGAGACGGGTGATTCATAAGTCCAACTCTCAGAAGGATCTAAGGATGTAAGTCCTTGGGAAGGACATTTTATGAACAAACTTAGAAAATGAGCAAGTATAAGCAAGCGGGCAGCCAAAAAAGCAAAATGTGTGCAAATTTTTACTAAGTGTTTAGGAAAGGAAAAATAAAGAATGGAAAATTGCAAGCTCGAGAAGAAATGGAAAAAAGAAGAAGTCACAAGTCCAGCGAATATTAAGAAACGGAAGAGATCATCTCATTAATGTTCGGGAAAAACCTTCTCTATAAAATGTGAAAATTAAACAGGGTCCTTTTGGTTAAGTCCTTGAGAATAGGCAAGTCACAAAGCATTGAACAAAACAAACAAAAGTCAAAGTCTGCAAAAGAGGATAACTCGAAGGAAACGGGGGCACAGGTTTTCTAAAAGTAAAACGAGGCAATGGTTTTTTATTTGGACCTAAGTCATTAGGAGCAGGCAGTTCATAAATCATTCTCTTAGAATTAATACTGGACATGATTTTTTATTTGAACCTAAGTCCTTGGAAGCGGGTAATTCATTAATCATACTCTGAAAGAAAACGGGATCATGGTTCTTTACTTAAACTTAAGTCCTCCTCTCAAAAGAAAACGAGCAGCTCGTAAGTCCTTTCTCTCAGAATGAAAATGAGCCATGGTTCTTTATTTGAACCTAAGTCCTTAGGAATAAGCAGTTCATTTCTAAAGGAAATTAAAGTCCTATCCTCAAGAATGGATCTCACAACCGAAAAAATATTTGTTCCCCAGCAAAGGTCGAAGTCACGAGAACGGATTCTGTTACAAAAGAAATTTGAACTTGAAGTGTTTAACAATAGATTATACTACTGAAATTGTTATTCTCAAGAGAACTAAAATTTTCTAAGTGTTTAAGAACGGATTATGTGGAAAGCTTGAAGTTGGTACGGGAACGGATTTTGATCTCTAAGATTTTTGCTAAAGTCTTTGATGAAAGAATGAAGTACATAAAAAAGGGAGTTCAATAAAAGAAAAATTGCACAAAGAATGTGATTCTCATTGATTGAAGCATAAATATAAAGGAAAAATACAAAACGAGAGAAGTAATAAGAAAAATAATGGAAACGAGAAAGACTCAACCAATGAGTCTGTAGTGAAGAAAATGGGAGAAACTCTACAATGAGTCCGTAGTAAAGAAAATGAGAGGAACTTTCTAATGAACCCGGAGCAAAGAAAACGAGAGGATCTCTCCAATGAGCTGGTATCAAAGGAAACTGGAGAAACCCTACAAATGAATGCAGGACATCAAACTCCTACAATGAAATTATGAAACAGTGCATTCATTCCTCACACCTTTCGATAAATTATTGTGTTATTGTTCTTGTACAACATTTCTTGTCACAGATCTTAATGTACGAGAAAAGAAAAAGAAAAATGAAGAAACGGGAGAAACTCTATCAATGAGTCCGTAGTGAAGAGAACGAAAAAAACTCTATCAAAGAACTCGTAGTGAAAAGAACGAAAGGACATAACAATAAATTAAGGAGGAGTAATCATCATTGGCTGCAAACTGACAACAAAAACATGTTGCTTAACAACCGCAAAGCATTTGTAAACATGAACAGAAGAACGTAACAGCAGAAAGTAAATATGAAACCACCACTTATAGAAAACTTATAGCAAACAATCGAAAAGTTGCCTAAAAAACTACGTCGTGTTGTCTTCAAGGCGCATGTGTGAACAAAAACGTGCAGACGTAACGTTAGAACAAGAAAAAATAAATCATTACACCTCAACGAATAAAATTCAGCTGAGTGTAAGGGGGGCAAATGAGCAGGTGTAAAATATCCACCCTGTCATATGAATAAAGGAGAACCAATCAAGAGGGAGTGAGTAGATCTCCACCGTGGAAAATGGGAAAAGAGAGATAAGAACTACAGGTTAAGATCGGACGGTTAAGATTGATTCGACAGTAATAAAGGTAATATAGTCAACATAGTAGTTGAAAGAAACAAGCAAGACATGGGCCCTACTTGAAAAATTTCCACAAACATAATAGTAATCTCAAAAAGGATGGCCATTCCTCCAACAGTAGGGGAATGGTAGCCATGCCTTCAACAGTAGGAGAAGGATGGTCATGCCTCCCAAAAATAGGGGGAAGGTGACAATGTTGATTTTCTAATATTTTATAAAAGTCAATAAATATAAGTTCAAAAAAAACGGAGAAGGGAGATCGAATCCAATTTTTTTTTAAACAGCGATGTAAAATCTGAAATACAAGATAATGTCATAATCTTCTGTGATTATTCTTTCCTTTAAGGGTTTTTCACGTAAATGATAGTGTCTTTATTCTCTCATTCTCTCTCTAAATTATTATTCGTTCGTAGAGGATTTTTCATACCGAAATAATCATTTACAATTTCAATTTTAAAGAATATAAAAGAGATATAGTTATCAGTCAATAATACCAAAAAATCAATTAATTTTTCTCAACAAGGTTAAATTGAGAAGAACAATATATATAACTAATAACATATAAAAAGATATATGTATAAATTAAATATAAAAGTTAAAATAATTAGTATAGAAATTAGCACCAGATTAACAATGTACTAGTAAAGAAATTAAATAGACTGAAATAATTGTAATAGATAAAATAATAGAACAAAATAATTGAAATAGATAAAATAATAGAACAAAAATTGAAATATTATCAACTCAAAAAGTTTTAGAGAATTACTTATCCAAGAGATCGCAAATCATTCCCAATGAAAGTTTTCTAGATAAAGGTTCTTTTATGATCCCATTTTTACGAATAATTGAGTAATAAATCATCCTCCTTTTCGGTATCTCATTTTTTAAACGAATCATTTTATATAAATACATTAACCCATTTTATGAATAATTGCGTAATAAATAATCCCCTTTTGGCTATCCCATTTTTTAAACGAATTAACCCAATTATTTTTAAACCCAAAGTTTTATAAACTAGATGAGGGAACGTGCAATGAACGTGCCTGTAGTCATGGCATTTTATTATTTTGAAATAATAAATATATTTTAAATGCAACATTGTGTCACGTTCTTGAATTTAAGTACAAGACAATCTATGGTTGTGCAGATAAAGACAATGGTACCACACACGCAAATTCACGAGATAGGATGCTTAATGATACTTTCAAGAATTTTAAATTCCCTTTCAAAAAGGGGATCAAACCCCTCATTCATTTATACAAATCTTTTCAAAGCAAAGACATTGTCATCATCCATCGCGGGCTTGTAAACTGTTCCAAACCCCCACAACCTATAATGTGCTCATGATTCAAAGTTTCCAATTACTTAATAATGTCCTTTGAAGAATACGGCAAAGTCTCCGTGAAACATTACAATAGAAGCACTTGAAACACAAAAGCTTATTAATAAAGCTGATAAAAAAAATTGCATGACCACAAAGATATGAAAACAAAAACATCTCAGATTGATTGTTTAGACCAACAATAAAAAAAGTACCTCCGCAAACATCCATCGCAAGACCCTTACTATCATTCTTACCAAATTTCTTATAAAGAAAGCAGCCCCAGGAACACATAAGTGCCACCAGAAGAAGTGCCACAATTGTTGATGCACTAATGAGCAGTCGGCCAAAGTACTTCTTCCTTCCTTGATTTTGGGCTAATAGATTCAAAAGATTCTCAGAAAGATGGTTTTCAGAAGGGAAAAATAATATTGTTCCCTTCCCTAAAAGAACTTCAACAGATTAGGAAGGATATCAAAACATAAAAAGAGTAATTTAAGCCACACATTTCTCCAAACATCAAGCCAGCCAATTTTATGAGTTGATTACCTGAGTTTGTAAGATTGGTTATTTGTGCCAGTTCCTCCACTTTCATCCTTGCAAATCACATTGACTTACATCCCATATAAACCACGATTTCCAGCAAAGCTGTAAAATTGTACAAGAATTATGTAATCGAAACAGCATAAGGATTGCTCTTTCTAGCTAAACCATCACATGCCACCTCAAAAACATATAAATGAAAAGTGTCGAAGTAGTCAACATATGATTCAAAATATTTTTATATATGATAGAACAGAGTACGTACGGGCTTTCTAAAAAGTTGAGGAGCACACCATCAGAAGGTATGGATCCAACCAGAAAATTAGTTGACACATTGCTGGAAAATAGACAAAATAACATAGCTTAAGAGATTAGACTGAACAATTGAACCGAATATTACATTCAAGAAACACTCGTTATCTTGTACAGAAAAAAGAAAGAAGTCACGATAACTTAGTTTCCAGTCACAGTTGAGGATTGTGATTTTGGACATGCTGGTATCGGTCACATGCATCTGAGAGGGAAACATAGCGGTGTTGCCACTCATTTAGTTGGTGGTGGAGCTCTACAACTTTCTGTTTTAATCGGGCCACATCTGCTTCAGCAAGAGCAATCTCCTCAAGCTCAACCCTTGTCTCCACATCAGCTTAAGTCATAAGAGTGTGTATGATTGAAGCATATGGAAGGAACGAGTAACATATAATTTGAAAGATCTAGACAAACCTTAGAATCTATGCTGCGTGAACTTTTCAATTGTCCAGAACACATGCTTAGGCCAACCTCTAAAGCGGCTCTAAGATCCCTTTCATCTTGCAACTGCTCTTGCAATCTTAAAACCTATATTGCCGTAAATACGACAAAAAGCATAAAAGGATATTGAAGAGAATTACAATATGTTTTTTTATCTGCATCTGCATCCTAATCTACAAAAATCAAATTGTTCATAAATAAGAACAAGACAAGATTCTAAACTACACACTCATACAAAATAAGTTGCTTCTCTACCTTCACTTCTTTAGAAATATATAGATAAGAGTTCAAATGTACATAAAGTGAAGATGCAAACAATGCCAATTCACGCACGACGTTAAAACAACATAAAATTTATTTAATTGGCGAGCATATAAATTTGAAACAAGCCTCTTGCAGGTCCCAAACTTACCTTTGGTGTAACGAAAGAAGAACATGAACAATAACTCAAATAATGGTGTATGCTATTTCCAGTATTCTTACTGATTAATGTATGATGCCAAGCTCAAACTTTTAAATTGCATCCCAAAAAAATGAGGGACGCCATCCTTCATACAGTTCCATTAATAATGTCTAAATGATGCTCTTATAGAAAAAGCAACGAAATGATGCACCATCATGTCTATGGTGGGTGGTGATATGACAATGTTTCACCAATGTAAAAACTTTAACTATTAATGATGATCTTATAACACGTTTAGAATAATCAAGAATACTCTTAAATAGATTGATTGATTAGACCACAGCAGCATGATGCATCAAGTATCTTATAAATGATATAAGTAGAAGAGGTACATTTACTAATGTGTGGACATCAAATTGTCAATATGAACCCAAAGTGTTTGATTGTGGAAGAGAAAAAAAAAATGTAACATATTGTCTCAATATGAAGGATGAGCAATCTCATAAGTCATAACTGAATGCAAGAAATTGCACGGGCCAAGGAGTTAAGTCAAGTGGTGAAGGCTTTGGAATTGGAAGTTTTCTTCCTCTAAGGTCCAAGGTTTGAACCTTTTGAAGAGTTCCTAGGGACCAATGTCCTCTAGTGTTAAAACCTACGATTTAGCCTATCTTATATAGGGAAACTCCTGAGGGCGTAGTGCATGAGTCATGTGTGATTATTGGTCTGTGCACCCATGGATACCAAAAGAAGAAACTACATAATGCAAGATTGAGAATCAAATCTGACTATGAGAGGGAGCTCAGGCATCTACACAGATTTTTTTTGTGGGTGGGTGGGTAACGCATAAGCAATTTTATCCAAAAGAGAGAGCATATTAGCCTAGGTAACATTTATTGACACATATTATAAGAGGAATAACATAGATCATAACATGAATAAATCCAACATTCAAAACAATATTCAGACATCATGTACTATGTTCAATATGAAATATAAGAAAGTAGATATAACCAGAGAAATCATGTTCGAAATTTTAGGGGTATATAAAGAGATTGCATCGATTAATGAATGATAGAGATTATACATCTTGTTCAAGTGCCAACCGACGCTCGTTCAAAGCTTGCTTCCTTATCTCTCCAAGCTAGCTTGTAAAATTGCATTTCCTCTAGCCTAAATAAAATGACAATAAACCAGTCAAGCTAGTTGATAGTGAAAAGAAGAGGTCTCAGCCAAATATATTTTACCTCCTTGGCAATTCTATTTTGTAAATATGTTTTTGTTATTTCAAGTCTCTGAATGGCAAGCCTACAAAAGATAATTGGATCAATAGTTTGAAAAGATGAAAAATCAGCACAAGCATATGTAACTTATTGAATAAATTTATGATATTATAAACATAGAGAATTAACTATCCAGGCCATGTCAGTAACTTATATGAAGGACAACAAAAATAATTTACTTTAAGAAAGTCATCCTTTCAAACTTGATAGGTAATAAGGGATGCCAAGGAACAGGTAAGGCTTCATCTAGGTCTTTAATAACACCTAAATTATTATTAAAATTTATATTTGTGTTCTATTACCCAAGAAGAGTCTGGTACAAAAACACAAGCGATGGATCTAATTGCTCCATTAGATTTTCAATTCTACTACTTTTGTATTTGATTATGATGATTGAATGCTAACACCTTTTTACTTCCTATGAGCCTCCCTTACCATTTCAGAGTTACAAATTGTTTTTCCTGTTCCCCTGATTTCCCTTCTCCATTGAATCAAATATGTATCTCAGAACTATTGGACCACTGAGTCCCTCCCTGCTATTTCCCTCCCTGGAAACCCCCTATTCTTTAATAATCACAGGACTATTAAATCACTAAAGACAAATATCAAAGCATCTCCATCAAGCAAATGGAATTATTTGCCAAAACAAAGTTGCAGCTAGAAATTCCAGCCTGGAATTACCTCCAAGAAATATTTATTTACTATTTTATACGTACCTTATTCAGAGTATTAGAAAAATCCATTATCAGACCCTTGTTTCAGAAGCATTGGAATAACAGAGAATATGACCTCCCCAACAATGTCGAAATAAGGTATTTGCAAATTTCTTAATGAATTAAGAGATTCTACGAATTACTATGTGAGAAGAATATGAGATGACAAACATTCGTATTTAGATAAATAAGTTAAAGTTTTTTTTTCTGAAATTTAAATGATGGTTCACCCAATTCATAATATAAATCACAGCCCAAATGGCTCTAAAGCAAGATCCAACTCTAAAAAGTAGAGAAATATTAGCCCTTTCTATGAACGCATATGAAAAGAGAAATCAGCTAGCAACAGATGGTTGAGTGTTTTAAGAGTGGTTTTCAATAAGCACTAACAAAGAACAATGATATAGTTCGTTTTGCGTATAAGAAAAGAAGATAAAATTCAAAACTGAAATATATTCAATAATATAGCCAAGATCTAGCAATTTTCATATATTGAAGCTAAAAATGAACCAAAAAAGGGTATCCACTTAAGGGAAATTTTAACGGAAAAGACAGTAAGGGAATCAAATTAAGAATAGAGATTCTAGAAAAAAGAAGTGATAAAGAAAATGAACAAAATACAAAGAGAAAGCGAACCTCAAAACACAGAGCCAAACACAATAAACATCATGAAAGAGCGCACACATATATATATATATATATATATCGAACAATTGAACAAATAAAACAAAGTAACCATGATTACCTCCAACGTGAAGGCATGTGAGTCTCATCTGCTCTGAAACTAAGCAACATGAATCCAGCATCTGAATGCACATGGGTGCTCACAAATTCAGAAGCTGAACAGTTCCAATGGCTATTTAGTCATCTCCACGATAGGAACCTACGGCGCCTAGCATGTACATATGTTAAATCGGGATAAAAAATGCATGACGAAAAAGACAAAAATCAAAGGATGAAGATTATCCTTATCTGTTACTCTCATTGAGAGCAGTCGCAATCTTTGAAGCCCTATGTTCGATGTGGGATTTCATTGACAAAGCCGGATCTTGCAAGGACGGTCCTACCATTGTCGTCGGACGATTCCTTCATGCCGACAGACCCCCCCGGCCGGCGTCAAGATCACGGAGAGGCTTGGAGAGCTTTTCCATGACCGAAGCTTTCCATGGCCAAAGGTTGAAGAAGCTGTCATTCTCACCCATCTCTCTTTGCCACACGATCAATAAGAAAAATAAATCGACGGTTGAGATCAATAACTCAAAGGTGATGGACGGCTGAGATACGATCTGAGGCACCACACAAACGGTCGGAGATTCATTATCAACAACCTCAAAATGTAAAGCACATGGACGGCCAAGATCGTAATGATCCAACGGTCCAAGGTCCATCAACACTAAGTTCAGCGAAATGACCAACTTACCCCTCATTCCACCAGATTTTACACCAAGTCCACACAACCCAAAATGTAAAACAACCCACATGACAGGGAGAACCTAGACATTTCCAGCCCAAGCAAGTAGCTAGAAACCCACTCTTTTATAAGAGTAAGGCATTAACCCAAAAATTTTAGAAGTCACTAACCCAAATTTATTAGCAACCTAAGTTTATAGTTTTATTTTCATTGATAGAGCACATCATTAAACCTTTCCTTAATCCATATATTAAGGAAACTGCAATATGACTTGAGTCGTGCACTTAGCACGACGCACGTGGCATGCTAATTGGTTGTAATTATAAATGCAATCAATTATGGCATGTCACGTGGTGCTAAGTGCACAACTCGAGCTATTTAGAATTACTCATTTATTAACATGTAAGAATTAAAATTGAAATATGAAAAGTAGAACAGATATATATATATATATTTGAATGGTTAGTATGTAAAGACTACAATTAATATGTTTTCATATTAACATTTCAGTGGATACTATAATTACATTTAGCATTACACATTAACTTTACTATTTTAAAATATATTTATCAAAGTAATTAATAAATTGTTAAAATTAATTTATCATAGTGTTTATTTCACTAAAAATCTATTAGTTCAATAAACGTTATCAATATATTTGTTATTAATGATAATATCCATATTTATCACTACTAATTATAAATGAATTTAGCAGGAGAGAAACAACTTTAGACACATTTATCTGACCATATTAATTAAATTTCAAAAACATCCCCGGACTTTTAACGTCATTTTCAACCCCCAACTTTTAACGTCATTTTCATTAATAATTAATAATAGTTTATACATTCAAATATCAATTACCAACTTCACCATTTTCATTTCAAAATAATTAAAAAGTCATCAAAATAAGTTGGTGTATCTAATGTATTTGTATTGATAACTATTTAAAAAATAAAAAAATCTTCAACCATAACCCGCCAACAAAAATATAAATATACACAAATCAATACTCAACATATTTCAATATACATCACCCATAGTAAAAGAGAATACGAATTCTAAAACAACCTACAATTATTTCAATTAGACGAAATAATTAATTAAAGGGTTTCTAGAGAGAGAAAGTCTCATCTCTCTCTAGAAACAACAAAAGCTTCTGCCGCACATAGTTTCTTTCGTTGTTCTTCCGTCGAGTC
>QANY01001959.1:0-27033 GCA_003255025.1 Datisca glomerata
ACTCAACTGAGGAAGAAGAGGATAATCATGCTGTCGTGAGAAAGAACCAAGAGCTTTCCACCCCTTCTCATTCTCTAAACACTCCCAACTCAAGCAAAAGGAGAAAGAAGAAGAAGAAGAAGGTCAATGGCACACCACACCCTGCAAAGGGTAGAGATAAAAGAGTTACAGCTAGTGGGGAAACCCACAACCCACACATTCATGTTTATAATCTTGCTACTTGGAACATTAGGGGGCTCAATGACTCCTTAAAATAAGCTGCTGTGGGAAGCTTTGTAAGAATTTCAATCTCTCTTTGTTCTTTACATGAAATTAAAGTGAAAAACTTTAAATTCACTAATCTTGCTAAGGCCATTTTTCCTAATTGGGAGGTGATAGCAATCTACAATTTTGATGTAGGGGGTAGAATTTGGGTTGCTTGGGACCCAAAAGTACTTGATGTAATAGTTTTCGATACTACTGTCCAAGTTATATTTTGTAAGCTTACTATTAAGCATTCTAATGTTGTATGTTATATCACATTCGTATATGCTTCAAATTCTAAAGTGATCAGGAAGAAGTTTTGGAAATCCTTGTGCTCCCACCACTCACTCACTTCTCATGCCCCTTGGCTTATCACCGGAGATTTCAATGTTAGTGCCTCCCCTAGTGAGAAATCAGGAGGAGCTAAGGGATGGGATGAAGGCATCTTTGACTTCAACAAATGCACTTTCACTATTAAGGTTGAGGAATTCGCATACTCAGGTTGTCAATTCACATGGTCAAACAAGCGTAATGATGGAACCTTTATTATGTGTAAGTTTGATAGAGCCATGGCAAATATTCACTGGATGGACTCGTTCCACGACACAAAGTGTCTCTTTGCTCCTCCTGTCATCTTTGATCATAGTCCAATTGTCTTACAAATGAAGAAGGACTCCTATAAACCAAGAGTAAGTTTTAAGTTTTTTGAGTTTTGGTTTGAAAGAGAAGGGTTTTGGCGGCTTTCAGACAGAGTTTGGGGGGATGAGATTTCAGGGACAGCAATGTTTAGGCTCTGTAAGAAGCTTAAGGCACTCAAAGGTGAACTGAGGAGGTTCAACCAAAGATTTTGCAGTGATCTCCATTCTAGAGTCAAATTTGCTGAAGCACACACAGAGTCAATTCAAAACTTATTGAGAAATGACCCTTAAAATGCATTGTTACAGGCTCAGGAGAGAGATGCATGCTCCAAATTCTTTGAGCTTAGACATGCTGAAGAGAGCTTCTACAGACAGAAGTTAAGAGTACAGTGGCTTCAATTGGGTGATCAGAACACTGCTTTCTTTTTTCAAAGCATGAAAAAGAATAGAGAAGGTTCAACCAAAGAATAGTTCGGGGGGTTGAGATATCAGGGACAACAATGTTTAGACTTTGTAAGAAGCTTATGGCACTCAAAGGTGAACTGAGAATGTTCAACCAAAGATTTTGTAGTGACCTACCTTCTAGAGTCAAATTGGCTGAAGCACACATGGAGTCAATTCAAAACTTGAATGACCCTTTAAATGCATTGTTACAGGCTCAGGAAAGAGTTGCTTGCTCCAAATTCTTTGAGCTTAGACATGCTAGAGAGAGCTTCTACAGGCAAAAGTCAAGAGTACAATGCCTTCAATTGGGTGATCAGAACATTTCTTTCTTTTTTCAAAGCATGAAAAAGAATAGATTGAAAACCAGGATTACACACCTTGACAACCAAGGCTCTCTACTTACTTCCCATGAGGAGATCCAGGATCATATCTTGGATTACTACAAAAACCTCTTGGGTACACCAAATGAAGAAATGGGAGTCAATTGGAGTATACTTGATTGTTCTTTACCAAGAAAGCTTGGACCTGATTAGGCTGTACCTTTGGCTCTTCCCATTGATGAAAATAAGGTTAAGCAAGCTATTTTCAGTATGGGAACTGGCAAAACTCCTGGACCTGATGGTTTTTCAACTGGGTTCTTTAAGAAAGCATGGCATGTGGTGGGCGGGGATGTAACCAAATCTGTTTTGGAGTTCTTTACTACTGGTATCTCCTAAAAGAGGTTAACTCTACTGTAATCACCTTAAAACTAAATGTCCCTAATCCCATTAGTATTGGGGACTTTAGACCTATCTCTTCCTGCAATGTAGTCTACAAGTGCCTCACAAACATACTTGCTGAAAGACTCAAGCTTGTATTACCTAACATCGTAAGTCAGAACCAAAGTGCTTTTATCCCAGGAAGGAGAATGGCTGACAATATTTTTCTCTCCCAAGAATTGCTTAGAAGCTACCGCACTCACTTGGTTTGCCAAGGTGCGCACTCACTATGATAGTGTGAACTGGTCACTAATAGGTAAAGCTTTTCAATGCCTTGGCTTCCCAAATGTTTTCATTTCTTGGGTCATGAAATGCCTTTCTTCTCCCTCATACTCAGTGAATATAAATGGGGAGCTGCATGGTTACTTTAGGGGTGCTAAAGGAATTAGACAAGGGGATCCAATCTCACCTTACCTCTTCATCATCATCATGGAGGTCTTGATAGGGATCTTGAGCTTTGCATCCAAACACTTAGAGTTCCAGTTCCATTGGAGGTGCAAAGAGTTTAACTTAGTCAATCTGTGCTTTACTGATGACCTTCTCTTGTTCTGTAAAGGAGAGATTAGAAGTGTTTCCATTCCTCCTCCCTAAGCTCTAAGACAAGATGTTTGGAAATGGAGTTCAAGTCAGAAAGGAGATTTCTCTCTAAGTCTAACCTATAAGGCACTGTCCCCTACAAGACCAACGATTAAGTGGGCAAAGATGATATGGTTCTCTAAACACATCCCAAGGTGCAGCTTTATCTCTTGGTTGGCTTTGAGAAACAAACTTGCCACTAGAAATAGGGTTGCACAATGGGACCAAACACCAGGGTTTTGTGCTGATTCTGTGTGTTGTGTTGGCTACCAGGAGACACTTGAGCATCTTTTTGTCAATTGTTTCTATTCAGTCAGAGTATGAGCGACACTTGTGAACAAATATGATCTACACTGCCAGGTTAGGGATTGGGGTCAGTTTGTAGATTGGAAGTTAGGTAATGAAAAAGGAAAGTCACTCAGAGGAGTCCTAGTTAAGCTAACTTTTACTTCCTTCATCTATTATATATGGAGAGAAAGAAATGCACATATTTTTAAGGTAAAATCAGAGATTCCCAGGTCCTAATTGAAGTTATCTCACAATTAGTCAGATTAAGGCTTTGGGATTCGAAGTGTTTTCGCACTAATGATACTAATCTACGTCTTAACCCAAGCATTTTGTAAGCCTTGGCTGTCTTATAGAGCCTTGGTATATAATTTTAGTACTTTACATATTACTAGTTTAATTTACGTGCAGATCTTAAGCCTTTGATAAGGCTCTAATTTTGTAATTCCTGGGGTATGTCCCCTTGTACATATATAAGTATCTTTTGGTTTATATAATTTGTTTACCCAAAAAAAAAATTTAAGGTGGTTCTCCTTCTCTTTGAAGCCTTATCCAGGCTTCAGCCTAATCTTCTTAAGAGCCAGATCTTCTTCTCAGGGGTGTCTGATACTGTCCAGCAACATATTTTGGAGATTATGCCTTTAACCGTGGGTTGTTTGCCTATGAGATACTTGGGAGTCCCCCCTCATTACTTCTAAGCGGGGAAAGACTGATTGTGGCTCCTTGGTTGAGAGTATTGTGGCCAGAATCAGATCTTGGGAAATAAAATATTTTATCTTTTGTTGGGAGTCCCCCTCATTAATTGGCAGCTATGTTTCAATTCTGCTGTGGGTTATTTATTATCCCCAATAATGTTATTAAATTGCTCCAAGCAGTCCTTAGGAACTATCTTTGGAATGTTAATGAGGCCAAGCAATCTGGGGCCAAAGTAGCTTGGGAGGATCTTTGCTTCCCTAAATCTCAGGGGGGTCTTGGTTTAAAGGACTTGATTCTGTCCAATGAAGTTTCAGTAACAAGGCATCTTTGGTTCTTAATCTTAAGTGATTGCTATTCCTTGTGGAAGGATTGGTGCTTCACCTTCTTAGTGAAAAAGAGCTCCATTTTTATTACTCCTATTCCTTCTGATTGCTCTAGGGTTTGGAGAAAGATTCTTAAATTAAGGGATAAATCCTTTACCATTTGCAAAGTTACTATTTTCTAGCTAAATGTGGTTTGAGCAGCTCCCACTCCAACTGGTGTCAATGGATCTCTTGGCTCCTAGTTAAGGCCAAAGGTAAGTCACTTGTTAGCTTCATTCTGAAGCTTCTTTTCACAGCATTTATCTACCATATTTGGAGGGAGAGGAACCTCAGAATCTTCAAGGGAAAAATCAGGGATAGAGCTGTTTTGATCAAGGTTATCTCGGGCTCCATTAGGGATAGACTTTGGTTGCTTGAGGGTGTTCTTTCCTCAGAGTGAACCTGTCTCTCCAAGTTGCTTGGGATCTCAACCTTTTGATTTTTGATCCTCCTTAGGGGCTGAATATGTTAATTTGTTGCTTTGTAATGTTTCTTTAGCTAGCTAGGCTTATCTCTTTTTTGGCTTTGTAGCTTTGTATATCCTGGGGTATGCCACTTGTATATTTGTTTGTATTTTTTGGGTTAATACATTTTTTGCATTACCGGAAATTTTTTTGGCCAATTCCATTGATTGTCTTGAATGACAGCACTCACCATAGAGTCCATAGTCCAAAGAAGTTGCTCACAAAAAACCTTTGCCCAAATCTGGCCCAAAGGACACCTAGAGGATGCCAATTACCTGTAAGAAGCTTCACAGTAGATCAATTGAAGTTAAATAGAGAGAAGGAAAAACAAAGAGAGATTGAGAATGTAAAAAAAAAGAGTGAGAAAAATTAATAGAGTGAGAGTTCAGAAAATGAGTGGTTGAACAAAAGAAAAGAGAGAGAAATTGAGAGCTGGGCAAGAGTAGTGGGAAAAATCAAGAGAGAAAAATAGAGAGATTTTATGCAAAAGAGAGAGATTAAAAGAGCTTTGAGTTCCATGCGGTCTTTACTTGTACTTTTGTACAAAGAGGCTTGCTTTTCCATTAACGAACTTAACTACTCTTTTCCTAGTGTTGTTAGACCTGTTTTACAGGACTTTGAAGATATTTTCCCCGAGGAGATGCCAAAAGGGTTGCCCCCAAATAGGGGAATTGAGCATCAAATTGACTTTGTACTCGGAACTTCCACTCCAAACAAAACCACTTATAGAAGCAATTCGGAGGAGACGAAGGAGCTTCAAAAACAAGTGGATGAGCTCATGGAGAAGGGGTATGTACGTGAAAGCAAGAGTCTGTGTGTTGTCTCCGTATCGCTTGTGCCCAAAAAGGATGGAACATGGAACATGTGTGTTGCTTGTCGAGCCATAAATAACATCACTGTAAAGTTTTGCCGCCCCATTCCTAGATTAGATGATATGCTTAATCAGTTGTATGGTTCTTGTGTGTTTACTACAATTGATCTTAAAAGTGGATATTATCAAATTAGGATGAAAGAACGTGATGAATGGAAAACGGCTTTCAAAATAAAATATGGTTTATATGAGTGGTTAGTAATGTCTTTTGGATTGACTAATGCACCTAGCATTTTCATGAGATTAATGAACCATGTTTTACGTACTTTCATTGGAAAATTTGTGGTTGTTTATTTTGATGACGTATTGATTTATAGCAAAGATTTAGATGAGCATACAATACACTTGAAATCTGTTCTTGAAGTTTTGAGAAAAGAAAAATTGTTTGCTAAGCTCAAGATATGTACCTTTTGCATGGATAAATTGGTGTTTCTAGGGTTTGTTGTTAGTGCTAAGGGTGAGGTAGATGCAGAAAAAAATAAAAGCAATTAGGGATTGGCTAATACCTAGAAGTATTGGGGAGGATGGGAGCTTTCATGGGTTAGCTAGCTTTTATAGAAGATTTGTGAAAATGTTTTGCATCGAAGTCATTAAAAAGAGTGTAGGATTTAAGTGGGGTAGTGAACAAGAAAAGACATTCAATTGAGTGTGATACTTCAGGTTTATGTAGGGGTGCTATCCTAATACAAGAGGGCCGGCCAATTGCCTACTTTAGTGAGAAATTCAATGGGACTGTTTTGAACTACCCAAAATATGACAAAGAGATGTAAAGTGGGTGGAATTCATATAGACCTTTCCATATGTAATCAAGTATAAGCAAGGGAAAGAAAACATTGTGGCTGATGCTTTGTCAAGAAGGTATACACTACTCTCTACCCTAGATGCAAAATTGGTTGATTTAACGCATGCGAAAAGGTTGCTTTTGATAATTGTATAGGCATGTGGTTACTTGTTTAGGGAAAATAAACTATGTGCCTAAGAGTTCAATGAGAGAGTTGCTAGTTAGGGAAGCACGCGGGGGTGGTTTGATGGGGCACCTTGGTATAGTTAAGACTCTGATATTTTGCATGAGCACTTCTTTTGGCCACATGTGAGAAGAGATGTAGAAAGAATTTGTAAAAGATGTGTGAAGTGTAAACAAGCTAAGTCAAATATTAAATCCCATGGATTGTACACACCATTCGAGATACCTAGGGAATCTTGGGTCCATATGTTGATGGATTTTGTGTTAGGGTTACCTAGAACTAAGAAAGGAAAAGATCTTATTTTTGTTGTGGTAGATAGATTTTCTGAGATGGCACAATTCATTCCATGTAACAAAACAGATGATGCGTCTCATATAGTTGATTTGTTCTTTCGGGAGATAGTTAGGTTGCATTGTATGCCTAGAACTGTAGTTTCAGATAGGGATTCTAAGTTCTTATGCTACTTTTGGAAGACTTTATGGGGTAAACTAGGAACAAAACTCTAATTTTCAACCACTTGTCACCCTCAAACTGATGGTCAAACCGAGGTAGTAAATAAAAGTTTGTCCATCTTGTTAAGAGCTATCATCCAAAAGAACTAGAATTCATGGGAGGAGTGTTTACCACATGTAAAGTTTGCATACAATAGACATGTGCATTCGGTAACAAAATTTTCACCATTTGAAGTTGTATTTGATTTTAATCCACTAACTCGTTTGGATTTGCTTCCTTTACCTATGAAAGAATATGTTAACTTTGATGGCAAAAAGAAAGCTGAATTTGAAAGGAGTATCCATGAGAAGGCACGGCTCAACATTGAAAAGAGAACCGAGCATTATGCCAAGCAAGCAAACAAAGGAAAGAAAAAAATTATCTTTGAACCCAGAGATTAGGTATGGCTGCACATGAGAAAAGAGAGATTTCCCCAACAAAGGAGGTCCAAATTGCAGCCAAGGGGTGACGGACCATTCCAAGTCCTATGGCCTTAATCTCCCATGTAAAAAAAATTCTGCCAATAATCTCCCAGTTCAAGCTATCATAAGATTTTTCGATATCCACCTTGAAAGCACATCTCGGACTATTAGAAGTCCTATGGTAACCTCTAACCTGCTCTTAAGATAGGAAAATATTGTCTGTAATTCTTCTCCTAGGCACAAAAGCAGTCTGGTTGTTACTAATAATATCATGGAGCACTTTCTTAAGCCTATCAGCAAGCATTTTAGTGATGCATTTATAAATAACAATGCAGCAAGAAATAGACCTAAAATCCCCAACCTTTGAAGGATTGGGAACCTTAGGGAATAAGAGCAATGGCAGTACAATTAACTTGCTTCAACAAAGATTAGGAGTTAAAAAACTCCAAAATAGCTTTAGTTACATCCTTGCCCACAATATACCAACTTCTCTTAAAGAAACCCGCTGAGAACCCATCTGGACATGGGGCTTTATTACTCCACAAACTAAGCATGGTGGTGTGCACATCCTCCTCTGAATAAGGCTGGTTGAGAAGAGCCACATGAGCCTGAGAAAGCTTGTTAGGGGGGATCTGAGAGAGAACATTCTAATCCACGTCCTGAATAGGGTTAGAAGACCCGATGAGATTAACATAGTAGGAGAGAATCTGATCCTTGATAGTCTGGTCATCAGTAGTAATAAGGTCACCTTCCTCATTAACCAACTGATTAATTCTGAATCTAACTTTGTTCTTCTTAAGTTTCTGGAAAAAAAATAAGAGGAGTTCTGATCACCCAAGGCAAGCCGATCAGGGAAACAACACTAGGGGAGGCAGCAAGGTCAGCTTGCACTTTAGAAAGAGCTTCTTTAGCAATAAGAACCCTTTCAGTGATATTTGAGCAAAAAGAGGCATTAAACTTCTTAAGAGCAATTTTGACAGATTTAAGTTTTTTACAAAGGAAAAACATGGCTGTCCCATACACCTCAATGTCCCAAGCATCTTTAAGAATCTCCCATAAACTCTCAAACTCCATCCAATAGTCAAAAAACTTAAAAGCAGACTTAAGTCTAGCGGAATTAGCCCTAAGTTGAATAATATAGGAGAGTGATCAGAAATACCGGGACTGTGAAAATGGCAAGAAGTAGAAGGAAACTCCATAGCCCAATCACCATTAACCAATGCTCTATCAAGCTTGCGCATCTTGCTACCCCCACCAACTTGTCCGTTCCACCAAGTGAATTGGCAGCCACTATAAGGAAGATAAAGGCCCAAGTGATTGAGGCAAGCAGCAAAATCAAAAGAACTATCCTTCCACTTGAAATCACCCCACAATTCTCACTAGGCTTCAAAATAGCATTAAAGTCATCAAGAACATGCCAAGGCTTTCCCAGACTTAACAAACTATGGGAACCAAGATTATCCCATAAAGACATCCTTGAGATAGCATCATTGGCTGCATAAACCACAGAGACAACAAATTCTGCCCTATCACGAAGAATGGTCAGCTTACAAAACATTGCTTGATCAAAAGCATCCATTAATTGAACATTCAAAGCCTTGCAGTCCCAAGCTAACACAATTCTACATTTACTAGTAGGAGAATGGTTAGCAATGCTCACCCAATCGAGAAAACCAGATATAGAAAGACTAGCAAAATTAGAGCACTTCACCTTAGTTTCAACTAAGGCACAAAAGATAACTTGAAATCTCGACAAGTTTCCTAACCTGCATGCTTTAGAAAGCCATTAAGCCCTCTTATATTCCAAGAAGCTAAATCAATCATAAATATAGAGAGAGAGAGAGAGAGTCACCATCCTCAGGAGAAACCTGAGCATCTTGATCAGCAAATAAGAGAAAACCACATGCCCTTTGCTTCTTTTTCAACCTCCTCAAGGCTGATTTGGAGAGCTTGGGAGAACGACCAGCATGAATAGCCAATGCATCCATTGGAGATGCTTTTGGAGGAGCCAATTGCAAGGGAGGATTAGAATGTGCATGGGGTTCACTACTTTCCTCCCTAAGCTCAATTTGACCCTTAATCTTCCTTTTTACTAACCACCTGAGTCCATTCCATGTCTTGGCCCTCCACATCGACAATATCCAGAGGAATAGGAGATCAATCCTCATCCTTTGGTTCCTAAAAAACCATAAGCTTCTATTATCATGGGGAGAGGGATCTCCAGTAGAAGCAACTTTCTCACTAGCTTGACCAGGTTTTGGGGTCACTTTATTAGCACAATCGTGACCAAAAAGGTAGCATTTGACATACCTTGAAGACATTCATACTCCACGTCCACCACCACTAAATCCCATCCTTCAAGGCCAAGATCAATGGTAAAGAACTTGATCAAGTCAGACGAGCCTGAAATTTCAACATCTTTAGCATAATCATGTCTATATCCAAAGGCAGTAGAACTATCAGAGTGAGAAGGGATACCCACAGCACTAGCAATGTGACTTAGGGCTTCTTCAGTCCATAGTTCAACAGGCACATTCCACAATTTAACCCATATTGGAAGGGTAGAGAGTTTCTCCTTGGAGAATTCACATTTGGCTGCCACTCTTGGAGCACCATAGGCCTACCTAAAAGGAGCCAAGGACCATCTTATAAGACTGAATTTCTATCGTCCACAGAACCAAATTTGACATAGAAAAGGCCTCTGGCAGCCGAGACCTCCTGAATTCCTCTTCTAGCCCAAAGTTTCATAGCAATTTTCTTAACTAAATGTAGGGGTGCTTCCTACCCACAAAGTAACAAACAAGGCATCCTCCCACCTAGAGAAGTTCTCCTTGGTAATGTAATCAGGGAGCTTCACAGTGACATTGCCATTTTCCACATAAGAAGAGCTCATTTTTAAGGTTTCCCTTAACCTTTTCAGCCCAAGAACCAGCTGGTTTCACTTTAGCTACACCATTATTAGTTAAAAGGTCTTGAACTCTATTTTCATGAAGGTTACTAGAGGAAGAAATCAGAGGAGAAGGAGAAGAGCTCACCTTCTGTTTTCCTTTAGAATCAGATTTAGGAGAGAGAGAAGCTTCTCCAAGCTCAATGGCATGACCATGCCAGCCCTCTGCTTCCTTGGGAAAGGTAAAATCCACCTTGTCACTCCCAATTAATGCTGAGGTGGAGGTAAGAGAGAAGAGAGAGTCTGCCACCAGCCTTGTGACCCCACCAGCACTCACATCATTGTCATAGAAGAGAGAAATATCCTCAAGAGTTGATATCCAATCTTCCTTAGTTTGATTATTCCCAATATCCAAGAAGGACACATAAAAAAGACTGTCAAATGGCTCCTTGATTTGAGGAGCCACTCTAGCTGCAAGAAGGTCACTTCTAGCATTAATTGGAAGGAGACAAGTTCCCCTAAAACCCAGAGAGGCAGACAGCACACTGTTTGGGCCAGAATTCGATTTTCTTCACTAACCAAGTGATCTTTGGCTTCTTCTTCAACCCCATGAAGCTTGGGTAAGCTCAAGGACCTCCGAACACCTCTTCTATCTCCTCCATGAACACCACGACTCCGATTAAGACTATTCCGAAGCTGGTCAATAAGAGAAGCTGGTTTACTTTCTTCTGGTCAAAGGACCCATTCTGATTTTTCTCCTTTTGGTAATGAAGAAGAAGGTTCAGCTAGGAGGAAGCAATTACAGCTCCTTTAGAGCTCTCACTATGAGAATTTAAGACACTGCCAGGAGCATTTACTTCTCCAACTACCTAAACATATACACTATGAATGGAACTAGAAGCACCTAAAATGACAAAAACACTCCAAATTCTCATCCGGAACGTGTTTTGGGTGTCAAAAGTCAGTTCGAGTACATGAGATGCCCAAAAGATCCAAGTTTAGCCAAGTTTATCTAGTTTGTGCCTAAACATGTCCCATTGGATCTTTTTGACTCTGTCTGATACTAGAAGTACCTAAAATGGCCACAACACTCAAAATTCTTATCCAAAATGTGTTTTGAGTGTTAAAAGTCAGTACGAGTGCATGACATGCCCAAATGATCCAAATTTAACTGAGTTCATCTAGTTTGGGCCTAAACACATCACATTGGGTCTTTTGCTCTGTATGGCACTAGAAAGACAAAAAATGACCACAACACTCCAAATTCTTTACCTAAACGTGTTTTGGGTGTCAAAAGTCAGTTTGAGTACATCCCAATAGGTCCAAGTTTACCCAACTTCATCTAGTTTAGGACAAAAACGTCCCATTGGGTCTTTTTGACTCCGTTTGGCACTGGAAGTACCTAAAATTACCAAAAATTCTTATCCAAAACATATTTGGGTGTCGAAAGTCAGTTCGAGTACATGTCATGCCTAAAGAGATCAAGTTATGTGAAGTTTGTCTAGTTTTAGTTTGGGTCTAAGCGCGTCCCATTGGGTCTTTTTGACTCAGTATGGCACTAGAAGGACCTAAAATAACCACAACACTCCAAATCCTTATCCCAAACGTGTTTTGGGTTTTAAAAGTCAGGTCCAATACATGCCATGCTCAAAAGATCCAAAAGTCAAGTTCATCTAGTTTATGCCTAAACACGTCCCATTGGGTCATTTACCAAAAAAAACATCCCATTGAGTCTTTTTGACTCCGAATGGAACTAGAAGCACCTAAAATGACCACAACAGTTCGAGTACATGACATACCTAAAAGATCCAAATTTAATAAAGTTCGTCTAGTTTGGGCCTAACGTCCCATTGGGCCTTTTTGATGCCGCAGGACATTAGAAGCACCTAAAACGACCACAACACTCCAAGTTCTTATCACAAACGAGTTTTGGGTGTCAAAAGTCAGTTTGGTTTGATGATCCAGTTACACAAGCTCAAATGATGGATCCACTTCAAGTACCAAGCGGTTCAGTCGCAAGAGCTAGAGCAAAGAGGATGGTTGAAGCCTCCAATGGGCTAGTGGAGCAATGGAGGCCCAAACAAGTGTGGAGATGTCTAATTTTGGATAATAAGAAGTTATACTTGTCAACCTTGTAACGTACATGAAGCATGACATGGCGTTCAACATGGAAGCCTACATGGAACATGTCATGACATCCAACATGGCAGTCCACAAGGAGCATGAAGTGGCATCCAACATGACATCATACATGGAGCATGATGTGGCGTCATGGCAGTCTATATGGAACATGGTGTGGAGTCCAACATGGCAGCCCGCACGGAGCATGACTTAGCATTTTAAATGATGACAAGGAATCAAGACACATTGGCAATCCTATCCTAGAAGTGGACAGCCAATAGGAAACTTTTGTGTGGATTACAAGTTTCTTATTTAATGCAATTAATATTTCTTTATATTTTAAATTTAGTTTAGGTGATTTAAACACTTTAGGACTCTTTAGGCTTCTAGGTTTTCTATTTAAGCATGGTTTCACAACGTATTAAATAACTTCGATCGATATAATTTCTTTGTGAGAGTTTTCTCTTTGGTTCTTCTTAGAACTTTTCAGACTTATCAAGAATATTCTTGTGGCGTCTAAAACCTAGACTTATCACCCACTTTTCCTTCTTGTTCTTGAGTGTAGCGTCTAAACCATACCTTTGATTCTTTTTGAAGTATCAATTTAGGTCTTAGGTCTTATGCCTAAGGGTCTCTTTGTGCCACAGAAAACGGGTCGGGGTTTCTTCTTCTTTAAAATCGATAATGGGTTCTTGAACCATCATTGTTATTGGATTCCTAGGGCAAGTCGCCTAGTGGGTTCGTATCATTTAGTATTAGAGCTTTGGTTCTGTAGAGTCAGATTCAGTTCTGAATTTTTTTTCTGATTTTGATGGTGGTTCTGAAAAAAAATCATAGCTTTTGATCCAGGTGTCAAATGGTCATTATTGCATATCAAATCAAACGGATTTGCCAGACCTACAATCTGTACGTGAATGTAGAAGCCAGACTCCATCGTTTTGATCACTTTCCGAGGCATTTAAATTATCTACGCTTCATCTAAAAATTTGGGATTTGAATTTTGAAATTTGAAATTCCATTTTTTTAGCTATCATCTTATCATCTTTGCATCTCATTATCTTATCTACGCTTCATCTAAAAATTTGGAATTTGAAATTTGAAATTTGGATTTCCATTGTTTTAGCTATCATCTCTGCATCTCATTATCTTAATCTCATCTTATCTCATCTTACCTTATCCTTACCCTATCTTGTCCTATCTTATCTTCTATAAAAAAGAGATAATATAAGTTGATCTCCTTTTGTTTCCTTATCTCTAAATTTATCCATTAGTTGTTCCCTTTCAATCTTCTCATAGTGTTTGATTTGTTTAGGTCTTTTGGTTGTTGCTTGAAAATTCTAGATTTGTTTATTAGTTTTAACAAGAACCGAAAGAGAAAACTAAGAGTGCTAAAAGACAAGAGTGTGTGAGAAAATCAGAGGATAAAAGCCGAATATTTTGAGTGAAACATGAGAGAAATTGAGTAAACCTCAAATTTTGAGTGCAAACACGTAAGGGAGAGATTGGGAGGTCCTTCATTTTTTCTACTAATCTTATTATCTTTCAAGTATGTCAAATAGCAATGGTAGTGGAGGAATGGCGGAAGGTGGCATGTCAAAGTTACAAATGGAGGCGTTAGTGCGTGAATTGAAAAGAATGTTAGAAGATGGGACGAGTGCATGAGAGGATTGATCAAATTGAAACACGGGTGGATACACCTAGAGATCCTATGGGGCATCGGAGGGAGAGACGATCACCTAGGGTTGAGTATGAGGAAGAATTTGGGGAAGATTTTGATGAATAAGACCGATATTCTCACATGGGCAGATTAGACCGTGGGGATGGAGATGGGGGATTCCGACATGGGAATAAAGAAGATAGGTCTGGCAAGAGAGTGGACAGCAATTTGGGTAGCATTAAAATGAAGATACCATCGTTTTAAGGCAAGAATGAATCTGAAGCTTATTTAGTATGGGAGAAGAGAATGGAGTTGGTGCTTGATTGCCATAAATACTCCAAGTTGAAGAATGTGAAATTGGCAGCTATCGAATTCACAGATTATGCTATCATTTGGTGAGACCAATTAGGGTTGAATCAGAGAAGGAATGTTGAGAGACCAATTGAGACTTGGGAGATGAAGGCCATCATCCAAAGTAGATTCGTGCCCAGCCACTACAACCAAGATCTTTACCAAAAGTTACAAAGCTTGAGGCAAAGATCAAGCAGTATGGAAGACTATTTCAAAGAGATGGAGATTGCTATGATTCGAGCCAATGTAGAGGAGGACCGAGAGGCTACAATGGCAAGATTCATAGTTGGCCTAAATAGATACATTGCAAATGTGGTGGAGTTGCAACACTATGTGGAATTGGAGGACATGGTTCACATGGCCATCAAAGTGGAGGAACAACTAAAGAGGAAGGGTTCCATGAGGCTAGGGCAACAATCAAATTAAATTTCTACCTCTTGGAAATCGAAGGAGGAGAAGCCGGTTTCAAGCCAATGCCTGAGGTCTCCAAGGACAGCCAAGTTGGAAGCACATCAAACCAAGGTAAAACAGATTCCCAACCATCGAGAACTAGTTGATGATGAACTTTTGGTGACAAGAAGAGCTCTTAGTGCCATAGCCAAAGAAGATGGTAAGGTACAACGAGAAAATATTTTTCATACTAGATGCTTTGTTAATGATAAAGTGTGTAGTATGATTATTGATGGGGAAAGTTGTACTAGATGCTTTGAATGATTGTGGGGAAATCAAGGTGTTTAAGCAAGTGTTAGTTTCTTTCTCTATTGGCAAGTATAAAAATGAAGTTTTGTGTGATGTCGTGCCGATGCAAGCAAGTCATCTTCTCTTGGGCAGGCCATGGCAATTTGATAGAAAAGCCACTCATGACGTTTACAAAAATATATACTCTTTTGTAATTAATAAGAAACTCATTACTCTTGTACTCTCACCCCAGAACAAGTGAATGACGATCAATTGAAGTTAGAGAGAATGAAAAACAAAGAGAGATTGAGAATGTAAAAAATAGAAGAGTGAGAGTTAAAAAAAGGAGTGGTTGAACAAAAGAAAAGAGAGAGAAATACAGAGCTGGCCGGGAGGAGTAGGAAAAATCAAGACAGAAAAAATAGAGTTTTTATGCAAAGAGAGTTCCAAGTGGCCTTTACTTATACTTTTGTACAAAGAGGCTTGCCTTTCCACTAACGAACGTAACTACTCTTTTCCTAGTGTTGTTATATCTATTTTGCAGGACTTTGAAGATGCTTTCCCCGAGGAGATGTCAAAAGGGTTGCCACCAATAAGGGGAATTGAGCATCAAATTGACTAAGTACCATGAGCTTCCATTCCAAACAAACCCGCTTATAGAAGCAATCCGAAGGAGACGAAGGAGCTGCAAAAACAAGTGGATGAGCTCATGGAGAAGGGGTATGTACGTGAAAGCAGGAGTCCATGTGTTGTCCCCGTATTGCTTATGCCTAAAAAGGATGGAACATGGAGGATGTGTGTTGATTGTTGAGCCATAAATAACATCACTGTAAAGTATCGCCATCCCATTCCTAGATTAGATGATATGCTTGATGAGTTCCATGGTTCTTGTGTGTTTACTAAAATTGATCTTAAAAGTGGATATCATCAAATTAGGATGAAAGAAGGTGATGAATGGAAAATGGCTTTCAAAACAAAATATGGTTTATATGACTGGTTAGTAATGACTTTTGGATTGACTAATGCACCTAGCACTTTCATGAGATTAATGAACCATGTTTTACGTATTTTATTGGAAAATTTATGGTTATTTATTTTGACAAAATATTGATTTATTGCAAAGATTTGGATGAGCATGCAATACACCTGAAATCTGTTCCTAAAGTTTGAGAAAAGAAAAATAGTTTGCTAACCTCAAGAAATGTACAATTTGCACAGATAAATTGGTGTTTCTAGGGTTTGTTGTTAGTGCTAAGGGAATTGAGGTAGATGAGGAAAAAATAAAAGCAATTAGGGATTGGCCAATACCTAGAAGTATAGGGGAGGTTAAGAGCTTTCATGGGTTAGCTAGTATTTATAGACGATTTCTGAAAAATTTAGCACCATAGCGCCCTTAACCGAAGTCATTAAATAGAATGTAGGATTTAAGTGGGGTAGTGAACAATAAAAGGCATTCAATTTGCTCAAGCAAAACTAACCAATGCACATTTGTTTGCTTTACCTAACTTTGCTAAAACCTTCAAAATTGAGCGCGATGCTTCAGGTTTAGGATTGGGTGCTGTCCTAATGCAAGAGGGCCGACCAATTGCCTACTTTAGCAAGAAATTCAATGGGGTTGTTTTGAACTACCCAACATATGACAAGGAGATGTAAGCTTTGGTGAGAGCTTTGGAAACATGGCAACACTACTTGTGGACAAGAATTTGTGATTCAGACGTATCATGAATTCTTGAAGCACTTGTAGGGACAACACTAATTCAACAAATGACATGCCAAGTGGGTGGAATTCATGGAGACCTTTCCATATGTAATCAAGTATAAGCAAGGGAAAGAGAACATTGTGGCTGATGCTCTATCAAGAAGGTATACACTACTCTCTACCCTAAATGCAAAATTGGTTTGTTTGGAACACATTAAAGAATTGTATATTGATAATCCTGATTTTGCCAATGTGTTTAATGCATGAGAAAATGTTGCTTTTGATAAATTTATAGGCATGATGGTTACTTGTTTAGGGATAATAAACTTTGTGTGCCTAAGAGTTCATTGAGAGAGTTGCTAGTTAGGGAAGCACCTGGGGTGGTTTGATGGGGCACAGTTAGGGAAGCACCTGGGGTGGTTTGATGGGGCATTGTGGTATAGCTAAGACACTAGACATTTTGTATGAGCACTTCTTTTGGCCACATATGAGAAGAGATGTAGAAAGAATTTGTAAAAGGTGTGTGAAGTGTAAACAAGCTAAGTCAAAGATTAAATCCCATGGATTGTACACACCATTGGAGATACCTAGGGAATTTGGGTTGATATTTTGATGGATTTTGTGTTAAGGTTACCTAGAACTAAGAAAGGAAAAGATTCTATTTTTCTGGTGGTAGATAGATTTTCTAAGATGACACACTTCATTCCATGTAACAAAACCGATGATGCGTCTCATACAACTGATTTATTCTTTAGGGAGATAGTTTAGGTTGCATGGTATGCCTAGAACTATAGTTTCAGATAGAGATTCTAAGTTCTTAAGCTACTTTTGGAAGACTTTATGGGGTAAACTAGGAACAAAACTCTAATTTTCAACCACTTGTCACCCTCAAACCGATAGTCAAACTGAGGTAGTAAGTAGAACTTTGTCCCCCTTATTAAGAGCTATTATCCAAAAGAACTTGAAGTCATGGGAGGAGGGTTTACCACATGTAGAGTTTGCATACAGTAGACATGTGTGAGGCAACACAATTTTCACCATTTGAAGTTGTATATGGTTTTAATCCACTAACTCCTTTAGATTTGCTTCCTTTACCTATGAAAGAATATGTTAACTATTTTTTGACAATTTCAGCTCCATTAATGCAAGCATCAAGAGCTTTTTTTTCGGTAAGCAAAAAAATGTATTAACTCGAAAAATATAAAAAAATATACAAGGGGAATACCTAGGAAATACAAAGCTACAAAGCCAAAAAAGAGATAAACGTAGCTATCTAAAGCCAAAACAAATCTAAACCTAAAAAACTAAGCCAACTAAATCTAAACGTATTACAAAAACAAACCAAACTCCTCAATACAAAGAAACAAATTAACATACTCAGCCCCTATGGAGGCTCAAAAATCAAAAGGTTGAGATCCCAAGCAGCTTGGAGAGACAGGTTCAACTCTGAGGCAAGGACACCCCTAAGCAACCAAACCTATCCCTAATGGAGCCCAAGATAACCTTGATTAAAACAGCATTATCCCTGATTTTTCCCTGGAAGATTCTGAGGTTCCTCTCCCTCCAAATATGGTAGATAAAAGCTGTGAACAGAAGCTTCAGAATAGAGCTAACAAGAGACTTACCTTTGGCCTTAACTAGGAGCCAAGAGATCCATTGACACCAGTTGGAGTGGGGGCTGCTCAAACCACATTTAGCTAGAAGGCTATCCCAAATTGACCTTGTGGATTTGCATCCCACACGTGCTCAGCTGACTCACACCTACCCACACAAAATACACATGAAGGGCTAATAGATGTAGGCATGGACCGATGTTCTATTTTATCCTTACTCAGCAACTTGCCTTTGATAGCCACCCAAGAGAGAAAGCTAAACCTAGGCACATGGAGATTGAGCCAAATCAGCTTAGCCCACCTCACACACTCCATATTCGGAGCAAGGGCTTTATAGATATCTTTAACAAAGAAAAGCCCTTTCTTACTAGGGGTCCATGCCCAAGAATCCCTCACTAGACCCCTGGGAGAGGGAAGAGGGGTATCTCTATTCTCCATAAGCTCAAAAGTGTTTGAAGAGGGCCAATTCCAACACCCATTTTGAATCACCTTACTCACTCCAGAGTAGTATCCCACCCTGTACTCGAAAGAAGCCTTGGACTAAATTTGGTAATGAGAACCCCCAAAGGGTGCCATTGATCAGTAAGAAGCATCACAGACTCTCCATTGCCAATAGTAACTTTGCAAAAGGTAGAGAATGTATCCCTTAATTTCAGGATCTTTCTCCAAACCCAATCGGATAACTCCGGCCTCAAGCTCGAGGTTTCAATTTTTTCAGAGTAGTACTTTGGTTGACTTCCGCTTTACTAATGACTAAACTTGCTTCGTTGAAACCCATATTGTGACTAGCATTTGCTGCTGCAGAATAAACCAATTTAGAAATGGGACAACATGCTCGATAAGGCATGAGTAATAAAAATGGAGCGCTTTTTCACTAAGAATGTTAAGCACCAATCCTTCCACAAGGAATAGAAATCATCTGAGATTAAGAACCAAAGGTGCCTTGCCACTGCAACTTCATTGGACAGAATCAAGTCCTTTAAACCAAGACCACCCTGAGATTTAGGGAAGCAAAGATCCTCCTAAGCTACTTTGGCTCCAGATTGTTTGACCTCATTAGCATTCCAAAGATAGTTCCTAAGGGCTGCTTGGACAAATTTAATGACCTTCTTGGGGATAATAAACAACCCACACCAGAATTGGAACATAGCTGCCAACACTGACTTGATCAATTGAAGCCTCCCAGCAAAAGATAAATATTTTGTTTCCCAAGATCTGATTTTGGCCATAACATTCTCAACCAAGGAGTCATAGTCAGTCTTTCCCAACTTAGAAGTAATGACGGGGACTCCCAGGTATCTCATAGGCAAAGAACCCACGGTTAAAGACATAATCTCCAAAATATGTTGTTGGACAGTATCAGACACCCTGAAAAGTAGATTTGGCTCTTAAGAAGATTAGGCTGAAGCCTAGATAAGGCTTTAAAGAGAAGGAGACGCTCCTTAATAATTTGGACTGGTTTCACATTTCCTTTGCAAAAAATGAAGAGATCATCCGCAAAGAAAAGATTAACTATATTGAGCTCTTTGCACCTCCAATGGAACTCAAAGTTAGGGTCTTGGGCAGCAAAATGAAGGATGACAGAAAGAACCTCCATCACTACAACAAATAAATAAGGAGAAATAGGTCTCCTTGTCTGATTCCCTTGGCCCCTTTAAAGAACCTTTTCAGCTCACCGTTGATATTGATAGAGAAAGATGGAGTAGAAATACACTCCATAACATACTTAGCGAACTTTTCTGGGCACGCCAAGCAATCAAGGATCCGGCCAATAAGATGTCAATTCACAGAATCATAGGCCTTGGGTGCGATCATACCAGCACTAAAGCACCGGATCCCATTAGAACCCAGAAGTGAAGCGTGCTTGGGCGAGAGTAGTACTAAGTTGGGTGACCACTTGGGAAGTCCTCGTGTTGCACTCCTCTAAAAAAACGGTGCAGTTCGTTCTGCCCTCCCAAAAAACTCAAAATATTTTTAGTTTCTCCCTCCGGCTCCCTTCGGATCTCCGGCGATTTTGCTCCATCTTACCCATTCCCTCTCCTCTTCTATCTCTCATTTCCATCTCAAAACACTAAAAACATATCGGGTTTTCTAGATTAGCTGCCCAGATTATCATTTCAGGCCATTTTAGGGTTTTGATTATCGGAGTTTGTTTTCCTGAAATTTTAGCTTAGGGCTCCGGAGCTGTTACCCTTGTTTTGTCTCTCTAGGTGTTTCCTCTTTATTTATTAGAGGAGAGGGAAAAAATGAAAAAAAAACAGAGAAAAAGGAAAAGAAATTCGAAAGATCCCAAAAGCTGATACTAATTTGAAGTCAGATGGCGCAGATTCAGGTTCAGCACCAAACCCCGGCAACCGGTACTAATGGAGTTGCGGGGCCGACCACCGGTGCCAATCAGTTCGTTCTGACGTCGCTCTACATGGGAGATCTCGAGCAAAACGTCACCGACTCGCAGCTATACGACTTGTTCAATCAGGTCGGTCAGGTCCTGTCTGTTCGAGTCTGTAGGGACTTGGGCACCCACCGATCTCTCGGCTATGGTTATGTCAACTATAGCAACCCTCTGGACGCCGCAAGGGCATTGGATGTACTGAATTTTACTCCTTTGAATAACAAGCCCATCAGAGTTATGTATTCTCATCGTGACCCTAGTATTCGCAAGAGTGGCACTGCAAATATTTTTATTAAGAATCTGGACAAGGCAATTGATCAGAAAGCATTGCACGATAACTTTTCTTCATTTGGAAATATCCTTTCCTGCAAGATAGCTATTGATGCTGATGGCTTGTCCAAAGGCTATGGTTTTGTGCAATTTGATGATGAAGACTCTGCTCAAAATGCAATAGACAAGTTGAATGGGATGCTGCTTAATGACAAGCAAGTGTATGTTGGACCCTTTCTTCGTAAGTAGGAAAGAGACAATGTTTTGGAGAAGACTAGGTTTAATAATGTCTATGTGAAAAATCTATCAGAATCAACCACAGATGATGACTTGAAGAAAACCTTTGGTGAATATGGAACTATCACCAGTGCTGTAGTGATGAGAGATGCTGACGGGACGTCCAAGTGCTTTGGTTTTATCAACTTTGAAAATGCAGATGATGCTGCAAAAGCTGTTGATGAACTGAATGGAAAGAAATTTGATGAGAAGGAATGGTATGTTGGAAAAGCTCAAAAGAAGTCTGAAAGAGAGCTTGAACTGAAGGGCCGATTTGAGCAGACTGTGAAGGAAACACTTGACAAGTACCAAGGTGTAAACTTATATGTCAAGAACTTGGATGATAGCATTGATGATGAAAAGCTTAAGGAGTTGTTTTCAGAGTTTGGGGAAATTACTTCGTGCAAGGTTATGCGTGATCCTAATGGAGTCAGTAGAGGTTCAGGATTTGTTGCATTTTCAACCCAAGAAGAAGCATCTCGAGCTCTTGCGGAGATGAATGGAAAAATGGTTGGTAACAAGCCTCTCTATGTTGCACTTGCACAGAGAAAGGAAGAGATAAGAGCGAGGTTGCAGGCGGGATTTGGTTACCAGCAGCAACTTCTTCCGGGAATGAGGCCTGGTGGTGGTCCTATGCCGAATTTCTTTGTCCCATGGTCCAGCAAGGTCAACAGGTTCAGCGCCAAGGAGGTAGACATGGACCAGGTCCTATGCAACAAACCCAACAGCCAGTTCCATTGATGCAGCCACAGATGATTCCAAGGGGACGGGTTTATTGCTATCCACCTGGTCGAGGTATGCAAGAGGGGCCAGTGCCAGGTGTTGCTGGTGGTTTGCTTACACCTCCATATGATTTGGGTGGCATGCCAATGCGAGATCCCACACTTGGACAATCAGCTCCCTTACCAGTTTTGGCTTCAGCCCTTGTGAATGCTACTCCAGAGCAACAAAGAATGATGCTGGGTGAAGCATTATACCCATTGGTGGATCAGCTGGAGCATGACTCGGCAGCAAAGGTAACAGGAATGCTTCTGGAGATGGACCAGACCGAGGTTTTACACCTGCTTGAGTCACCAGAGGCTCTGAAGGCAAAAGTTGCAGAGGCCATGGAGGTCCTTAGGAGTGTTGCTCAGCAGCAGGCCAGCAACCCAGCCGAACAACTAGCCTCCCTTTCTCTGAATGATGATCTTGTTTCTTAAGCGTTCTTTACTCGCTGGCAATTTTAATGGTCCGGTACACCCCAGTTGTAAGCTTGTTTGTTGAAGGCTTGAGATACTTGTTCAACTTTAGATTGTTTTAATCAGGTTTGATACTATCATGTTGTGGATAGTTTTCTTACAATTGCTAGATCTGATTTGCCATTGTTATGGTTGTGAAACACTTCTACATTTTAGTTGCACCGTTCTTGATATTTTGTATTAGAAAAAAAAAGAGTCATAGGCCTTCTTCAAATCAATTTTTAGGGCACACCTTGAGCTATTACCTTTTCTATGGTAGTTTCTAACAAGATCTTGGGATAAGAAAATGTTATCAGCAATTCTTCTCCCTGGAACAAAGGCATTTTGGTTCGGGCTGATTAGATCTAGGAGAACCAGCTTCAAATTATCTGCCAAAAGCTTAGTAATACATTTATAGATAACATTACAACAAGAAATAGGCCTAAAATCACTAACACTAGAGGGGTTAGGGACCTTAGGGATAAGGGAAAAAGTAGTAGTGTTGACCTGCTTTAATAAAGATTGAGAGCCAAAGAACTCCAAAACAGCTTCAATAACCTCCTCTCCAATGATATGCCATGCTCTTTTGAAGAAGCCAGCTGAAAAACCATCTGGACCCGAAGCTTTAGAGCTATTAAAGCTAAAAATCACATGTTTTATCTCCTCTCTGGTGATAGGCTGGTTGAGAAGCTCAATCTGATGCAAACCAAGCTTTTTAGGCAAGATGGGGTCAAGAATACCCCAATCCAGCTCTCTTTCAATGTTGGGAGTGCCCAAGAGGTTAGTGAAAGCTTGGACAATATGCTGGCTAATCTCTGAAGGGTCAGTCAACACGATACCATTGTGATCTTCAAGCTGATTAATTTTAGCTCTAGACCTATTTTTCCTCAATTTTTTTAAAAAATAGGAGGTGTTTTGATCCCAAAAACTCAGCCATTGCACTCTAGATTTTTGCCTCAAGAAGCTCTCCTCGGCATTTCTAAGCTCAATGAAGTCATATTATAAGCCAATTTTGCCTCGGTTTGGAGAGAAGCATTAGAAGGGTCAGAAGCAAGAGCACCTTGGATAGCACTCAATTTACTCCTTGCTAGCTGAGCCCTAGCTGAAATTTCATTGCACGAGGCCTGATTAAAGCTCCTGACAACTTTCTTAACTGAATTGAGCTTAGAAGTCAGCTTAAACCTGGCTGAACCCCTCACCTCCACTCCCCATGCACTTTCGACCACCGGCCAAAAACCCTTTCTCTCAATCCAAAAATCAAAGAATCTGAAGCAAGTCCAAGAATATGTTAACTTTGATGGCAGAAGCTCAAAGGATGGATCCACTTCAACTATCAAGCGGTCCGATCACAAGAGCTAGAGCAAAAAGGATGGCTGAAGCACTCAATGGGCTAGTGGAGGCCCAAACAAGTGTGGAGATGTCTAATTTGGAAAAGAAGAAGTTACGACTTTTCAACCTCGTAACCTACATGGAGCATGATATGACGTCCAACATGGCAGCCTAATGGAGCATGTCGTGGCATCCAACATGGCAGCCACAAGGAGCATGATGTGGCATCCAACATGACATCATACATGGAGCATGATAAAGCGTCCAACATGGCAGCCTACATGGAACATGGTGTGGAGTCCAACATAGCAGCCCGCACGGAGCATGACTTGGCATTTTAAATGATGACAAGGAATCGATACACCTTGGCAATCCTCAAGAAGTGGACAGCCAATAGGAGTTTTTTGAGTGGATTACAAGATCCTTTTATTGCAATTAATATTTCTTTTATCTTTTAAATTTAGTTTTGGTGATTTAAATACTTTAGGACTCTTAAGGCATCTAGTTTTTCTATTTAAGCATGGTTTCACAACGTATTAAACAACTTTGATCAATATAATTTTTTTGTGAAAGTTTTCTCATTGGTTCTTCTTAGAACTTTTCAGACATATCAAGAATATTCGTGTGGCGTCTCAAACCTAGACTTATCACTCACTTTTCCTTCTTATTCTTGAGTGTGGCTTCTAAACCATACCTTTGGTTCTTTTTGAAGCATCAATTTGGGTCTTAGGCCTTATACCTAATATTCTCTTTGTGCCGTAGAAAACGGGTCGGGATTTCTTCTTCTTTAAAATCGATCAATAGATTCTTAAACTATCATTGTTATTGCGTTTCTAGGGCAGGTCGCCTAGTGGGTTCGCATTAGTTTGAGTATAGGCCATGCTCAAAAGATTCAAGTTTGGCCAAGTTCAACTAGTTTGGGCCAAAACACGTCTCATTGAGTCTTTTTGACTCCGTATGAGACTAGAAGCACCAAAAACCACCAAAACACTCCAAATTCTTACACGTGTTTTTGGATATCAAAAGTCAATCTGAGTACATGCCATTCCCAAAAGATCCAAGTTTAGTGAAGTTTTTTTTTTGGGTAAACAAATTGTATAAACCAAAAGATACTTACACATGTACAAGGGGCATACCCCAGGAAGTACAAAATTAGAGCCTGATTAGAGGCTTAAGATCTGCACGTAAATTAAACTGCTAATATGTAAAGTACTGAAATTAGATATCAATGCTTCATAAGACAGCAAAGGTTTACAAAATGCTTGGGTTAAGACCCCATCTATCCACTAAACGTAGATTAGTATCATTAGTGCCAAAACTCTTCGAATCCCAAAGCCTTAATCTGACTAATTGTAAAATAGCTTCAGTTAGGATCTTGGAATCTCTGATTTTGCCTTCAAAAATCCTTGCATTTCTTTCTCTCCATATATAATAGATGAAGGAAGTAAAAGCTAGCTTAACTAGGACTCCTTTGAGTGACTTCCCTGTTGCATTAGCTAGCATCCAATCTACAAACTGATCCCAATCCCTAACCTGGCAGTGTAGATCACATTTGTTCACAAGTGTGGCCCATACTCTGGCTGCATAACAACAATTGATAAAAAGATGCTCATGTGTCTCCTGGTAGCCAACACAACACACACAATCAGAAGAAAACCCTGGTGTTTGGTCCCATTGTGCAACCCTATCTCTAGTGGAAAGTTTGTTTCTCAAAGCCAACCAAGAGATAAAGCTGCACCTTGGGATGTGTTTAGAGAACCATATCACCTTTGCCCACTTAACCGGTTGTCTTGTAGGGGATAGTGCCTTATAGGTTAGACTTAGAGAGAAATCTCCATTCTGACTTGAACTCCATTTCCAAACATCTTGTCGTTGAGCTTGGGGAGGAGGAATTGGAACACTTCTAATCTCAAGAAACTCAAAGGTGTTTGAAGTTGGCCAATGCCATTGATTGTCTTCAATGACAACACTCACCATAGAGTCCATAGTCAAAGAAGTTCCTGACAAAAGTCTTTGCCCAAATCTGGCCCAAAGGACACCTAGAGGATGCCAATTATCTGTAAGAAGCTTCACAGTAGTACCATCTCCAATAGTTATAGAGCAAAAGGGCAGAAACTTGCTCCTGAGCTTGAGAAGCTTTCTCCAAACCCAAGATGGGTTTGAAGGAATGGAAACCAAGAAGATTGAACTCTTTCTGATTAGGTATGTTTGACACCAATCTTTCCAAAGTGATCTTTTAGAAGGGAGTAGCAAGAACCATAAGTGTTTGGCTATAGCAACTTCATTAGCTAGAACCAAATCCCTAAGGCCCAACCCACCTTGTACCTTGTCAAAACATAGGTCTGCCCAAGCTACCTTGGCCCCAGAAGCTTTAGTATCTTGGCCATTCCATAGAAAATTTCTTACCAAGCATTGGACTGTCTTCACCACTCTTTTAGGGAGAATGAAGTTCATCAAGTTTGGGCCTTACCTATGTGAAAATCAAAAGTGATTCCAAATGTTTAGAGAGAGAATGGTTAATGATGAGTACATTAAGCATGTTACAGATGTTGGTAAGCAAGTTTCAGGTGGTGGTAAGAAAGATTCAGCTAGTGGTCAACCTAAGCTTGGAGTGTCTTACCTATGTGAAAATCAAAAGTGATTCCAAATGATTGTGTGTTGGGAACAATGTTTAGAGAGAGAAGCTCTCCCTTCTCTCTAGAAACCAGGTGAGGCTTTTCTGTTGCTCCTCCTCTGGGAGGAGCTGAGCTTAGTTTCTAAAATGGCGAATGATGCTTTTTTTGAAACCAAAACTCAGCAAGGTTCAAAGATCAGTAAGGAAAGTTCGGGTAAGATGAGCTTTCAGTCTCATGAAGATGTTCTAAAGTTTAAAGGAGATGGGAGTTCGATGCTGGAAAACCCAGAAGTCAGAGTTGCTTCTAGCTCTTCCTTGGAGCAATCTCCAAGTTTGGATAAGATTTTAGCTATGGAGAACAAAGAAGTTGGTGAGAAGAAGGTGTGTGTTTGTGCACTAAATGTGGCAGAAGCACTTGCTGCTCGTATTAATGGAGATGACGAGGAGCATGCTACTTGTTTTGGCACCTTTAGCTACAATCTTAACTCACCAAATAAGGGAGGAAAGGTCCAAATGGCCATTACTGGCAATGATGAGGCTTCTTCTAGCTCTAATGAGGAGCGAATCAAAGGTTTGGATGAGCTCTCAATGTCTTGTGGGCATATTTCTTTGGTCCCTTCTTCTCAGGTACACAATGACTTGTTATTACTGGAGTCTAGTGCTTTAAGGGTTCCTTCATCATTTGGTGGAGCCCCATGTTTTGTAAATGAAGC
>QANY01001959.1:27613-44011 GCA_003255025.1 Datisca glomerata
GATGATCTTGAGTTATATGCTTTTACTCAGGGGTTTAGACGAAATTGTGAGTATTATCCTTCCCCCAAACCTTTGGAACCTTTAAAGAATAAGGAGGTGGCTGCTAAGGGTATTTCTGAAACCCTTATGGGCAACACCATCTACCATAAACTTTGTGAAGCTTCACCTAAAGCTCAACAAAAGGATGGATCTTGGGCTGATAAAGTTAAGAGAAACCAACCTAGTAGGTTTGAGCTTGAGTTTCAAGAGTCTACAATTTATGAAGAACATAGGGTCATTGTAAAGCTCCCTGACTTTGTTACCAAAGACAGCTTTGCCAAATGGGAGACTTGTTTGGTTGGCTATTTTGTGGGTAAAACATCTCCTTTACACTTGGTTAGGAGGATTGCATTGCAGCTTTGGAAAGGGAGAGGTCTCCTTGATGTTCAAGCTTCCAAAGGACTCTTCTATTTCAAATTTGATAACTTAGAACACCGAGATTATTACTTTCAAGATGGACCTTGGCATTTGTTAGGGAAACCTCTTATTCTCCAACCATGGGAGCCTAATGTCAAATTCACAAAGGAAAAGTTAGCTAAGATCCCCATTTGGGTGAAACTTTGGAATGTTCCCCTTGAGTTGAGAACCTCTGAAGCTCTAAGCTACATTGCTAGTGCAGTGGGTAAACCCCTATACTCGGATCACTTGACTGCAAAAGGAGTGAAAGGAGACTTCCCTAGAATCTGTGTTGAGATTTCAACAAGTCAAGAATCCTTAAGCATCTTGATATTGATCTTGGTATTGAAGGATGGGATCCAATTGATGTTTTTGTAGAGTATGAGGGCCTACCAAAGAGGTGTGACAAGTGTGATATCTTTGGTGATGTTTGTGATTTCATCCAGCAAGCTAAAACACTTTCTCCTAATCCCCATCTCTACCACAATCCAACCCTAGCTCCACCTCAAACTCCTCAGAGCTTTTACAGGCAGAAGTCAAGAGTACAGTGGCTTAAGTTGGGTGATCAGAACACTTCTTTCTTTTTTCAAAGTATGAAAAAGAATAGATTCAAAACCAGGATTTCACACCTGGACAACCAAGGCTCTCTACTTACTTCCCATGAGGAGATCCAGGATCATATATTAGATTACTAAAAAAATCTCTTGGGTACACCAAATGAAGAAATGGGAGTCAATTGGAGTATACTTGATTGTTTTTTTTCTTTTTTTCGGTAAATTAAAAAATTGTATAAACCGAAGAAGAAACATACAAATATACAAGGGGCATACCCCAGGCAAAAGAAACAAAAAAAGGAACCAGCCAACACACAAGCTGGAGGCACCCAAACAATAACAGAAGGCTACAAGAGATAACAGCCTAAAGAAATAGAAGAACCAAGCTTAATTGTCAAAAATAGAGGCAGTCAATCCCCAGGCAAGCTGAATGGTTTTGTTATCTTCAGTCACAGAAAATCTTTTTTTTTTTTGTAAATTAAAAAATTGTATAAACCGAAGAAGAAACATACAAATATACAATGGGCATACCCCAGGAAAAAGACAAAAAAAAGGAATCAGCCAACACACAAGCTGGAGGCACCCAAACACTAACAGAAGATTACAAGAGATAACAGCCTAAAAAAACAGAAGAACCAAGCTTAATTGTCAAAAATAGAGGCATTCAATCCCCAGGCAAGCTGAATGGTTTTGTTATCTTCAGTCACCGAAAATCCTTTAAGACTCAAAAATCTACCTTTAATGGCATTTCTAATGCAAGCCAAGACAACTTTCTTGTCCCTCATTTTGCCCTCAAAGACTCGATTATTTCTCTCTCTCCAGATATGATAGACAAACGAGCTGAACATAAGCTTCAACATAAGGCTCAAGAAGTAACCTTTCTTAACTTTCACAAGGAGCCAGGAGATAAGTTGATTCCAGTTCCTAGGAGAAGACACCAAGCCACACAAACCAACCAAAATCTGCCAAATAAAGCTAGAATAAGGGCAAGAAACAAACAGGTGTTCAGAAGATTTCGAAGGATGCAAGCAAAGTACACAACTACTAACATTGGAAGACCTAGGAGAGGAGGTCCAAACAGCCAATCTATCCGCGGTTGCAAACCTATTAAGAACAACAAGCCAAGTAATAAAGCTATATCTGGGAATATGCTTCTTAAACCAAATAAGAGGAGCCCATCTCACTTTTTCACCAGTTGGAGCTAGTTTCCTATAAGTGTGCCCCACAGAGAAAAGACCAGAGGGAGAAAGAGTCCAAATCCAAGAGTCCAAAGAGGACTCTTTAGGAGGGGGAAGATGGACCTCTCTAATTGTGATAAGCTCATGGGACTTAGAAATAGGCTAGTTCCAAGCTGCATTCTGGATCACTGAGCTGACCTTGGTAGTCCAATCCCAACCTGTACCAAAATAAATCCTAGGACTAAACCTTTGAGAAAGAACCCCCAAAAGGTGCCAAGGGTCCAATAGAAGAGATATCTGCTCACCATTTCCCACAAGAGCTTTGCAATACCCAGCAAACTTATCTCTGATTTTCATAATTTTCCTCCAACTCCAAGAAGGATTAGTGGCAAGCTTAACCAAGAAGATAGAGCTCTTCTTGATCAAGAAAAACTTACACCAATCCTTCCAAAGGGAAGCTTTATCCAAAGAGACCAAGAACCAGAAATGTTTAGCCACAGCCACTTCATTAGCTAGAGAGATCTCTAAGGTCCAAACCTCATTGGGACTTATCAAGGCACAAGTCACTCCAAAACACTTTAGCACCAGAATGCTTTACAGCTGATGCGTTCCACAAGTAATTCCTAATAACCACCTGAATCATATTTAAGATCTTCTTGGGAAGAATAAATAAGCCAGCCCAGTATTGAAAAATAGCATAGAGCACGGATTTAACCAACTGTAATCTTCCAGCATAAGAAAGGTAGTTAGACTCCCAAGACTTCACCCTAGCTGTGATATGGTCTACTAGGGTGATACAATCTGTTTTCCTAAGCTTTGAGGAAATCAAAGGAACCCCCAAGTATCTCATAGGAAGCTCCCCAATGCTGAAATTGCACAAGTCCAGAATTGCTTGAGAAGTGGATGGATGGACCCCAGACATGAAAATCTGACTTTTTTGTAGATTAGGTTAAAGACCAGACATGGCCTCAAACAAGTTTAAGCTCTCCATTATAAGTTGAACAGAAGTAATATCACCCTTACAGAAGATAAAGAGATCATCAGCAAAGCACAAGTTAACAATACCAAGCTCCTTACACCTCCAGTGATAGCCAAAGTCCGTTTTATGAGAAGCATGCTTGAGAATACCAGATAGAACCTCCATAACCAACACAACAGATAGGGAGAGATAGGATCACCCTGTCTAAGCCCTTTAGCACCAGAGAAGTAGTCATTCAACTCACCATTGACCACAATAGAGAAAGAAGGAGAGGAGATACACTCCATCATACAGTTAGAGAAATGATCAGGAAACCCCAAGCAGTCAAAGATTCTCCCGATACTCTCCCAATTCAAGCTATCATAAACCTTTTTGATATCAACCTTGAAAGCACATCTGGGACTATTAGAAGGCCTATGGTAACCTCTAACTAGCTCTTGAGATAAGAGGATGTTGTCAGCAATTCTCCTCCCTGGCACAAAAGCAGTCTGGTTGCTACTAATAAGATCGAGGAGCACTCTTTTAAGTCTATCAGCGAGCATTTTAGAAATGCATTTATAAACAACATTACAACAAGATATAGGCCTAAAGTCACCAACCTTAGAAGGATTGGGGACCTTAGGTATAAGAGCAATGGCAGTAGAGTTAACCTGTTTCAATAATGATTGGGAGCTAAAAAACTCCAAAACAGCCTTAGTAACATCTTTGCCCACAATATGCCAACATCTTTTGAAGAAACCAGCAGAGAAGCCATCTGGACCAGGGGCTTTACTACTCCCCAAACTAAACATAGTTGTTTGAACGTCTTCCTCTGTATAAGGGTGGTTGAGGATAGCTAAGTGAGCTTGAGAGAGCTTATTAGGGAGAATCTGAGAGAGAACACTCCAATCCACCTCCTGGTCAATGTGAGAAGTCCCAAGAAGATTCCTATAATAAGAAAGGATTTGATCTTTGATAGCCTGGTCATCAGTAATAAGGTCACCCTCCTCATTAACCAACTGATTAATTCTTGATCTGACTCTATTCTTCTTTAGTTTCTGAAAAAAGAAAGAGGAATTCTGATCACCCAAGGCAAGCCAATCAACTCTGCTTTTTTGCCTCAGAAAATCTTCTTCTGCATTCCTGAGCTTAGTGAAATCAGCTAATCTAATTTTCTCCTCCTCTTGAAGAGAGACAACACTAGGAGAGGCAATAAGGTCAGCTTGCACTTTAGAGAGGGCTTCTCTAGCCATAAGAGCCCTTTTAGAAATATCTGAGCAAAAAGAGGCATTAAATTTCTTAAGAGCAAATTTAACAGATTTAAGCTTCTTATAGAGACAAAACATGGCTGTCCCAAACACCTCAATCTCCCACGCATCCTTAAGAACAGCCCAGAAGCCTTCGAAATCCATCCAAAAATCAAAGAACTTAAAAGAAGGCTTAGGTCTTGCTGAGTTAGCCCTAAGCTGAATAATAATAGGAGAGTGATCAGAGATACCCGGGGTGTGAAAATGGCAAGAAGTAGCAGGAAACAACATAGCCCAATCACCGTTAACCAGGGCTCTATCGAGCTTGCGCATCTTGCTACCCTCACCAACTTGACCATTCCACCAGGTGAATTGACAGCCACTATAAGGGAGGTCGAGAACCTCCAAATGATCAAGACAAGAAGCAAAGTCAATTGAGCTATCATTCCACTTGAAATCACCACCACAATGCTCAATAGGCTTCAAAATAGCATTAAAGTCACCAAGAATTAGCCAAGGCTTCCCCTGACTTAATGTCTTATGAGAGCCAAGTTTTTCCCACAAAGGCTTCCTGGAGATAGCATCATTGGCTGCATACACCACAGAGACAAAGAAATCTGTCTTTTCATGGAGAATGGTTAGCTTACAAAACATAGCTTGATCAAAGGCATCAATTAGAAGAACATCCAAAATCTTGGGATCCCAAGCTAAAACAATTCTACCTTTGCTAGTAGGAGAATGGTTAGCAAAGGTAGCCCAATTGGGAAAAACAGATCTAGAAAGTCCAGCAAAATTATTACACTTGATCTTAGTCTCAACTAAAGCACAAAAAGATAATTTAAAGTCTTTACAAAGTTTTCTAACTTCAGCTTGCTTTAGAAGGCCATTAAGCCCTCTTATATTCCAAGAAGCTAAATTAATCATAAAAAGGGGGGGAGAGAGTCACCATTCTCAGGGGGAGCCTGAGTAACTTGATCAGCCAATAAGAAAAAGCCTTCAGCCGTTCGCTTCTTTTTCAACCTCTTCAAAGCTGATTTAGAGAGCTTGGGAGAAGGACCAGGTTGGATAGTGATATTGACAATTGAGGAAGCTTTGGGGGGAGCCAAACTCAATGTAGAGTCAGAAGAGGCTTGAGGCTCATTTTTATCCTCACAAGGCACAATGAGACCCTTACCCTTCCTTTTGCTAACCACCTGAGTCCATTCATTGACTTGGTCTTCCACATGGATGGTATTAAGAGGAAAGGGAGGAGAGATTTCACCCTTTGGCTCCTCATAAACCATAAGCTCCCTATTATCTTGGGGAGAAGAATCTTTGCTAGCGGTTTCTTCCTCACTAGCTAGATTATTCTTAGGGGCCACTTTAGCATCACAATCATGACCAAAGAGGCAACATTTAGCACATCTCTTAGGTAGACACTCATACTCCACCTCCACCACCACTGGATCCCATCCGTCAAGGCCAAGGTCAATGGTGAAAAACTTAATCAAATCAGAGGAGGCTGAAATTTTCACACAAACTCTAGCATAATCATGTCTATAACCAGAGGCAGTAGCATTGTCAGAGTGAGAAGGGATACCCACAGCACTAGCAATGTGACTTAGAGCTTCTTCAGTCCATAATTCAATTGGAACATTCCACAATTTAACCCAAATTGGAAGGGTTGAAAGTTTCTCCTTTGAGAATTTAACATTTGGCTGCCACTCTTGAAGCACAACAGGCCTACCTAAGAGGTGCCAAGGTCCATCTTCTAAGACTGAGTTTCTATCCTCCACAGAGCCAAATTTGAAATAGAAAAGGCCTCTGGCAGCCGAGACCTCCTGAATTCCTCTTTTAGCCCAAAGTTGCAAAGCAATTTTCTTAACTAAGTGTAAAGGAGCTGCCCTTCCAACAAAGTAGCCAACAAGGCAGCCTTCCCACCTAGAAAAGTTCTCTTTAGTAATATAATCAGGAAGCTTAACTGTGACATTACCATTTTCCGTAAAGGAAGAGCTCACATAACCTAAGCTTAGCTTCTTTTTCAGGTTACCTTTAACCTTTTCAGCCCATGAACCAGCCGGTTTCTCATGAGCAGCACTTTTATTAGCTAAAAGGTCTTTATAAACTCTATTCTCATGCAGCTTTTCAGAAGAAGAAGTTGGGGAAGGAGGAGAAGAGCTCACCTTCTGTTTTCCATTAGAATCTGGTTTAGGAGAGAGAGAGATTTCTCCAAGCTCAAACCCACGACCATGGCAGCCCTTGACATCTTTGGTAGAAGTCAAATCCACCTTGTCACTCACAATCAAAGCTGAGGTTGAGCTAAGGGAGGAGAGAGGATCTGCCACCAGCTTTGGAACTCCACCCACGTTCACATCATTGTCATAGAAAAGAGAAATATCTTCTTTCTCTTTCCCTTCAATCAAAACACCATCTACTTTCTCTTTCCCCTTAGACAAAGAAGCTGCCACCTGTCGCCCTAAGGGGCTGTCCACGTCATGATGGGAGAGAGGAGCCTTATCTAATAAAGAATTACCTTTTTGAGTGTCCTTTCCTTTATTTGAAAGGATAGTAGTAGATTGTTGACCAAGTTGAAGCTTGGGAGCTAGAGCCTCACTCTTCCCCAAGCTGACCACATCACACCCACTTGCCAAAAAGGAGCTGTCACCTCTCCCTTTTGATATGTTTGGCAGCTGCTTTTCCTCTTCTCCAAGCAAGATGATTTGAGACAAGCTTGATTTGTCTTCTATCAAAGGACACTCATCATTACCTTTGACAGAGAGGTAATGAGTATCATCTTCAACCTTTGGAGCTCTAGGCAAGCTGGTTGATCTCCGAGCACCACCTCTAGCTCCTCCTCTTATGCTACTTCTCTTTAGACTTGAACGAAGTTGGTCTGAAAGAGTCAGCTCAAGTAAATTGCTCTGATTGTGATCAGAAGAAATAAAATTGTCTCTAAGCTTTGAATGATCAGAAATAATCTCTTTTGCAACTAATAAACTCGAAGCTTCCTTGGACTGAGCTTCTAACTTCCCAGGCTCAACAAAACCACTCTCTGGTCCAAATTTCTTCGTATTAGAACCTTGCTTTAGAGCATTAAAACCAATAACATGGGTTTTAGCATCCCTAGCTCCCTTAGTAACCATATTATTCAAAACAGCATGGCCATTGAAAGACACTCAAAGCTTAGCTTGCCCACTAGCTGAATCTTTCTTAACACCACCTGAAACTTGCTTACCAACATCTGCAGCATGCTTAATGTACTCATCATTAACCATTGTTAGAGGTCGTGGCCTCCCCTAAGGGAGGGAGAGGCTAAAACAAAAACCAGAATTCTAGAGAGAGGGGAGAGTTTCTCTCACTAAAAAAACCAGATCCCAAATACTGTCCCCATATGATATTAATTTTATTCACTTGAGTAGAACTCTGAGAAAGATCTAGCGTAGCATTGTCACAGAAAATCCTTTAAGACTCAAAAATCTACCTTTAATGGCATTTCTAATGCAAGCCAAGACCACTTTCTTGTCCCTCATTTTTCCCTCAAAGACTCGATTATTTCTCTCTCTCCAGATATGGTAGACAAATGAGCTGAACATAAGCTTCAACATAAGGCCCAAGAAGTAGCCTTTCTTAACTTTCACAAGGAGCCAGAAGATAAGTTGATTCCAAATCTGATTGTGTGTGTTGTGTTGGCTACCAGGAGACACATGAGCATCTTTTTATCGATTGTTGTTATGCAGCCAGAGTATGGGCCACACTTATGAACAAATGTGATCTACACTGCCAGGTTAGGGATTGGGATCAGTTTGTAGATTGGATGCTAGCTAATGCAAAAAGGAAGTCACTCAGAGGAGTCCTAGTTAAGCTAGCTTTTACTTCCTTCATCTATTATATATAGAGAGAAAGAAATGCAAGGATTTTTGAAGGCAAAATCAGAGATTCCAAGATCCTAACTGAAGCTATTTCACAATTACTCAGATTAAGGCTTTGGGATTCGAAGTGTTTTGGCACTAATGATATTAATCTACGTTTAGTGGATAGATGGGGTCTTAACCCAAGTATTTTGTAAAACTTGGCTGTCTTATGAAGCATTGATATCTAATTTCAGTACTTTACATATTACCAGTTTATTTTCTTGTAGATCTTAAGCCTCTAATCAGGCTCTTTTGGTTTATACAATTTGTTTCCAAAAAAAAAAAGCCACACAAGTACCAACCAAATTCTGCCAAATAAAGCTAGAATAAGGGCAAGAAACAAACAGGTGTTCAGAAAATTCTGAAGGATGCAAGCAAAGTACACGACTACTAACATTGGAAGACCCAGGAGAGGAGGTCCAAGCAGCCAATCTATCCGTAGTTGCAAGCCTATTAAGAACAGCAAGCCAAGTAATAAAGTTATATCTGGGAGTGTACTTGATTGTGCTTTGCCATGAAAGCTTGGACCTGATCAGGTTGTACCTTTGGCTCTTCCCATTGAAGAAAATGAGGTCAAGCAAGCTATTTTCAGTATGCGGAATGGCAAAGCTCCTGGACCAGATGGTTTTTCAGCTAGGTTCTTTAAGAAAGCATGGCATGTGGTGGCTGGGGATGTAACCAAAGCTGTTTTGGAGTTATTTACTACAGGTAACCTCCTAAAAGAGGTTAACTCAACTGCAATCACCTTAATACCAAAGGTCCCTAATCCCACTAGTATTTGGGACTTTAGACCTATCTCTTGCTGCAATGTAGTCTACAAGTGCATCACAAAAATACTTGCTAAAAGACTCAAGCTTGTATTACCCAACATCGTCAGTCAGAACCAAAGTGCTTTTATCCCAGGAAGGAGAATGGCTGACAATATTTTTCTCTCCCAAGAATTACTTAGAAGCTACCATAGATCACTTGGTTTGCCAAGGTGTGCTCTCAAGGTGGACCTTAAGAAAGCCTATGATGGTGTGAACTGGTCACTAATAGGTAAAGCTTTTCAATGCATTGGCTTCCCAAATGTTTTCATTTCTTGGGTCATGGAGTGTCTTTCTTCTCCCTCATACTCAGTGAATATAAATGGTGAGCTGCATGGTTACTTTATGGGTGCTAAAGGAATTAGACAAGGGGATCCAATCTCTCCTTACATCTTTGTCATCATCATGGAGGTCTTGACAGGAATCTTGAGCTTTGCAGCCAAACACTCAGAGTTCCAGTTCCATTGGAGGTGCAAAGAGCTTAACTTAGTCAATATGTGCTTTGCTGATGGCCTACTCTTATTCTGTAAAGGAGACAAAAAGAGTGTGCATGTGCTTAAGGAAGCTTTTGCCATTTTCCAAGAGCTTTAAGGGCTTCAATCAAATATTTCAAAGAGTCAACTGTTCTTATCAGGGGTGAGCCCAGAGATGTCTTCTATCATTCATGCTAAACTGGGTTTTACAGAAGGGTCTCTTCCAGTTAGATATCTTGGTGTCCCACTCATTTCAACCAAGCTTACCAAATCAGATTGTCCAGGTTTGGTTGACAGACTCACTATGAGAATCAGGTCTTGGGAATCAAAGTATTTGTCTTATGCAGGAAGACTCCAACTTATCAAGACTATTCTTATGGCTATGGTCAACTTTTGGAGTGGTCTCTTCATTCTCCCTAAAAAAGTGGTGAAGACAGTCCAATGCTTGGTAAGAAATTTTCTATGGAATGGCCAAGATACTAAAGCTTTTGGGGCCAAGGTAGCTTGGGCAGACCTATGTTTTGATAAGGTACAAGGTGGGTTGGGCCTTAGGGATTTGGTTCTAGCTAATGAAGTTGCTATAGCAAAACACTTATGGTTCTTGCTACTCCCTTCTAGAAGATCACTTTGGAAAGATTGGTGTCAAACATACCTAATCGAAAAGAGATCAATTTTCTTGTTTTCCATTCCTTCTAACCCATCTTGGGTTTGGAGAAAGCTTCGCATGCTCAAGAGCAAGTTTCTGCCCTTTTGCTCTATAACTATTGGAGATGGTACTACTGTGAAGCTTCTTACAGATAATTGGCATCCTCTAGGTGTCCTTTGGGCCAGATTTGAGCAAAGACTTTTGTCAGGAACTTCTTGGACTATGGACTTTATGGTGAGTGTTGTCATTCAAGACAATCAATGGCATTGGCCAACTTCAAACACCTTTGAGTTTCTTGAGATTAGAAGTGTTCCAATTCCTCCTCCCCAAGCTCAACGACAAGATGTTTGGAAATGGAGTTCAAGTCAGAATTGAGATTTCTCCCTAAGTCTAACCTATAAGGGACTGTCCACTACAAGACAACCGGTTAAGTGGGCAAAGGTGATATGGTTCTCTAAACACATCCCAAGGTGCAGCTTTATCTCTTAGTTGGCTTTGAGAAACAAACTTTCCACTAGAGATAGGGTTGCAAAAGAAAGTCTCATCTCTCTCTAGAGACTTCTCTCAAAGTTTAACCCTAGTCGTCGAGGGTTTGTTTTGTGCAACTTTCATCGAGCGTGGTCCGGAGCTCAGGAATAGGCTCTGGTTTTCCCTCTGGTGAAGGTATGAAGGCGCTGCAGGTTTCGTTCCAAGGTCTGCTCTAGAGTGCATCGACGAAGTAGCCTCCATCTCTGGTTCTCGCGGTCAACTCTGGCTTCTCTTTTGGTCTTCTATCGATCTTCTCAGATGATGAAGTTCTGGAAGATGAGGTAGAGTTGTAGTTGTGTACCGTAGATTCATATGGGTTGTTTTGACTAGAAAGAGCCCGTGGTTGTTCCAGTAAGACACAGGGTTTACTTTCAAGTTCTCAGAAACTCGTCTCCACCTTTGTCTCTCAAGCTTCGCTGGAAAAATGGAGGGCTTCCTAACTGGTTTGCTTTGCCTCTTTTTATGCCAGTTCTGGTCACCGACATCTTCCTATAAGGTCACCGCAATCCCAGCCATTTTAGGAGTTTGCCTCTACTCGGAGTGAGGCCTTACTCCTCCTCATCTGCCAACGTGATCCCCATACTTTGTACCTTGTAGATTTGGCAGAGGTCCTAACACTGGTTGTCTAAGTTGCCGACAGTGGTCTTCTGAAGCGAGGGATTGCATTACACCCATTTCCTGAGTTGTACCAGTCAAGGTTGTAATCTCACCTGGAATCAACCATTGCTGAGGTTTTCCTAGAGAGGTCACTTGCTTTGGTCGTTATAGATATCAGTGGTCATCTCATTTATTGGTTCTGTGTTTTCCTATTTCTGTGAATTTTAGACTAGCTATGTTGTTTTCTGTTCCACCTTAGTTTTTCTGTTGAGGTTATTTGTTAGTGGTGGATTATTTAGGTTGTGATAGTCAGGTTGTTTGATCTATGCTCTGGTTAGATGTTGATTTCTTGATCTAGTTTGTTCTGTGTGACCCGCTTGATGTGGTTTCCATGTTGTATATTTATAATAGTATAAGCGTTCAATTGTAAAAAAAGAAGAAGATAGGATTGCACAATGGGACCAAACATCTGGGTTTTGTTCTGATTGTGTGTGTTGTGTTGGCTACCAGGAGACACGTGAGCATCTTTTTGTCAATTGTTGTTATTCAGCTAGAGTATGGGCCACACTTGTGAACAAATGTGATCTGCACTGCCAGGTTAGGGATTGGGATCAGTTTGTAGATTGGATGCTAGCTAAGGCAAAAAGGAAGTCACTCAGAGGAGTCCTAGTTAAGCTAGCTTTTACTTCCTTCATCTATATACATGGAGAGAAAGAAATGCAAGGATTTTTTAAGGCAAAATCAGAGATTCCAAGATCCTAACTGAAGCTATTTCACAATTAGTCAGATTAAGGCTTTGAGATTCGAAGTGTTTTGGCACTAATGATACTAATCTACGTTTAGTGGATAGATGGGGTCTTAACCCAAGCATTTTGTAAACCTTGGCTGTCTTATGAAGCATTGATATCTAATTTCAGTACTTTACATATTACCAGTTTAATTTGCGTGCTGATCTTAAGCCTCTAATCAGGCTCTAATTTTGTATTTCCTGGGGTATGCCCCTTGTACATGTGTAAGTATCTTTTGGTTATACAATTTGTTTACCAAAAAAAAGCTTGGAGTGTCTTTCAATGGCCATGGTGTTTTGAATGATATGGTTACTAAGGGAGCTAGGGAAGCTAATGCCATGTTATTGGTTTTAATGCTCTTAAGCAAGAATCTAATACTAAGAAATTTGGACCAGAGAATGGTTCTGTTGAGCATGGGAAGTTAGAAGCTCAGTCCAAGGAAGCTTCGGGTTTATTAGTTGCAAAGGAGATTATTTCTGATCATTCAAAGCTTAGAGATAATTTTATTTCTTCAAATCACAATCAGAGCAAATTACTTGAGCTGACTCTTTCAGGCTAACTTTGTTTAAGTCTTAAGAGAAGTAGCATAAGAGGAGGAGCTAGAGGTGGTACTCGGAGATCAACCAGCTTGCCTGGAACTCCAAAGGTTGAAGATGATACTCATTACCTCTCTGTCAAAGGTAATGATGATTGTCCTTTGATGGAAGACAAATCAAGCTTGTCTCAAATCGTCTTGCTTGTAGAAGAGGAAAAAGCAGCTGCCAAGCATATAAAAAGGGAGAGGTGACAGCTCCTTTTTGGCAAGTGGGTGTGATGTGGTCAATTGGAGAAGAGTGAGGCTCCAGCTCCCAAGCTTCAACTTGGTCAACAATCTACTACTATCCTTTCTAATAAAGGAAAGGACATTCAAAAAGGTAATTCTTTATTAGATAAGGCTCCTCTCTCCCATCATGACGTGGATAGCCCCTTAGGGTGACAAGTGGCAGCTTCTTTGTCTAAGGGGAAAGAGAAAGTAGATGGTGCTTTGATAGAAGGGAAAGAGAAAGAAGATATTTCTCTTTCCCATGGCAATGATGTGAACGTAGGTGGAGTTCCAAAGCTGGTGGCAGATTCTCTCTCCTCCCTTAGCTCAACCTCAGCATTGATTGTGAGTGACATGGTTGATTTGACTTCTACCAAAGAGGTCAATGGCTGCCATGGCCGTGGCTTTGAGCTTGGAGAAACCTCTCTCTCTCCTAAACCAGATTCTAATGGGAAACAGAAGGTGAGCTCTTCTCCTTCTTCCCCAACTTCTTCTTCTAAAAAGCTGCATGAGAATAGAGTTTATCATGACCTTTTAGCTAATAAGAGTGTTGCTCATGAGAAACTGGCTGGTTCATGGGCTGAAACGGTTAAAGGTAACCTGAAAAAGAAGCTAAGCTTAGGTTATATGAGCTCTTCCTTTACGGAAAATGGTAATGTCACAGTTAAGCTTCCTGATTATATTACTAAAGAGAATTTTTCTAGGTGGGAAGACTGCCTTGTTGGCTACTTTGTAGGAAGGGCAGCGCCATTACACTTAGTTAAGAAAATTATTTTGCAACTTTGGGCTAAAAGAGGAATTCAGGAGGTCTCAACTGCCAGAGGCCTTCTCTATTTCAAATTTGGCTCTGTGGAGGATAGAAACTCAGTCTTAGAAGATGGACGTTAGCACCTCTTAGGTAGGCCTATTGTGCTTTAAGAGTGGCAGCCAAATATTAAATTCTCAAAGGAGAAACTTCCAACCCTTCCAATTTGGGTTAAATTGTGGAATGTTCCAATTGAATTATGGACTGAAGAAGCTCTAAGTCACATTGCTAGTGTTGTGGGTATCTCTTCTCACTCTGACAATGCTACTGCCTCTAGTTATAGACATGACTATACTAGAGTTTGTGTGAAAATTTCAGCTTCCTCTGATTTGATTAAGTTTTTCACCATTGACCTTGGCTTTGACGGATGGGATCTAGTGGTGGTGGATGTGGAGTATGAGTGTCTACCAAAGAGATGTGCTAAATGTTGCCTCTTTGGTCATGATTGTGATGCCAAAGTGGCCCCTAAGAATAATCTAGCTAGTGAGGTAGAAACCACTAGCAAAGATTCTTCTCCCCAAGATAATAGGGAGCTTATGGTTTATGAGGAGCCAGATGGTGAAATCTCTCCTCCCTTTCCTCTTAATACCATCCATGTGGAAGACCAAGACAATGAATGGACTCAGGTGGTTAGCAAAAGGAAGGGTAAGGGTCTCATTGAGCCTTGTGAGGATAAAAATGAGCCCCAAGCCTCTTCTTACTCTACATTGAGTTTGGCTCCCCCAAAAGCTTCCCTAATTGTCAATGTCACTATCTAACCTGATCCTTCTCCCAAGCTCTCTTAATTAGCTTTGAAGAGGTTGAAAAAGAAGCAAAAGGCTGAAGGCTCATTCTTATTGGCTGATCAAGTTACTCAGGCTCCCCCTTAGAACGGTGACTTTCTCTCCCGACCTGATATTAGTTTTTTTGTCAATAAAGTTTGTCAATTCATGTATTCTCCTACTACATCCTACTTTGGAGTTGAGACTAAGATCAAATGTAATAATTTTGCTAGACTTTTCTAGATCTGTTTTTACCAATTGGGCCACCTTTGCTAACCATTCTCCTACTAGCAAAGGTAGAATTGTTTTAGCTTGGGATCCCAAGATTTTGGATGTTCTTCTAATTGATGCTTTTGATCAAGCTATGTTTGAAAGCTAACCATTCTTCAGGAAAGGACAGATTTCTTTGTCTCTTTGGTGTATGCAGCCAATGATGCTATCTCTAGGAAGCCTTTGTCGGAAAAGCTTGGCTCCCATAAGACATTAAGTCAGGGGAAGCCTTGGCTAATTCTTGGTAACATTAATGCTATTTTGAAGCCTATTGAGCATTGTGGTGGTGATTTCAAGTGGAATGATAGCTCAATTGATTTTGCTTCTTGTCCTTATCATTTGGAGGTTCTCGACCTCCCTTATAGTGGCTGTCAATTCACCTAGTGGAATGGTCAAGTTGGTGAGGGTAGCAAGATGCGCAAGGTCGATAGAGCCCTGGTTAATGGTGATTGGGCTACGGAGTTTCCGGCTACTTCTTGCCATTTTCAGACCCCGAGTATCTCTGATCACTCTCCTATTATTATTCAGCTTAGGGCTAACTCAGCTAGACCTAAGCCTTCTTTTAAGTTCTTTGATTTTTGGATGGATTTCGAAGGCTTCTAGGTTGCTCTTATAGATGCTTGGGAGATTGAGGTGTTTGAGACATGCATGTTTTGTCTCTATAAGAAGCTTAAATATGTTAAATTTGCTATTAAGAAATTTAATGCCTCTTTTTGCTCAGATGTTTCTAAAAGGGCTCTTACGGCTAGAGATAATATGAACCCCACCGACAATTTACGATGAAACCCGATAACAATGATGGTTCAAGAACCCCAAGAACATGAAAGACAAGATTCTCGAGCCTTAACCCGTTATCTAGCAAGATAAGAACTAAGACTACGAAGGATAGAAACACCACACCAGAAAACCAAAGGATCACTCAAGAATCAAGGTGATAAGTTTGGTTGTTTGAAACGCCACAAGACTAACTTGATAAGTTCAAAAAGTTCTTTCAAGAACAAAGAGGACACACCTCACAATAACATAAACTTGTTTTTAATATTCATAACATGTTTACAAATTTCGTGGGTACAATGTTTTATACTTGGAACAACCCTTCAAGAATAGGAAAAGCATTAATTTTAGCTTTGAAACAACACCAACATTAAAGTAAATAAATTCCCACATTTTTTATACCTTTTTAGACTACTAATAATAAGTAAATATAACTAATTGACTATGAACAATGTATATAAGCATAACTAATTGACTATGAACAATGTATATAAGCATAACCAATCCATGCTAGATTCATCCCCTTATTTAATAGCCATGAAAATAGTCCAATTCATGCCCTTTCATGGCCTTATCTTGATGAACACGTTTTTGTAGGTTCATTATCCTTTTCAATTGATTTTGAATGCTAATTGACTATGAACAATGTATTTAAGCATAACCAATCCAAGCTAGATTCATCCCCCTATTTCATAGCCTTGAAAATAGTCCAATTCATGCCATTTCATGGCCTTATCTTGATGAACACGTTTTTGTAGGTTCATTATCCTTTTCAATTGCTTTTGTATGTTAATTAGACTCTTCAATGGCCTTGATGACGTGGATAAAGCCTTGATTTTCATTTGGACAGACATTGGGCTTCACTTTTCCAGAATCATTCCCATTC
>QANY01001968.1:0-17500 GCA_003255025.1 Datisca glomerata
AGAGATAGACAGAGAAAATGAGAGAAAGAGAGAGAGGGGGGGAGATATATATATAGAGAGCGAGAGAGTGATAGAGAGTGATAGAGAGTGAGAGAGAGCATGAGAGGTAGGGAGGGTGAGACTGAGAGAGAGATTAAGAGAGAGAGTGTGGGAGAGAGAATGAGAGGGAGTGAGACAGAGGAGGGAGATCTGTATATATATAGAGAGAGTGGGAAAGAGGGAGATCGAGATATAGAGAGACAAAGATAGAGAGAATGATAAAGAGAGAGTGACAGTGTGTGAGTGAGTGGGAGAGAGAGAGAGCGAGATATAGAGAGGCTGGGACGGAGAGAGAGAGAGGGAGAGAGAGGGAAATAAAGATAGAGAGTGAGAGGGAGAGAGAAAGAAACAGAGAGGGAAATAGAGAGAGAGTGTGTGAGAGAGAGAGAGAAAGAGATAGAGTCTGAGAGAGAGACAGAGAAAATGAGAGAAAGAGAGAGGGGGATATATATATATAGAGAGAAAGTGAGAGATAGAGAGTGAGAGAGAGAATTAGAGGTAGGGAGGGTGAGACTGAGAGAGATTGAGAGAGAGAGTGCGAGAGAGATTGAGAGAGAGAGAGAGTGAGACAGAGAAGGAGGGAGATATATATATATAGAGAGAGTGAAACAGAGAGATGGAGATGTAGAGTGACAAAGATAGAGAGAGAGAGGGAGGGAGGGAGAGACAGAATGCGAGAAATGATAGAGAGAGTGAGAGATAGAGATAGAATGAGAGAGAGATGGAGATACAAAGATTTAGAAAGAGAGGGAGATATAGAGAGACAGAGAGAGAGAATGTTTGAGAGAAAGATTGATTGATTGAGAGAGAGTGATTGAGAGAGGGCAAGGATGAGAGTCAGTATGAGAGAGTGACAGTGATTGAGTGAGTGGGAGATATATATATATATATAGAGAGAGAGAGAGAGAGACTCAGACGGAGAGAGAGTAGGGGAGAGAGAGGGAAATAAAGAGACAGAGTGAGAGGGAGAGAGGAAAAAAGAGAGAGAGTGAGAGAGGAAGAGAAAGAGATAGAGACTTAGAGAGAGACTGAGAGAATGAGAGAAAGAGAGAGAGGGGGATATATATATATAGAGAGAGAGGGAGAGAGGGAGAGAATGAGAGAGGGAGATAGAGAGTGAGAGAGAGATTGAGAGTGAGAAGAAGCGAGAGTGTGGGAGAGAGATTTAGAGAGAGAGAGAAAGAGAGAGTGAGACATAGAAGGAGGGAGATATGTATATAGAGAGTGGGGGTGAAAGAAGGAGATCGAGATATAGAGAGACAAAGATAGAGAGAGTGAGAAAGAGAGAGATGGAGAGAAAGAGAAAATGAGAAAGAGAGAGAGGGAGAGAAAGAGAAAATGAGAAAGAAAGAGGGGGAGAGAGAGTGAGAGAGTGAAAAAATTAGAAAGAGAGAGAGAGAGGGGGAGGGAGTGAGGGAATGAGAGAGAGATAGAGAGAGGGAGAGAAAGTGAGAGATAGAGAGAGAATGAGAGAGAGATGGAGATATAGAGAGATAGAGAGAGGGTGATATAGGGAGACAGACATAGATAATGTTTGAGAGAGAGATTGCTTGATTGAGAAAGAGTGATTAAGAGAGAGCAAGGATGAGAGAGTGTGTGAGAGAGTAACAGTGTGTGAGTTAGTGGTAGAGAGATAGAGAGAGCGAGAGCGAGATATAGAGAGACTGGGACGGAGAGAGAGAGGGAGAGAGAGGGAAATAAAGATAGAGAGTGAGAGGGAGGGAGTGAGGGAATGAAAGAGAGATAGAGAAAGGGAGAGAAAGTGAGAGATAGAGAGAGAATGAGAGAGAGATGGAGATATAGAGAGATAGAGAGAAGGAGATATAGGGAGACAGACATAGATAATGCTTGAGAGAGAGATTGATTGATTGAGAAAGAGTGATTAAGAGAGAACAAGGATGAGAGAGAGAGTGAGAGAGTGACATTGTGTGAGTGAGTGGGAGAGAGAGAGAGAGAGAAAGAGCGAGATATAAAGATGGAGAGAGAGGGAAATAGAAAGCGAGAGAGTGAGAGAGAAATAGAAAGAGATAGAAACTGAAAGAGAGACAGAGAAAATGAGAGAAAGAGAGAGGGGGATATATATATATATATAGAGAGAGAGAGAGATATAGAGAGTGAGAGAGAGAATGAGAGGTAGGGAGGGTGAGACTGAGAGAGAGAGAGTAAGAGAGAGAGAGAGAGTGGGAGGGAGATTGAGAGAGAGAGAGAGAAAGAGAGAGAGTGAGATAGAGAAGGAGGGACATATATATATATACAGAGAGAGAGAGAGGGTGGAAGAGAAAGATTGAGATATAGACAGACAAAGAGAGAGAATGAGAAAGAGAGAGGGAGAGAGAGAGAAAAAATTAGAGAGAAAGAGAGAGATGGAGGGAGATATGGAGAGATAAAGAGAGAGAGAGGGAGAGAATAATTGAGAGAGAGTGTGTGAGAGAGAGACAGAGAGAGAATGTGAGAGAGAGAGACAGAGCGAGAGAGAGCGTGAGAGAGAGAGAATGAGAGAGGGAGACAGAGAGAGAAAGAGAGGGAGACAGAGAGAGAGTTAGAGAGAGAGAATGAGAGAGAGGGGGAGAGAGAGTGCAGAGGTCATATAAAGAGACAAAGATAGAGTGAGATAAAGAGAGGGAGAGAATGAGATACAGAGGGATAGAGAGAGAGTGGGAGAAAGAGAGAAAGAGAGAATGTGAGAGAGCGAAGGAGGGAGATATATATATATATATATATAGAGTGAAACATTGAGATGGAGGGAGGGAGAGAGAGAATGAGAGAGAGAGAGAGAGGGAGAGAGAGTGAGAGATAGAGAGAGAGAATGAGAGAGAAATGGAGATATAAAGAGATAGAGAGGGAGATATAGAGAGATAGAGAGAGAATGTTTGAGAGAGATTGATATAGAGAGAGAGCAAGGATGAGAGAGAGAGTGAGAGAGTGACAGCGAGTGATTGAGTGGGAGAGAGAGAGAGCGAGATATAGAGTGACTGGGACGGAGAGAGAGAGAAGGGGAGAGAGGGAAATAAAGAGACAGAGTGAGAGGGAGAGAGGAAGAAAGAGAGAGGGAAATAGAGAGAGAGTGAGAGAGAAAGAGAAAGAGATAGAGACTGAGTGAAAGAGAGAGAAAGGGGGGAGATATATATATATATATAGAGAGAGAGTGTGAGAGAGAATGAGAGCGAGATAGAGAGAGATTGAGAGAGAGTGTGTGAGAGTGCGAGAGGGAGAGAGAGAGTGGGAGAGAGATTTAGAGAGAGAAATTTAGAGAGAGAGAGACAAAGAGAGAGAGTGAGACAGAGAAGGAGGGAGATATGTATATATAGAGAAAGAGGGTGAAAGAGAGAGATCGAGATATAGGGAGACAAAGATACAGAGAGTGAGAAAGAGAGAGGGAGAGAAAGAGAAAATGAGAAACAGAGAGAGGGAGAGAAAGAGAAAATGAGAAAGAGAGAGGGGGAGAGAGTGAGAGTGAGACAAAATTAGGGAGAGGGAGAGAGAGGGAGAGGAAGTGAGAGATAGAGAGAGACAATGAGAGAGAGATGGAGATATAGAGAGTTAGAAAGAGAGGGAGATACAGAGAGACAGGCATGGATAATGTTTGAAAGAGAGATTGATTGATTGAGAAAGTGTGATTAATAGAGAGCAAGGATGAGAGAGAGTGAGAGGTTGACAGTGTGTGAGTGAGTGGGAGAGAGAGAGAGAGATAAAGAGAGACTGGGACGGAGAGAGAGCCGGAGAGAAAGATAGAGAGTGAGAGGGAGAGAGGAAGAAACAGAGAGGGAAATAGAGAGAGAGAGTGAGAGAGAAAGAGTTAGAGATAGAGACTGAGAGAGAGATAGAGAAAATGAGAGAAAGAGAGAGAGGGGGAGATATATATATAGAGAGAGAGAGTGAGATAGAGAGTGAGAGAGAGAATTAGAGGTAGGGAGGGTTAGAATGAGTGAGAGATTGAGAGAGAGAGAGAGAGAGAAAGAGAGAGAGTGAAACAGAGAAAGAGGGAGATATATATATATAGAGAGTCAAACAGAGAGATGGAGATGTAGAGAGACAAAGATAGAGAGAGAGATAGAAAGAGGGAGAGAGAGTGAGAGATAGAGAGAGAATGAGAGAGAGATGAAGATATAAGGAGATAGAGAGAGAAGGAAGTATAGAGAGACAAAGAGTGAATGTTTGAGAGAGAGATTGATTTATTGAGAGAGGGCAAGGATGCGAGTGAGTGTGAGAGAGTGACAGTGATTGAGTGAGTGGGAGAGAGAGAGAGATATAGAGAGACTGGGACGGAGAGAGAGAGAAGGGGAGAGAGAGGGAAATAAAGAGACAGAGTGAGAGGGAGGGAGGAAGAAAGAGAGAGGGAAATAGAGAGAGTGAGAGAGAAAGAGAAAGATAGAGACTGAGAGAGAGAGAGACTGAGAGAATGAGTGAAAGAGAGAGAGGGGGGAGATATATATATATATACAGAGAGAGAGAGAATGAGAATGAGATAGAGAGAGAGAGAGTGTGAGAGAGTGTGAGAGGGAGGGAGTGGGACAGAGATTTAGAGAGAGAGAAAGAGAGGGAGTGAGACAGAGAAGGAGGGAGATATGTATATATAGAGAGAGAGGGTGAAAGAGAGAGATCGAGATATAGAGAGACAAAAATAGAGAGAGTGAGAAAGAGAGAGGGAGAGAAAGAGAAAATGAGAAAAAGAGAGAGGGATAGAAAGAGAAAATGAGAAAGAGAGAGGGGGAGAGAAAGAGAAAATGAGAAAGAGAGAGGGGGAGAGAGAGTGAGTGAGAGACAAAATTAGAGAGAGGGAGAGGGAGGGAGGGAGAGAGAGAAGGAGAGAGAGAGATAGAGAGAGGAAGAAAAAGTGAGATAGAGAGAGAGAGAGAATGAGACAGAGATGGAGATATAGAGAGATAGAGAGAGAGGGAGATATAGAGAGACAAACATAGATAATGTTTGAGAGAGAGATTAATTGATTGAGAAAGCGTGATTAAGAGTGAGCAAGGATGAGAGAGAGTGAGAGAGTGAGAGAGTGACTGTGTGTGAGTGAGTGGGAGAGAGAGAGAGAGCGAGATATAGAGAGACTGGGATGGAGAGAGAGAGGGAAATAAAGATAGAGAGTGAGAGGGAGAGAGGAAGAAAGAGAGAGGGAAATAGATAGAGAGAGAGTGAGAGAGAAATAGAAAGAGATAGAGACTGAAAGAGAGGAAAAGAAAATGAGAGAAAGAGAGAGGGGGGAGATGTATATATATAGAGAGAGAGAGACTGAGAGAGAGAGAGACTGAGAGAATGAGTGAAAGAGAGAGAGGGGGAGATATATATATATACAGAGAGAGAGAGAGAGAATGAGAAAGAGATAGAGAGAGAGAGAGATTGAGAGAGAGTGTGAGAGGGAGGGAGTGGGAGAGAGATTTAGAGAGAGAGAGAAAGAGAGGGAGTAAGATAGAGAAGGAGGGAGATATGTATATATAGAGAGAGAGGGTGAAAGAGAGAGATCGAGATTAGAGAGACAAAGATAGAGAGAGTGAGAGAGAGAGGGAGAGAAAGAGAAAATGAGTAAAAGAGAGAGAGATATAGAGAGGAAGAAAAAGTGAGGAAGAGAGAGAATGAGAGAGAGAGATAGAGAGAGGAAGAAAAAGTGAGAGATAGAGAGAGAGAGAGAGAATGAGACAGAGATGGAGATATAGAGAGATAGAGAGAGAGGGAGATATAGAGAGACAAACATAGATAATGTTTGAGAGGGAGATTAATTGATTGAGAAAGAGTGATTAAGAGTGAGCAAGGATGAGAGAGAGTGAGAGAGTGACTGTGCGTGAGTGAGTGGGAGAGAGAGAGCGAGATATAGAGAGACTGGGATGGAGAGAGAGAGGGAAATAAAGATAGAGAGTGAGAGGGAGAGAGGAAGAAAGAAAGAGGGAGAGAGATAGAGAGAGAGTGAGAGAGAAATAGAAAGAGATAGAGACTGAAAGAGAGGAAAAGAAAATGAGAGAAAGAGAGAGAGAGAGAGGGGGAGATATATATATATAGAGAGAGAGAGATAAAGAGTGAAAGAGAGAATGAGAGGTAGAGAAAGAGAGAGAGAAAGAGAGAGAGTGAGATAGAGAAGGAGGGATATATATATATCTATATATAGAGAGAGAGACAAAGAGAGAATGAGAAAGAGAGCGGGAGTGAGAGTGAGAACGAGACAAAATTAGAGAGAAAGAGAGAGAAGGAGGGAGATATAGAGAGATAAAGAGAGAGAGAGGGAGAGAATAATTGAGAGAGAGAGTGGTTGAGTGAGAGAGAGAGGGGGAGAGAGAGAGGGGGAGAGAGAGAGGGCGAGACAAAGCGAGAGAGAGAGTGTGAGAGAGAGAGACGGAGTGAAAGGAAGAAAGGGAGGGAGATATAAAGAGAGAAAGAAAGAGAGAGAGAGGTAGTGAGAGAAGAATAAGCAGAGAGGGAGGGAGAGAGTGAGAGAGAGAGTGAGAGTATGAGAGAGAGAGTGAGAGAGAAATAACGAGAGTGAGAGAAAGAGAGGGAGACAGAGAGAGAGTTAGAGAGAGAATGAGAGAGAGGGGAGAGAGAGTTAGAGAGAGAGAATGAGTGAGAGGGGGAGAGAGATAGCAATGGTGATATAAAGAGACAAAGATAGAGAGAGATAAAGAGAGGCAGAGAGAGATATTGAGATACAAAGGAATAGAGAGAGTGGGAGAAAGAGAGAAAGAGAGAATGTGAGAGAGAGAAGGAGGGAGATATATATATATATATATATAGTGAAACAGAGAGATGGAGATGTAGAGAGACAAAGATAGAGAGAGAGTGAGAGGGACGGAGGGAGAGAAAGAGAGAGATAGAGAGAGGGAGAGAGAGTGAGAGATAGAGAGAGTGAGAGATAGAGAGAGAATGAGAGAGATGGAGATATAGAGAGATAGAGAAGGAGGGAGATATAGAGAGACAGAGAGAGAGAATGTTTGAGAGAGAGATTGATTGAGAGAGAGTGATTGAGAGAGTGCAAGGATGAGAGAGAGAGAGTGAGAGAGTGACAGTGAGCGAGTGGGGGAGAGAGAGAGCGAGATATAGAGAGACTGGGACGGAGAGAGAGAGGGAGAGAGAGGGAAATAAAGGGAGAGAGTGAGAGGGAGAGAGGAAGAAAGAGAGAGGGAAATAGAGAGAGAGAGAGAAAGAGAAAGAGATAGAGACTTAGAAAGAGACTAAGAGAATGAGTGAAAGAGAGAGAAAGGGGAGATATATATATNATATATATAGAGAGAGAGAGAGAGAGAGAGAGAGAGTGAGAGAGAATGAGAGCGAGATAGAGAGAGATTGAGAGAGAGTGTGAGAGGGAGAGAGAGAGTGGGAGAGAGATTTAGAGAGAGAGACAAAGAGAGAGAGTGAGACAGAGAAGGAGGGAGATATGTATATATAGAGAAAGAGGGTGAAAGAGAGAGATCGAGATAAAGAGAGACAAAGATAGAGAGAGGGAGAAAGAGAGAGTGAGAGAAAGAGAAAATGAGAAAAAGAGAGAGGGAGAGAAAGAGAAAATGAGAAAGAGAGAGGGGGAGAGAGTGAGAGAGAGACAAAATTAGAGAGAGGGAGAGAGAGGGAGAGGAAGTGAGAGATAGAGAGAGAGAATGAGAGAGGGATGGAGATATAGAGAGACAAAGATAGAGAGAGTGAAACAGAGAGATGGAGAGGGAGGGAGGGAGGGAGAGAATGAGAGAGAGAGATAGAGAGACAAAGATAGAGAGAGTGAGAGGGAGGGAGGGAGAGAATGAGAGAGAGAGGGAGAGAGAGTGAGAGATAGAGAGAGAGAATGAGAGAGAGATGGAGATATAGAGAGATAGAGAGGGAGGGAGATATATATAGAGAGAGAGAGAATGTTTGAGAGAGAGATTGATTGATTGAGAGAGAGCAAGGATGAGAGAGAGAGAGTGAGAGAGTGACAGTGAGTGAGTGGGGGAGAGAGAGCGAGATATAGAGAGACTGGGATGGAGAGAGGGAGAGGGAAGAGAGGGAAATAAAGGAAGAGAGTGAGAGGGAGAGAGGAAGAAAGAGAGAGGGAAATAGAGAGAGAGAGAGAGAGAGAAAGAGATAGAGACTGAGAGAGAGACTTAGAGAATAAGAGAAAGGGAGAGAGGGGGATATATATATATATATATATATATATAGAGAGAGAGAGAGAGAGAGAGAGAGAAAGAGAGATAGAGAGTGAGAGAGAGAATGAGAGGTAGGGAGGGTTAGTCTGAGAAGAGATTCAGAGAGAGTGAGATGGAGAGAGAAAGTGAGACAGAGAAGGAGGGAGATATGTATATATATATATATATAGGGAGAGAGGGTGAAAGAGAGAGATCGAGATATAGAGAGACAAAGAAAGGAGAGAAAGAGAAAATGAGAAAGAGAGAGGGGAGAGAGTGAGAGAGAGAAAGAATTAGAGAGAGAATGATTCAGAGAGAGTGATTGAAAGAGTTAGTGAGTGAGAGAGAGAGAGAGGGAGAGGGAGAGAGAGGGAAAGAGAAAGGGAGAGAGAGGGGGGAGAGTGAGAGAGCGAGAGAGAGAGACAGAATGAGAGGGAGATATATATATATATATATAGAGTGAGAGCCTGAAAGAGAGAGATTAAGATATTGAGAGACAAAGAGAGAGAATGAGAATGAGAGAGGGAGAGAGAGTGAGAGAGAGACATAATTAGAGAGAAATAGAGGGAGAGAGGGAGATATTTAGAGAGAAAGAGGGAGAGTGAGAGACAGAGAGGGAGACATAGAGAGAAAGAGTTAGAGAGAGAATGAGAGAGGGAGAGGGAGAGANGAGAGACATTGAGAGACAAAGAGAGAGAATGAGAAAGAGAGAGGGAGAGAGAGTGAGAGAGAGACATAATTAGAGAGAAATAGAGGGAGAGAGGGAGATATTTAGAGAGAAAGAGAAAGAGGGAGAGTGAGAGACAGAGAGGGAGACATAGAGAGAAAGAGTTAGAGAGAGAATGAGAGAGGGAGAGGGAGAGAGCGGTGGAGATATAAAGAGATGAAGATAGAGAGAGAAAGAGAGGGAGAGAGAGAATAAGAGAGAGAGGGAGGAGTGGGAGAGAAAAAAAGAGAGAGTGTGAGAGAGAGGAGGGAGATATATATATATAGTGAGTGACAGAGAGAGATGGAGATATAGAGAGGCAAAGATAGAGAGAGGGAGAGAGAGAGAATAAGAGAGAGATAGAGAGAGGGAGAGAGAGAGAATAAGAGAGAGGAGATAGAGAGAGGGAGAGAGAGAGAATAAGAGAGAGAGATAGAGAGAGGGAGAGAGAGTGAGAGGGAGAGGGAGATATAGATAGATAGAGAGAGAGGAAGATAAGGAGAAATAGAGAGAGAGAGAGAGAATGTTTGAGAGGGAGAGTGAGTGACAGAGAGAGGAAGAATGAGAGAGAGAGTCAGGGAGAGAGAGAGAGATAGTGAATGACAAAGAGAGAGAAGGCGAGAGGGAGTGAGAGAAAGAGAGAGGGAGATATAGAGAGACTGAGCCAGAAAGAGAGGCGTAGAGAGAGAATGAGAAAGAAAGGGAGGGAGAGAGAGAATGAGGGAGGAAGAGAATGAGAAAGAGTTAGAGAGAGGGAGATATAAAGAGATAGAGAGAGTGTGAGAGAGAGAGTGTGAGAGAGAGAGAGAAATAGATAAATACTGAGAGAGCAAATAAGAGAGAGAGAGAGAAAGGGAGATAGAGAAAGAGTGAATGAGAGAGAGAGATAGAGGGAGAATGACTGAGAGAGAGAGAAAGGGAGAGAGTGGGAGAGAGAGTGGGAGAGATATATATATATAGAGAGTGGGAGACAGAGAGAGGGAGAGATAGAATGAGAGATAAAGGGACAGAGAGAGGGAGAGGGAGAGAGACCTAATAAGAGAGAGAAAGAGACAAAGAGAGACTGAGAGAGAGAGAGAGGGAGATATAAAGAGACAGAGAGAGTTTGAGAGAGAGAGTAATTCCTGAAAGAGAGTGTGTGAGAGAGAGAGAGAGAGTAATTCCTGAGAGAGAGTGTGTGTGTGTGAGAGAGAGAGCGAGTGAGAGAGAGAGAATGAGTGAGAGAGAGAGGGAGAGAATGAGAGAGAGATAGAGAGAGGGATAGAGAGTGAGAGATAGAGAGAGAATGAGAAAGAGATGAAGATATAAAGAGATAGAGAGAGGAGATATAGAAAGACAGAGAGAGAATGTTTGAGAGAGAGATTGATTGATTGAGAGAGAGTGATTGAGAGAGGGCAAGGATGAGAGTGTGTGTGAGAGAGTGACAGTGATTGAGGAGTGGGAGAGACAGAGAGATATAGAGAGACTGGGACGGAGTGAAAGAGAAGGGGAGATAGAGAGAAATAAAGAGACAGAGTGAGAGGGAGAGAGGAAGAAAGAGAGAGAGTGAGAGAGGAAGAGAAAGTGATAGAGACTTAGAGAGAGACTAAGAGAATGAGCGAAAGAGAGAGAGGGGGGATATATATATAGAGAGAGGGAGCGAGAAAATGAGAGAGGGAGATAGAGAGTGAGAGAGAGATTGAGAGAGAGTGAGAGGGAGAGAGAGTGGGAGAGATTTTTAGAGAGAGAGAAAGAGAGAGAGTGAGACAGAGAAGGAGGGAGATATGTATATATAGAGAGGGAAAGGGTGAAAGAGAGAGATCGAGATTTAGAGAGACAAAGATAGGGAGAGTGAGAAAGAGAGGGATGGAGAGAAAGAGAAAATGAGAAAGAGAGAGGGAGAGAAAGAGAAAATGAGAAAGAAAGAGGGAGAGAGAGTGAGAGAGTGACAAAATTAGAGAGAGAGAGGGGGAGGGAGAGAGGGAATGAGAGAGAGAGATAGAGAGAGGGAGAGATGGAATGAGAGAGAGAGATAGAGAGAGGGAGAGAAAGTGAGAGATAGATAGAGAGAATGAGAGGGAGATGGAGATATAGAGAGATAGAGAGAGAGGGAGATATAGAGAGACAGAGAGTGAATGTTTGAGAGAGAGATTGATTGATTGAGAGAGAGTGATTGAGAGAGGGCAAGGATGAGTGTGAGTGTGAGAGAGTGACAGTGATTGAGTGAGTGGGAGAGAGAGAGATATAGAGAGACTAGGACGGAGAGAGACAAGGGGAGAGAGAGGGAAATAAAGAGACAGAGTTAGAGGGAGAGAGGAAGAAAGAGAGAGAGTGAGAGAAGAAGAGAAAGAGATAGAGACTGAGAGAAAGACTGAGAGAATGAGAGAAAGAGAGAGAGAGGGGGGATATATATATAGAGAGAGAGGGGGGAGAGAATGGGAGAGAGAGATAGAGAGTGAAAGAGAGATTGAGAGAGAGAATGAGATGGAGAGAGAGTAAGAGAGAGATTTAGAGAGAGAAAGAGAGAGAGTGAGACAGAGAAGGAGGGAGATATGTATATATATATAGAGAGAGAGGGTGAAAGAAGGAGATCGAGATATAGAGAGACAAAGATAGAGAGAGTGAGAAAGAGAGAGATGGAGAGAAAGAGAAAATGAGAAAGAGAGAGAGGCAAAGAAAGAGAAAATGAGAAAGAAAGAAGGGGAGAGAGAGTGAGAGAGACAAAATTAGAGAGAGAGGGAGGGAGGGAGAGAGAGAATGAAAGAGAGATAGAGAGAGGGAGGAAGGGAGAGAGAGAATGAGCGAGAGAGAGAGAGAGGGATGGAGAGAGAGAGAGAGAATGAGAGAGAGATAGAGAGAGGGAGAGAAAGTGAGAGATAGAGCGAGAGAATGAGAGAGAGATGGAGATATAGAGAGATAGAGAGAGGGAGAGAGGGAGATATAGAGAGACAAACATAGATTATGTTTGAGAGAGAGATTGATTGATTGAGAAAGAGTGATTAAGAGAGAGCAAGGATGAGAGAGAGTGACAGTGTGTGAGTGAGTGGGAGAGAGAGAGAGAGATATAGAGAGACTGGGACGGAGAGAGAGAGGGAGAGAGAGGGAAATAAAGATAGAGAGTGAGAGGGAGAGAGGAAGAAAGAGAGAGGGAAATAGATAGAGAGAGTGAGACAGAAATAGAAAGAGATAGAGACTGAAAGAAAGACAGAGAAAATGAGAGAAAGAGAGAGAGGGAGATATATATATATATATATAAAGAGAGAGAGAGAGAGAGAGAGATATAGAGAGTGAAAGAGTGAAAGAGAGAATGAGAGGTAGAGAAAGAGAGAGAGAGAAAGAGAGAGAGTGAGACAGAGAAGGAGGGAGATATGTATATATAGAGAGAGAGGGTGAAAGAGAGAGATCGAGATATAGAGAGACAAAGATAGAGATAGTGAGAAAGAGAGAGATGGAGAGAAAGAGAAAATGAGAAAGGGAGAGAGGGAGAGAAAGAGGAAATGAGAAAGAAAGAGGGGGAGAGAGGGTGAGAGAGTGACAAAATTAGAGAGAGAGATGGAGGGAGAGAGGCAATGAGAGAGAGAGATAGAGAGAGGGAGATATAGAGAGACTGGGACGGAGAGAGAGAGGGAGAGAGAGAGGGAAATAAACATAGAGAGTGAGAGGGAGAGAGGAAGAAAGAGAGAGGGAAATAGAGAGGGAGCGAGTGAGAGAGAAATAGAAAGAGATAGAGACTGAAAGAGAGACATAGAAAATGAGAGAAAGAGAGAGGGGGAGATATATATATATATATATATATATATATATATATATATAGAGAGAGAGAGAGAGAGAGATAGAGAGTGAGAGAGAGAGAGAATGAGAGGAAGGGAGGGTGAGACTGAGAGAGAGATTAAGAGAGAGGGAGAGTGGGAGAGAGATTGAGAGACAGAGAGAAAGAGAGAGAGTGAGAAAGAGAAGGAGGGATGTATCTATATATACAGAGAGAGAGAGGGTGAAAGAAAAAGATCGAGATATAGTGAGACAAAGAGAGAATGAGAGAGAGGGTGGGAGATATAGAGAGACAAAGAGAGAGAGAGGGAGAGAATAATTGAGAGAAAGTGGTTAAGTGAGAGAGAGGGGGAGAGAGAGAGAGAGGGAGAGACAGAGCGAGAGAGGGAGAGACAGAGCAAGAGAGACGGAGTGAAAGGAAAAAAGGGAGGGAGATTTAAAGAGAGAAAGAAAGAGAGAGAGATAGTGAGAGAAGAATGAGAGAGAGGGAGTAAGAGTATGAGAGAGAGAGTGTGAGATAGAAATAAAGAGAGGGAGACAGAGAGAGAGAGAGTTAGAGAGAGAATGAGAGATGGGGAGAGAGCAATGGTGATATAAAGAGACAAAGATAGAGTGAGATAAAGAGAGTTAGAGAGAGAGAGAATGAGATACAGAGGGATAGAGAGAGAGTGGGAGAAAGAGAGAAAGAGAGAATGTGAGAGAGAGAAGGAAGGAGATATATATATAGAGAGAGAGTGAAACAAAGAGATGGAGGGAGGGAGAGAGAGAATGAGAGAGAGATGGAGTGAGGGAGAAAGAGTGAGAGATAGAGAGAGAGAATGAGAAAGAAATGAAGATATAAAGAGATAGAGATGGAGATATAGAGAGACAGAAAGAGAATGTTTGAGAGAGAGATTGATTGAGAGAGAGCAAGGATGAGAGAGATTGTGAGAGAGTGACAACGAGTGAGTGAGTAGGAGAGAGGGAGAGAGAGAGCGAGATATAGAGAGACTGGGATGGAGAGAGAGAGAAGGGGAGAGAGAGGGAAATAAAGAAACAAAGTGAGAGAGAAAGAGATAGAGACTGAGAGAATGAGTGAAAGAGAGAGGGGGGAGATATATATATATATATAGACAGAGAGAATGAGAGCGAGATAGAGAGAGATTGAGAGAGATTGAGAGGGAGAGAGAGTGTGTGAGAGGGAGAGAGAGAGTGGGACAGAAATTTAGAGAGAGAAAGAGAGAGAGTGAGACAGAGAAGGAGGGAGATATGTATATATAGAGAGAGTGGGTGAAAGAGAGAGATCGAGATATAGTGAGACAAATATAGAGAGAGTGAGACAGAGAGAGGGAGAGAAAGAGAAAATGAGAAAGAGAGAGAGGGAGAGAGAGAAAATGTGAAAGAGAGAGGGGGAGAGAGAGTGAGAGAGAGACAAAATTAGAGAGAGGGTGAGAGAGAAGGAGAGGAAGTGAGAGATAGAGAGAGAATGAGAGAGAGATGGAGATATAGAGAGTTAGAGAGAGAGGGAGATATAGAGAGACAGAAATAGATAATGTTTGAGAGAGAGATTGATTGATTGAGAAAGAGTGATTAAGAGAGAGCAAGGATGAGAGAGAGAGTGAGAGAGTGATAGTGTGTGAGTAAGTGGGAGAGAGAGAGCAAGATAAAGAGAGACTGGGACAGAGAGAGAAACGGAGTGAAAGATATAGAGTGAGAGGGAGAGAGGAAGAAACAGAGAGGGAAATAGAGAGAGAGAGAGAGAGAGAGAAAGAAAAAGAGATAGAGACTGAGAGAGAGAGACAGAGAAAATGAGAGAAAGAGAGAGGGGGAGATATATATATATAGAGAGGGCGAGTGTGTGTGTGTGTGAGATAGAGAGTGAGAGAGAGAATTAGAGGTAGGTAGGGTGAGACTGAGAGAGAGATTGAGAGAGAGACTGGGGGAGAGATTGAGAGAGAGAGAAAGAGAGAGAGTGAGACAGAGAAGAAGGGATATATGTATATATAGAGAGAGAGAGGGTGAAAGAGGGAGATCGAGATATAGAGAAACAAAGATAGAGAGAGTGAGAAAGAGAGAGAGGGAGAGAGAGTGAGAGAGAGACAAAATTACAGAGAGAGGGAGAGGGAGTGAGAGATAGAGAGTGAGAGAATGAGAGAGAGATGGAGATATAGAGAGTTAGAGAGAGAGGGAGATATAGAGAGACAAACATGGATAATGTTTGAGAGAGAGATTGATTGATAGGGAAAGTTTGATTAAGAGAGAGCAAGGATGAGAGAGAGAGTGAGAGAGTGACAGTGTGTGAGTGAGTGGGAGACAGAGAGAGGGCGAGATAAAGAGAGACTGGGACAGAGAGAGAGAGGGAGAGAGAGGGAAATAAAGATAGAGAGTGAGAGGGAGAGAGGAAGAAAGAGAGAAGGAAATAGAAAGAGAGTGTGTGAGAGAGAAAAAGAAAGAGATAGAGACTGAGAGAGAGACAGAGAAAATGAGAGAAAGAGAGAGGGGGGAGATATATATATAGAGAGAGAGAGGGCGAGTGTGTGTGTGTGTGAGATAGAGAGTGAGAGAGAGAATTAGAGGGAGGTAGGGTGAGACTGAGAGAGATATTGAGAGAGAGACTGGGGGAGAGATTGAGAGAGGGAGAGTGTGTGAGAGAGAAAAAGAAAGAGATAGAGACTGAGAGAGAGACAGAGAAAATGAGAGAAATAGAGAGAGGGGGGAGATATATATATAGAGAGAGGGAGTGATAGAGAGTGAAAGAGAGAATGAGAGGTAGGGAGGGTGAGATTGAGAGAGAGAGTGTGGGAGAGAGAAAGAGAGGGAGTGAGACAGAGAAGGAGGGAAATATGTATATATATAGAGAGAGTGCGAAAGAGAGAGATCGAGATATAGAGAGACAAAGATAGAGAGAATGAGAAAAAGAGAGGGAGAGAAAGAGAAAATGAGAAAGAGAGAGGGGGAGACAGAGAGATTTAGAGAGAGAGAGCGAGATATAGAGAGAATGGGACGGAGAGAGAGAGGGAGAGAGAGGGAAAAAAAGATAAAGAGTGAGAGGGAGAGAGGAAGAAACAGAGAGGGAAATAGAGAGTGAGTGTGAGAGAGAATGAGAAAGAGATAGAGACTGAGAGAGAGATTGAGAGAATGAGTGAAAGTGAGTATATATATATAAATATAAACAGTGAGAGAGAGAATTACAGGTAGGGAGGGTGAGAGAGAGAATTACAGGTAGGGAGGGTGAGACTGAGAGAGAGATTGAGAGAGAGAGAGTGTGGGTGAGAGATTGAGAGAGAGTGAGAAAGAGAGAGTGAGACAGAGAAGGAGGGAGATATATATATAGAGAGAGTGAAACAGAGAGATGGAGATGTAGAGAGACAAAGATTGAGAGAGAGAGAGGGAGGGAGAGAGAGAGAGAATGAGAGAGAGAGATATATATAGAGAGACTGGGACAGAGAGAGAGAGAAGGGGAGAGAGAGGGAAATAAAGAGACAGAGTGAGAGGGAGAGAGGAAGAAAGAGAGAAAATGAGAGAGGAAGAGATAGAGATAGAGAGTTAGAGAGAGACTGAGAGAATGAGAGAAAGAGAGAGAGGGGGATATATATATAGAGAGAGATAGAGGGAGAGAGAGAGAGAGAATGAGAGAGGGAGATAGAGAGTGAGAGAGAGATTGAGAGAGAGTGAGAGGGAGAGAGAGTGGGAGAGAGATTTAGAGAGAGAGAAAAAGAGAGAGATTGAGACAGAGAAGGAGGGAGATATGTATATATAGAGAGAGAGGGTGAAAGAGAGAGATCGAGATATAGAGAGACAAAGATAGAGAGAGTGAGAAAGAGAGAGATGGAGAGAAAGAGAAAATGAGAAAGAGAGAGAGGGAAAGAAAGAGAAAATGATAAAGAAAGAGGGGGAGAGAGAGTGAGTGAGTGACAAAATTAGAGAGAGAGAGAGAGAGAGAAGGAGAGAGAGTGGGAATGAGAGAGAGATAGAGAGAGGGTGAGAAAGTGAGAGATAGAGAGAGAGAATGAGAGAGAGATTGAGATATAGAGAGATAGAGAGAGAGGGAGATATAGGGAGACAGGCATAGATAATGTTTGAGAGAGAGATTGATTGATTGAGAAAGAGTGATTAAGAGAGAGAAGGATGAGAGAGAGTGTGTGAGAGTGACAGTGTGTGAGTGAGTGGGAGTGAGAGAGAGAAAGAGCGAGATATAGAGAGACTGGGACGGAGAGAGAGAGGGAGAGAGCGGGAAATAAAGATAGAGAGTGAGAGGGAGAGCGGTCCCTCTCTCTCTCTTTCTCTCACACACACACTCTCTCTCAGTCTTTATCTCTTTCTCTCTCTCACTCTCCCTTTCTCCCTCTCACTTCCTCTCTCTTTCTCCTTCTCTCTCTCTCCCTCCCTCTCGCTCCCGCCCTCTCTCTCACTCACTCTCTCTCTCTCATTCTCTCTATCTCTTTCTCTCACTCTCTCTCTTCCTCTCTTTCCCACTCCCTCATTATATCTCTCTCTCCCCCTCTCTCTCTCTCTCACACACACACATTCTCCTTCTCACACTCTCTCCCCCTCCCTCTTTTATTCTCTCTGTGTCTCTGTCTCTGTCTTTCTATATCTCCCTCTCTCTATCTCACACTCTCTCATCCTCTTTCTCTCTCTCCCTCTTTCTCTCTTTCTCTTACACATACACTCTCTCAGCCTCTCTATCACTATCACTCTCTCTCTCCCTCTCTCTCTTACTCACTCTCTCTCTCACTCTCTCCCTCCCTCTCTCTCCCACTCACTCACTCTCTCTATCTCTCCCTCTCTCTGTCTCTCCCTCTCTCTCTCACACACACACACACTCTCTCTCTCTCGCACTCTGTCTCACACTCTCTCACTATCCCTCTTTCTCTCTCTCTCTCAGTCTCTATCTTTTCCTCTCTCCTTCTCGCTCTCTCTCTCTTTCTCTCTCTCGCTC
>QANY01001968.1:22500-90000 GCA_003255025.1 Datisca glomerata
ACTATATCTCCCTTCCTCTCTATCCCTCACTTTCTTCCTCCCTCTCTCTCTCTCTCTCTCTTTCTCTCACACACATTCTCTCTCAGTCTCTACCGCTTCCCCTGTCTTTTCTCTCTCTCTCTCTCACTCACTCTCTCTCTCTCTCACTCACTCTCTCCCCCTCCCTATTTTATTCTCTCTGTGTCTCTGTCTTTCTATATCTCCCTCTCTCTATCTCACACTCTCTCATCCTCTTTCTCTCTCTCCCTCTTTCTCTCTTTCTCTCACACATACACTCTCTCAGCCTCTCTATCACTATCACTCTCTCTCTCCCTTTCTCTCTCTTACTCACTCTCTCTCTCACTCTCTCCCTCCCTCTCTCTCCCACTCACTCACTCTCTCTATCTCTCCCTCTCTCTGTCTCTCCCTCTCTCTCTCACACACACCCACACTCTCTCTCTCTCGCACTCTGTCTCACACTCTCTCTCACTATCTCTCTTTCTCTCTCTCTCTCTCAGTCTCTATCTTTTCCTCTCTCCTTCTCACTCTCTCTCTCTCTTTTTCTCTCTCGCTCTCTCCCTCTCTCTGTCCCTCCCTCTTTCTCCCTTACTCTCTCCCCCTCCCTCTTTTATTCTCTCTGTGTCTCTGTCTCTGTCTTTCTATATCTCCCTCTCTCTATCTCACACTCTCTCATCCTCTTTCTCTCTCTCCCTCTTTCTCTCTTTCTCTCACACATACACTCTCTCAGCCTCTCTATCACTATCACTCTCTCTCCCTTTCTCTCTCTTACTCACTCTCTCTCACTCTCTCCCTCCCTCTCTCCCACTCACTCACTCTCTCTATCTCTCCCTCTCTCTGTCTCTCCCTCTCTCTCACACACACCCACACTCTCTCTCTCTCGCACTCTGTCTCACACTCTCTCTCACTATCTCTCTTTCTCTCTCTCTCTCAGTCTCTATCTTTTCCTCTCTCCTTCTCGCTCTCTCTCTCTCTTTTTCTCTCTCGCTCTCTCCCTCTCTCTGTCCCTCCCTCTTTCTCCCTTACTCTCTCCCTCCCTCTCTCTCTCTCTTTCTCTGACACACATTCTTTCTCAGTCTCTATTGCTTCCCCTCTCTTCTCTCTCTCTCATTCACTTTCTCACTCTCTCTCGCTCTCATTCTCTCTCTTTCACTCTCACGCTCTTTCTCTCACTCTCACACTCTCTCTTTCTCACTCACTCTTTCAGCCTTTCTGTCTCTTTCTTTGTCACTTTCTCTCACACACTCTCTCGCAATCTTTATCTCTCTCTCTCTCTCTCTCACTCTCTCCCTCCCTCTCTCTCTCTTTCTCTCACACACATTCTCTCTCAGTCTTTATCTCTTCCTCTCTTCTCTCTCTCTCACTCTCTCTCGCTCTCATTCTCTCTCTTTCTCCCTCACGCTCTTTCTCTCTCTCTCCCTCTCTCTTTAAGTCTCTCTCTCTCGCTCTCTTTTTTTTCTCTTTTTCTCACATACACTCTCTCACTCTCTCTCACTCTCACCCCTTCCCTCACACTCTCTCGCTCTCTCTCTCTCACTCTTAGTGTCTCCTTCTCTGTCTCTCTTTCTATATCTCCCTCTCTTTATCTCACTCTATCTCACTCTCACTCTCACTGTCTCATCTTCTCTCTCCCTCTCTCTCCCTCTCTGCCTCTCTCTCCCACTGACTCACTCACTCTCTCTCTCATTCCTCCACTCTCTCTCTTTCTCTCTCTATATCTCCCTCTCTCTGTCTATCTATCTTTATCTTCCTCTCTCTCTTTCTATCTCTCTCCCTCTGTCAATCTCTTGCCCTCTTTCTCTCTCCCTCTTTCTCACTCTATCTCTCACACTCATTCTCTCTCTCTTGCTCTCTCTCTCTCACTCTCTCTCGCTCATCCTCTATGTCAATCACTCTCTCTCAAACATTCTCTCTCTCTTTATATCTCCCTCCCTCTCTCACTCGCTCTCACTCTCTCATTCTCTCTCACTCGCTCTCACTCTCTCATTCTCTCTCTCTCTCCCTCTTTCTCACTCTCTCGCTCTCTCTCTCTATTTCTCTCTCTCACCCTTTCTCTCTCTCTCTCTCACTCTCCCTCTCTCTCTCTCACTCTCTCTTTCACTCTCTCTCTCTCTCTCTCTTTATATATATATATCTCCCTCTCTTTGTCTGTCTATCCCTCTATATCTTCCTCTCACCCTTTCTCTATCTCTATTTCTCTCACTCTCTCTCCCTCACTCATTCTCTCTCTCATTCTCTCTCTCATTCTCTCTCTCATTCTCTCCCTCTCTCACTCTCTCTTACTCTCTTTCGCTTTCTCTGTCTCACTTTCTCTCTCTCTTTCTCTCTCTCTCTTTCTATATCTCCCTTTCTCTATCTCACTCACTCTCTTTCTCTCTCTCTCTCACTCTCTCTCTTTCACTCATTCTCTCTCTCACTCTCTACCTCTTTCTCTCTGTCATTCTCTATCTCATTCTCTCTCTCTTTCTCTCTCTCATTCTCTCTCTCTCACTCTTTCCCTCTTTCTCTCTCTCATTCTCTCTCTCACTATCTCTCTCTCACTCTCTTTATATCTCCCTCCCTCTCTAACTCTCATTCCCTCTCTCTCTCATCCTCATACTCCCTCTCTCTCCCTCTCTCCCTCTCTCTCTCCCACTCACTCACTCGCTCTCTCTCATTCTTCCACTCTCTCTCAATCACTCTCTCTCTCAAACATTCTCTCTCTCACTCTCTCCCACTCTCTCTCTCTTTCTCTCTCTCTCATTCTCTCTCACTCTCTCCCTCTTTCTCTCTCTCATTCTCTCTCTCACTATCCCTCTCCCTCTCCCTGTCATTCTTTCCCTTTCTCACTCTCACCCTATTTCTCTCTCATTCTCTATCTCTCACTATATCCCTCTCTGTCTCTTTCTCTCTCCTCTCTCTCTCTCTGTCTTTATATCTCCCACCCTCTCTCCTTCTCACTCCCTCTCTCTATCTATCTATATCTTCCTCTCTCTCTCTCTCTATCTATCTATATCTTCCTCTCTCTCTCTCTAACTCTCTCCCTCTCTCATTCTTTCTCTCATTCTCTCATTCTCTCTCTCATTCTCTCTCTCTCACTCACTTTCACTCTCTCTCGCACCCTCTCTGTCTCTCTCTCTCTGTCTCTCCTTCTCTTTCTCTATCTCTCTTTCTATATCTCCCTCTCTCTATCTCACTCTCTCTCTTTCTCTCTCTCTCTCTCACTCTCTTTCTTTCTCTCATTCTCTCTCTCTCTCTCTCACTCTCTACCTCTTTCTCTCTGTCATTCTCTATCTCACTATCACTCTCTTTCTCTCCCTCTCATTCTATCTCTAACTCTCTCACTCTCTCTTTCATTCCCTCTCTCACTATATCTCCCTTCCACTCTATCCCTCACTTTCTTCCTCCCTCTCTCTCTCTCTCTTTCTCTCACACACATTCTCTCTCAGTCTCTACCGCTTCCCCTGTCTTTTCTCTCTCTCTCTCTCACTCACTCTCTTTCTCACTCTCTCTCGCTCTCATTCTCTCTCTTTCTCTCTCACGCTCTTTCTCACTCTCTTTCTCTCCCTCTTCCTCTCTCCATCTCTCTCTATCTATCTATATCTTCCTCTCTCTCTCTAACTCTCTCCCTCTCTCATTCTTTCTCTCATTCTCTCATTCTCTCTCTCATTCTCTCTCTCTCACTCACTTTCACTCTCTCTCGCACCCTCTCTGTCTCTCTCTCTCTGTCTCTCCCTCTCTTTCTCTGTCTCTCTTTCTATATCTCCCCTCTCTATCTCACTCTCTCTCTTTCTCTCTCTCCCACTCTCTTTCTTTCTCTCATTCTCTCTCTCTCTCTCTAACTCTCTACCTCTTTCTCTCTGTCATTCTCTATCTCACTATCACTCTCTTTCTCTCCCTCTCATTCTATCTCTAACTCTCTCACACTCTCTCTCATTCCCTNTCTCTCTCTCTCCCCCTCTTCCTCTCTCCATCTCTCTCTATCTATCTATATCTTCCTCTCTCTCTCTCTAACTCTCTCCCTCTCTCATTCTTTCTCTCCTTCTCTCATTCTCTCTCTCATTCTCTCTCTCTCACTCACTTTCACTCTCTCTCGCACCCTCTCTGTCTCTCACTCTCTCTCTGTCTCTCCCTCTCTTTCTCTGTCTCTCTTTCTATATCTCCCTCTCTCTATCTCACTCTCTCTCTTTCTCTCTCTCTCACTCTCTTTCTTTCTCTCATTCTCTCTCTCTCTCTCTCACTCTCTACCTCTTTCTCTCTATCATTCTCTATCTCACTATCACTCTCTTTCTCTCCCTCTCATTCTATCTCTAACTCTCTCACTCTCTCTCTCATTCCCTCTCTCACTATATCTCCCTTCCACTCTATCCCTCACTTTCTTCCTCCCTCTCTCTCTCTCTCTCTCTCTCTTTCTCTCACACACATTCTCTCTCAGTCTCTACCGCTTCCCCTGTCTTTTCTCTCTCTCTCTCACTCACACTCTCTCTCTCACTCACTCTCTTTCTCACTCTCTCTCGCTCTCATTCTCTCTCTTTCTCTCTCACGCTCTTTCTCACTCTCTCACTCTCCCTCTCTCTCACTCTCTTTCAGTCTTTCTGTCTCTTTCTCTCTCTCTTTCTCTCACACACTCTCTCGCAATCTCTATCTCTCTCTCTCTCCCTCCCTCTTTCTCTCTCCTTCTCTCACACACATTCTCTCTCCGTCTTTATCTCTTCCTATCTTCTCTCTCTCTCACTCTCTTTCTCACTCTCTCTCACTCTCATTCTCTCTGTTTCTCCCTCACGCTCTTTCTCTCTCTCTCTCTCACTCTCTCTTTCAGTCTCTCTATCTTTCACTCTCTCTCGCTCCCTCTCTCTCTTACCCACTCTCGCTCTCTTCCACTCTCTCTCTCATTCTCTCTCCTTATCGCTCCCTCTCTCTTATTCTCTCTCTTCCCTCTCTCCCTCTCTCCCTCTCTCCCTCTCTCTCACTCTATCTATTTATCTATCTATCTCTCTCTTTCCCTCATTCTCTTCCTCTCCTTCTCTCTCTCCTTCTTCTCTCTCGCTCTCTCATTTTCTCTTTCTATTGCTCTCTCTCCCCTCTCCCATTCTCTCTCACTATCTCTCTCTCTCTCTCACACACACACACACACTCTCTCTTTCGCACATTTTCTCAACCTCTCTCTCACACCACACTATCTATCTTTATCGCTCTCTCTCTCTCATTCTCTCTCTCCTTTTTTCTCTTTCACTCTACCTCCATCTCGCTCTCTCCCATTCTCTCTCTATCTCTCTCCCTCATTCTCTCCCTCTCCTGCTCTCTCTCTCCCTCTCTCTTTCTCTCTGTCTCTATCGCTCCTTCCCTCTTTCTATATCTATCTATCTCTATCTATCAATTTCTCTCCCTCATTCTCTCACTCTCCCTCTCCCTCTCTCTCTCCTTCTCTTTCCCTCTCTCTCTCCATCACCCTCTCTCTCTTATTCTCTCTCTCTATCTCTCTATCTATCTATCAATATATCTCTCTCCCTCATTCTCTACCTCTCCTACTCTCTCTCTCCCTCTCTCTTTCTCTCTCTATCTCTATCTCCCTTTCTCTCTCCCTTTATCTCTCTCTCATTCTCTCCCTCTCCCTCTCTCTCTATATCTTTATCTATCTATCAATTTCTCTCCCTCATTCTCTCAATCTCGCTCTACCTCTCTCTCTTCCTCTCTCTCCCGCTCTCTCTGCATCTCACTCTCTCTCTTTCTATGTCTCTCCCTCTCTCTCATTCACTCTCTATCTTATACTCTCTCTCCCTCTCCCTCTCTTTTCTCTCACTCTCTCTATATCTATCTATCTATCTATCACTCTCCCTCATACTCTCTGTTCCTCTCTCTCTCTTTTCTTCTTCCCTCTCTCTATCTATCTCTCTCCCTCATTTTCTCTCTCTTTCTCTCTCTCCATCTCTCTCCGTCTCTCTTCCTCTCTCTCTCATTCTCTCTCTCATTCTCTCTTTCTCCCACTCACACACACTTCTCTCTCTCGTACATACAAACAGACACACACTCCCTCCTTCTCTCCCTCTCTTTCTTTCTCTAACTCTCTCAATCTCACTCTCTCTCTCTCTCTCTCTCTCACTCTTCATATCGCTCCTCTTTCTCTCCCTCTCTCTCAATTTCTCTCTTTCTCTCACTCTCTCTCCCTTCCTCTCTCTCACTCTCACTTTCATACACTCTCTCTCTCTCATTATCTCTCTCTCTCTCACACACACACACACATACTCACTCTCACAGACACTTTCTCCCTCATTCTCTCCCTCTCTATGTCTCTCTCTCCCATTTTCTCTCTTTCACTCACTCTCTCTCTATTTCACTCTTTCTCTCTCTCTCGTTCTCTTTATCTCCCTCTCTCTCGCTCTCTATATCTCCCTCTTTCTCTCTCTCATTCTCTCTCTCTATCTCTCACTCTCGCCCTCTCTTTCTTTCTCTCTCACCCTCTCTCTCTTTCTCTCTCACCCTCTCTCTCTCATTATCACTCTCTATCTCGCTCTCTCTCCTCTCTCTTCATCCCTCCCTCTCTCTCATGCTCACACACACACTCTCTCTCTCGCGCATCTCTCTCTCTCTTTATTACACTGTCTCTCTCTTTCTCCCTCTTTTCTCTCTCTCCCTCTCTATCTCGCTCTCTCTCCTCTTTTCTCTCTCTCCCTCTCTTTATTACACTTCCTCTCTCTCTCTCTTTCTCTTTCTCTGTCTCTCTCACTCTCTCTCCCTATCTCACTCTCTCTCTCATTCTCTCTCTCCCTCTCACACACACACATACACACACACACACACTCACACACACACCCTCTCTATTTCTCATCGTCTCTCCCTCTCTCTGGGTCTCTCCCACTCTCTTTCTCTCTCTCTCTCTCTCCCTCTCTCTCAATCCTTGTCTCTATCTATCTATATATCGACCTCACTATTTCCCTCATTTTGTCCCTCTCCTCTCTCCGTCTCTCTCTCTCATTTTCTTCTCTCTCTCTCTTTCACTCTCTCTCTTTTTCTCATCCTTTCTCCCTCTCACTCTCACTCTCTCTCTCATTCTCTCTCTGTCTCTCACTCTCGCTCTCTCTCTCACACACACACACTCACTCTCTATCTCTCTCTCATTCTCTCTTTCCCTCTCTCTATCTCTCACTCTTTCTTTCACACACACTCATTCTTTCACTCTCTCGATCTCCCTCCCTCTCTCCTTATCGCTCACTCTCTCTCTCTCTCTCACAAGCACACACACTCTCACTCTCTCTATCTCTCTCATTCTCTCTGTCCCACTCTCTCCTTCTTTCTCCCATTCTCTCTTTCTCTCTCTCTCTCTCGCTAGCTCTCTCACTCTCTCCTTATCGCTCCCTCTCTCTCTCTTACCCACTCTCGCTCTCTCCCACACTCTCTCTAATTCTCTCTCTCCCCCTCCCTCTCTCGCTCTCTCCCTCTCTCTTATTCTTTCTCCCCTCTCTCCCTTTCTCTCACTCTATCTATTTATCTACCTATCTCTCTCTTTTCCTCATTCTCTTCCTCTCCTTCTCTCTCTCCTTCTTCTTTTTCGCTCTCTCATTTTCTCTCTCTATTGCTCTCTCACTACCTCTCCCATTCTCTCTTTGACTATCTCTCTCTCTCTCACACACACACACACTCTCTCTCTCACATTTTCTCAACCTCTCTCTCTCACAACCACTATCTCTCTTTATCGCTCTCTCTCTCATTCCCTCTCTCCCTTTCTCTCTTTCACTCAATCTCTATCTCTGTCTCTCTCTCTCATTCTCTCTCAATCTCTCTCTATCTCTCTCCCTCATTATCTCCCTCTCCCGCTCTCTCTCTCCCTCTCTCTTTCACTCTGTCTCTATCTCCCTCTGTCTCTCTCTCTCTCATTCACTCTCTGTCTCACACTCTCTCTCCCTCTCCCTCTCCCTCTCTCTTCTTTCTCTCTATTTATGTATCTATCTATCTATCACTCTCCCTCATACTCTCCGTTCCTCTCTCTCTCTCTTTTCTTCTTTCCTCTCTCTATCTATCTATCTCTCTCCCTCATTTTCTCTCTCTTTCTCTCTCTCCATCTCTCTCTCTCCTTCTCTCTCTCATTCTCTCTCTCCCACTCACACACACTCTCTCTGTCTCTCTCGTAGATACAAACAGACACACACTCCCTCCTCTCCCTCTCTTTCTTTCTCTAACTCTCTCAATCTCACTCTTTCTCTCTCTCTCTCACTCTTTATACCGCTCCTCTTTCTCTCCCTATCTCTCTCTCAATTTCTCTCTATCTCTCGCTCTCTCTCCCTTCTCTCTCTCACTTTCACTCTCTCTCTCTCATTATCTCTCTCTCTTTCACACACACACACATACTCACTCTCACACACACTCTCTCCCTCATTCTCTCCCTCTCTATGTCTCTCTCTCCCATTTTCTATCTCTCTCACTCACTCTCTCTCTATTTCACTCTCTCTCACCCACTTTATCTCCCTCACACACTCTCTTTCTTTATCTCCCTCTCACTCATTGCCTTTATCACTCTCTCTCATTCTCTCTCTATCTTTCTCTATCTCTCTCCCTCACTCACTCTCTCTCTTTCTCTCTTTTCTCTCTCACCCACTCTCTCTCATTATGTGAGAGAGAGAGAGAGAGAGTGAAAGTGAGAGTGAGGGAGGGAGAGAGAGTGAGAGATAGAGAGAATGAGGGAGAGAAATAGATAGATAGAGATAGGGAGAGAGAGAATGAGAGAGTGAGACGGAGAGAGAGAGAATGAGAGAGAGATAGGGAGAAAGAGATAGAGAATGAAAGAGAGAGAGGGGGAGAAAGAGATAGAGAGAAAGAGAGCGAAGGAGACAGAGAGAAGGAGAGGGAGAGAATGAGGGTCAGAGATATATATGTAGATAAAGAGAGAGAATGAGAGAGAAAGGGAGAGAGAGGGAGAGAGCAATAGGGAGATGGAGATAGAGATAGAGAAAAAAGAGAGAACGAGAGAGACAGGGATAAAGAGAGAGAGTGAAAGAGAGCGAGGGAGGGAGATAGTGTGTGAGATATAGAGAGAAAGAATGAGGGATAGAGCTAGAAAGAGTGAGATGGAGAGAGAGGGAGAGAGAGGGAGAGAGAGGGACATAGAGATAGACAAAGAGAGAAAGAGAGAGAAAGAAGGAGAGGGAGAGAATGAGGGAGAGATATAGATATAGATAGATATAGAGATAGAAGTGAGAGAAAGAGGGAGAGAGAGGGAGGGAGATAGAGTAAGAGATATAAAGAAAGAGAGAGGGGGAGAGAGTGTGATAAAGAGAGAGAGTGAGTGAGTGAGCGATAGAGAGAGAGTGAGTGAGTGAGCGATAGAGAGAGAGTGAGTGAGTGAGCGATAGAGAGAGAGTGAGAGAGAGAGAGAGAGTATGTGTGTGTGGGTGTGTGTGAGAGAGAGAGAGAATTAGAGGGAGATAGTGGGGAAGCACTAAAGAGAGAGAAAGAGAGAGAAAGAGAGCGGGGGAGAAGGAAGGAGAAACAGAGTGAGAGATAGGGAGAGGGAACAATAAAGAGAGAGAGAAGGAGAGAGAGAGAGAGACTGTGAGAGAGGAAGATAGTTAGAGAGAGTGAGAGAGAGACAGACAGAGAGATAGATAGTGTGAGAGTGGGAGAGAGTGGGAGAGAGAGAAAGAGAGAGGGAGAGAATGAGGGAGATAGATAGATACCGAGAAAGTGAATGAGGGAGAGAGTGATAGAGAGAAGGAGATAGAGATACAGACTGAGTGTAAAAAAAAAAGACAAATAGTGAGCGGGAGAGAGAGAGAGTGATTGAGAAAAAGTGTGAGAGAGAGAGGGAAAGAGAGTGAGAAAAACAGAGAGGGAGAGGCAGAGTGAGATAGAGAACGAGAGAGAGAGGGAGAATGAAAGAAAGACACAAAGAGAGAATGATAGAGGGAGATAATCATAGAGAGAGAGAATAAGAGAGAGAGAGGGAGAGAGAGCATTAGAGAGAGAGAGATATAGAGAAAGTGGGAGAGAGAGAGTGAGAGTGAGAGGTAGAGGGAGACGGAGAGAGAGACAGAGAGATAGATAGTGTGAGAGTTAGAGAGAGGGAGAGAGAGAGAGCGAGAGAATGAGGGAGATAGATAGATAGATAGGTATAGAGAAAGTGAATGAGAGAGAGTGAGAGAGAGGGAGATAGAGAGATAGAGAGAGAGAGAGGGAGTGTTAATGAGGGATAGAGAGAGTGAGAGAGAGAGAAGGAGAAGAAGGAGAGAGTGTGAGAGTGAGCGAGAGAGAAGGAGAGAGAGTCAGTGAGAAAGAGAGTGTGTGTGTGAGACTAAGAGGGAGAGTGATAGAGAGAGATATAGAGAGAGATAGAGAGAGAGAATGATAGAGATAGTGTGAGTGAGTGGGAAAGAGAGTGAGTGAGTGGGAAAGAGAGTGAGAGACTAAGAGGGAGAGTGATAGAGAGATATAGAGAGAGAGTGAGCGAGAGAGAGTGTGTGTGTGAGATAGAGAGAGAGAATGTGTGTGTGTCTGTGTGTGTGTGAGAGAGAGAGTGTGTGAGAGAGAGAGAATAAGAGAGAGATAGTGGCGAAGCAATGAAGAGAGAGAGAGAAAGCGAGCGGGGGAAAAAGAAAGAGGGTGGGAATCTGGGGGATAGATGGATAGATAGATAGCTAGATAGATACCATGAAAGTGAATAAAGCAGAGAAAGTGGGAGTGAGAGGGAGATTGAGAGAGTGAGAGAGAGAGAGAATGAGAAAGAGATAGTGGGGAAGCAATAAAGAGAGAGAGAGGGAGAGAATGAATGAGAGAGAGTGAGAGTGTTTGAGAATATGTGTGTGTGTCTGTTAGAGAGAGAGAGATTGAGAGAGAGAGAGAGAATGTGTGTGTGTCTGTGTGTGTGTGAGAGAGAGAGTGTGAGAGAGAGAGTGTGAGAGAGAGAGAATAAGAGAGAGATAGTGGCGAAGCAATGAAGAGAGAGAGAGAAAGAGAGCGGGGGATAAAGAAAGAGGGTGGGAATCAGAGGGATAGATGGATACCATGAAAGTGAATAAAGGAGAGAAAGTGGGAGTGAGAGGGAGATTAAGAGAGAGAGAGAGAGAGATAGAGAGAGAGAGAATGAGAAAGAGATAGTGGGGAAGCAATAAAGAGAGAGAGGGAGAGAATGAATGAGAGAGAGTGAGAGTGTTTGAGAATATGTGTGTGTGTCTATTAGAGAGAGAGAGATTGAGAGAGAGAGAGTGTGAGAGAGGGATAGATAGAGGGAGAGGGAGATCGTTAGAGAGAGAGTGAGTGAGAGAGAGAGACAGAGAGATAGATAGTGTGAGAGTGAGAGAGAGAGGGAGAGGGAGAGAAAGAGAGAGGGAGAGAATAAGTGAAAATGAAAGAGAGAAAGAGAGGGGGAGAGGGAGAGCGAGAGAGAATGAAAGAGAGAGACAGAGAGAGAGAATGATAGACGGAGAGAATTAGAGAGAGAGACGGAGATAGAGAGAATGAGAGAGAGGGGGAGATAGAGATAGGGAGAATGAGAGAGAGGGAGAATGAGAGGGAGAGAATGAAGGTGAGAGATTATAGATAGATAGAGAGAGAACGAGAGAGAAATGGAGAGAGAGGGAGAGATCGAGAGGGAGATGGAGATAGAGATAGAGAAAAAGAGAAAGAGGGAGAGAGAGAATGAGAGAGAGGGATAAAGAGAGAGGGTGAAAGAGAACGAGGGAGAGACAGAGTGTGTGAGAGATAGAGAGAATGAGAGAGAAAGACCGTGTGTGTGTGAGAGAGAGAGAGAGAAAGAGAGAGAGAGAGAGAGGGAGAGATAGTGGGAGAGTGACAGGGAAATAGAGAGAGAGAGAAAGAGAGAGAGATAGTGGGGAAGCAATAAAGAAAGAGAGAGCGAGGGAGAGAATGAAAGACAGAGAGAGTGGTGTGTGTGTGAGAGATTATGTGTGTGTGTGTGCGAGAGATATAGAGAATGAGGGAGAGAGAGAATGTGAGAGAGGTAGAGGGAGATAGTTAGAGAGAGTGAGAGAGAGAGAGAGAGACAGAGAGATAGATAGTTTGAGAGTGGGAGAGAGAGAAAGAGAGAGGGAGAGAATGAGGGAGATAGATAGATACAGAGAAAGTGAATGTGGGAGAGAATGATAGAGAGAAGGAGATAGAGAGACAGACTGAGTGTAAAAAAAGAGACAGACAGTGAGCGGGAGAGAGAGAGAGAGTGATTGAGAAAAAGAGTGAGAGAGAAAGGGAAAGGGAGTGAGAAAAAGAGAGAGGGAGAGGCAGAGAGAGAGAGAACGAGAGAGAGAGGGAGAGGCAGAGAGAGAGAGAATGAGAGAGAGAGGGAGAATGAAAGAAAGACACAGAGAGAGAATGATAGAGGGAGAGAATAATAGAGAGAGAGAATAAGAGAGAGTGGGAGAGAGAGCATTAGAGAGAGAGATATAGAGAAAGTGGGAGAGAGAGAGTGAGAGGTAGAGGGAGACGGAGAGAGAGACGGAGAGATAGATAGTGTGAGAGTTAGAGAGAGGGAGAGAGAGAGCGAGAGAATGAGGGAGATAGATAGATAGATAGGTACAGAGAAAGTGAATGAGAGAGAGTGAGAGAGAGGGAGATAGAGAGATAGAGAGAGAGAGGGAGTGTTAATGAGGGATAGAGAGAGTGAGAGAGAGAGAAGGAGAAGAAGGAGAGAGTGTGAGAGTGAGTGAGAGAGAAGGAGAGAGAGTCAATGAGAGAGTGAGAGAGATAGAGAGAGAGTGTGTGTAAGACTAAGAGGGGGAGTGATAGAGAGAGATATAGAGAGAGTTAGAGAGAGAGCATGATAGAGAGAGAGTGAGTGAGTGGGAAAGAGAGTGAGAGACTAAGAGGGAGAGTGATAGAGAGATATAGAGAGAGTGTGAGCGAGAGAGAGTGCGTGTGTGAGAGAGAGAGAATGTGTGTGTATGTGTGTGTGTCTGTGTGTGTGAGAGAGAGAGTGAGTGAGAGAGAGAGAATAAGAGAGAGGTAGTGGCGAAGCAATGAAGAGAGAGAGAGAAAGAGAGCGGGGGAAAAAGAAAGAGGGTGGGAATCAGGGGGGATAGATGGATAGATAGATAGCTAGATAGATACCATGAAAGTGAATAAAGGAGAGAAAGTGGGAGTGAGAGGGAGATTGAGAGAGAGAGAGAGAATGAGAAAGAGATAGTGGGGAAGCAATAAAGAGAGAGAGAGGGAAAGAATGAATGAGAGAGAGTGAGAGTGTTTGAGAATATGTGTGTTTGTCTGTGAGAGAGAGAGAGAGATTGAGAGAGAGAGAGAATGTGAGAGAGGGATAGATAGAGGGAGAGGGAGATAGTTAGAGAGAGAGTGAGTGAGAGAGAGAGCTAGAGAGATAGATAGAGTGAGAGTGAGTGAGAGAGAGGGAGAGGGAGAGAGAAAGAGAGAGGGAGAGAATAAGTGAAAATGAAAGAGAGAAAGAGAGGGGGAGAGGGAGAGCGAGAGAGAATGAAAGAGAGAGACAGAGAGAGAGAATGATAGACGGAGAGAATTAGAGAGAGAGACGGAGATAGAGAGAATGAGAGAGAGGGGGAGATAGAGATAGGGAGAATGAGAGAGAGGGAGAATGAGAGGGAGAGAATGAAGGTGAGAGATTATAGATAGATAGAGAGAGAACGAGAGAGAAATGGAGAGAGAGGGAGAGATCGAGAGGGAGATGGAGATAGAGATAGAGAAAAAGAGAAAGAGGGAGAGAGAGAATGAGAGAGAGGGATAAAGAGAGAGGGTGAAAGAGAACGAGGGAGAGACAGAGTGTGTGAGAGATAGAGAGAATGAGAGAGAAAGACCGTGTGTGTGTGAGAGAGAGAGAAAGAGAGAGAGAGAGAGAGAGGGAGAGATAGTGGGAGGGTGACAGGGAAATAGATAGAGAGAAAGAGAGATAGATAGTGGGGAAGCAATAAAGAAAGAGAGAGCGAGGGAGAGAATGATGGTGAGAGATTATAGATAGATAGAGAGAGAACGAGAGAGAAATGGAGAGAGAGAAGGAGAGATCGAGAGGGAGATGGAGATAGAGATAGAGTAAAAGAGAGAGAGGGAGAGAGAGAGGGATAAAGAGAGAGGGTGAAAGAGAGCGAAGGAGAGACAGAGTGTGTGACAGATAGAGAGAATGAGAGAGAAAGACCATGTGTGTGTGAGAGAGAGAGAGAGAGGGAGAGATAGTGGGAGAGTGACAGGGAAACAGAGAGGGAGAGAAAGAGAGAGAGATAGTGGGGAAGCAATAAAGAAAGAGAGAGCGAGGGAGAGAATTAAAGACAGAGAGAGTGTGTGTGTGTGTGTGTGAGATTATGTGTGTGTGTGTGCGAGAGATAGAGAGAATGAGGGAGAGAGAGAATGTGAGAGAGGAGAGGGAGATAGTTAGAGAGAGAGTGAGAGAGAGAGAGACAGAGAGATAGATAGTTTGAGAGTGAGAGAGAGGGAGAGAGAGAAAGAGAGTGGGAAAGAATGAGGGAGATAGATAGATATACAGAAAGTGAATGAGAGAGAGAGGGAGAGAGAGAGCGGGGGAGATAGTTAGAGAGAGTGAGACATAGAGATAGATAGTGTGAGAGTGAGAGAGAGAGGGAGAGAGAGAAAGAGAGAGGGAGGGAATGAGGGAGATAGATAGATAGATAGATACAGAGAAAGTGAATGAGAGAGAGAGAGAGTGAGAGAAAGATAGTGAAGAAGCAACAAAGGGAGAGAATGAAATAGAGAGTGTGTGTGTGTGTGTGTGTGTGTGAGAGAGAATATGTGTGTGTGTGTGAGAGAGAGAGAGAGCAAGAGAGAGAATGTGAGAGAGGGAAAGATAGAGGGAGAGGGAGATAGTTTGAGAGAGAGAGACAGAGAGATAGATAGTGTGAGAGTGAGAGAGAGAAGGAGAGAGAGAGAGAAAGAGAGTGGGAGAGAATGAGGGAGATAGATAGATAGATACAGAGAAAGTGATTGAGAGAGAGAGGGAGATAGAGAGAATAAGAGAGAAAGGGAGAGAGAGAGAGAGAGTGAGAGAGAGGGAGTGTAAAAGAAAGAGACAGAGACAGAGGCAGAGACAAAGACAGAGATAGAGATTGAGGGAAAGTGTGAGAGAGAGGGAGAGAGGGAGAGAGAGAGAATGAGAGAGAGGGAGAATGAATGAAAGAGGCAGAGAGAATGATAGAGGGAGAGAATAATAGAGAGAGAGAGAATGAGTGGGAGAGAATGATACAGAGCATTGGAGAGAGATAAAGTGAAAGTGGGAGAGAGAGAGTGAGAGTGAGGGAGAGAAATGGGGGAGATAGATAGATAGATAGATATAGAGAAAGTGAATGAGATAGAGGGAGAGAATGGGGGAGATAGATAGATAGATACAGAGAAAGTGAATGAGAGAGAGTGTGTAAGAGAGAGAGAGAGAGTGAGAGAGAGTGTGAGAGAGAGGGAGTGTTAAAGAGGGAGAGAGCGAGAGAGAGAGAGAGAAGAATGAGAGAGTGTGAGAGTGAGCGAGAGAGAAGGAGAGAGAGACAGTGAGAGAGAGAGATAGAGATAGAATGATAGAGAGATCGTGAGTGAGTGGGAGAAAGAGAGTGAGAGACTAAGAGAGAGAGTGATAGAGAGAGAGAGAGTGAGCGAGCGAGAGAGAGGGAGAGATCGAGAGAATGTGAGAGAGAGAGAGAATGAGGGAGAGAGTGAGAAGGAGTGAGATGGAGAGAGAGGGAGAGAGAAGGAGATAGAAATAATGTGAGAATATGTACGTGTGTTAGAATATGTGTGTGTGTGAGAGAGAGAGAGAATGAGAGAGAGAGAATGCGAGAGATGGGGGAGAGGGAGACAGTTAGAGAGAGAGTGAGAGAGAGTGAGACATAGAGATAGATAGTGGGAGAGTGAGAGAGAGAGAGGGAGGGAGAATGATTAAGAGAGAAAGAGAAAAAGAGAGGGAGAGAATTAGGGAGAGAGTGTGTGTGAGAATATATGTGTGTGTGTGTGTGAGAGAGAGGGAGAGAGAATGAGAGAGAGAGATAGAGAATGTGAGAGAGGGACAGATAGAGGGAGAGGGAGATAGTTAGAGAGAGAGTGAGAGAGACAGAGACAGAGTGGTAGGTAGTGTGAGAGTGAGAGAGAGGGAAAGAAAGAGAGATTGAGAGAGAGAGTGAGAGAGAGAGAAGAAGGAGAGAGTGTGAGAGTGAGTGAGTGAGAGGGAGAGAGAGTCAATGAGAGAGAGATAGACAGAGAGAGTGAGTGTACGGGAGAGTGAGAGTGAGAGACTAAGAACGAGAGAGAGAGTGAGAGTGTGAGTGAAAAGTGAGACAGAGATAGAGAGCGACTGAGAGAGAGTGTGAGGGAGAGAGAGAGAGAGAGAAAGGTAGAGAGAGACATAGAGAGAGATGGAGAAAGTGAGAGAGGGAGGAGAGTGAGGAAGGAAGAGAACGAGGGAGCAAGATAAATAGATAGAGAGAGAGAATAAGAGAGACTGAAAGAGGGAGAGAGTGTGTGTGTGTGTGAGTGAGTGGGAAAGAGAGAGAATGAGAGAGACTGAGACTGAGAGAGACATAGAGAGATAGACAACGAGAGACATAGAGAGAGAGACAAAGAGAGAGGGAGAGAGTGAGTGGGAGAGAGAGATAGAGATAGAGAGAGAGAAAGTGAGAGGGAGGGAGAGGATGAGAGCGAGAGAGAGGGAGAGAGAGGGAGAGAATAAAATAAAGAGAGAGAAGGAGAGAGAGAATGAGAGAGAGAATGAGAGAGGGTGAGAGAGGAAGAGAGAGAGTGAGTGTGAGAGAGAAAGAGGGAGAGAATGGGAGAGAGAGGGAGATAAAGCGGGGGGCGAGATAAAGAGAGAGAGTGTGAGAGAGAGAGGGGGAGATAAATGGAGTGAGTGCGAGAGAGAGAGTGAAAGAGAAAGTGAGTGAGTGAGAGAAAGAGAAAATGAGAGAGCGAGAGAGAGAGACAGAGAGGGAGGGAGAGAATGAGAGAGAGAGAGTATGTGTGTGTGAGAGTGAGTATGTGTGTGAGCTTCAGAGAGAGAGAGAGAGTAAAAGTGAGAGTGAGAGAGAAAGAGGGAGAGAGAGCGAGAGACTGAGAGAGAGAATGAGAGAGAGAGAGAGAGAGACAGAGAGAGAGACTAAGAGAGAGAGAGAGTAAGAGAGAGCGATAAAGAGAGGGAGAAAGAGAGCGAGAGAGAGAGGGAGGATGAGAGAGAGGGAGAGGGAGAGAATGAGAGAGAGGGAGAGAGGGAAAGAGAGAGAGTGAGATGGAGAGAGAGAGGGTGAGAGAGGGAGAGATTGAGAGAGAGGGTGAAAGAGGGAGAGGATGTATGTGTGTGAGCACGATCAAGAGAGAGAGGGAGAGAGAGAGAGAATGAGAGAGAGAATGAGAGAGAGAGAGAGAAATAAAGAGAGAGAGGGGGAGAGGGAGAAAGAGTGAGAGGGAGGGAGAGAACCAGGGAGAGAGATAGATTGATAGAGAGAGGGAGAGAGAAAAAAGAGAGAAAAAAGGAGAGAATGAGGGGAGAGATAGATGGGTAGAGAAGAGAGTGAGAGAGAGAGATTGAGAGAGAGAGAGCAAGACTAAGAGAGGGAGCGAGAGACAGAGAGATTGAGAGAGAGAGTGTGAGAGAAAGACTGAGAGAGGGAGCGAGAGAGAGAGAGAGAGAGGAGAGAATGAGAGAGACAGAGACAGAGAGAGAAAGGCACAGAGAGAGAGAGAAAGGGAGAGAGTGAGTGGAAGAGAGAGAGAAAAAGAGAAAGGGGGAGAATGAGAGTGAGAGAGTGAGTGGGACGGAGAGAGAGGTGGCGATAAAGAGAAAGAGAGAGAGAGAGTGAGATAAAGAGAGCGAGAGAGTTAGGGAGAGAGAAAGAGTGTGTGAGTGAGTGAATGAGAGAGGGAGAGTGTGTGATAGAGTTAGTGAGAGAGAGGGAGAGATAGAGAAAGAGAGAGTGAGATGGAGAGAGAGGGAGAGCGAGATTGAGAGAATGAGGGAGAGAAATTGATAGATAGATTGATAGATATATAGAGAGAGAGGGAGACATAGAGAATGGGAGATAGGGAGAGGGAGAGAGAGGGGGAGATAGAGATCGAGAGAAAGAGTGAGGGGGAGAGAGGGGGAGCAGGAGAGGGAGAGAATGAGGGAAGATATATAGATAGAGATAGATGGAGAGACAAAGAGAGAATAAGAGAGAGGGAGAGAGAGGGAGATAGAGATAAAGAGAAAGAGAGAGAGGGAGTGACAAAATGAGAGAGTGAGAGAGAGAGCGATAAAGAGAGAGAGTGTGCATGAGAGAAGAGAGAGAGAAAACAAGAGAAGGAGAGAGAGAGGGAGAGAGAGAGGGACAGAGGGAGAGAATGAGGGAGAGAAATAAATAGATAGATAAAGAGAGGGAGAGAGAACGAGAATGAGAGAGAGAGAGAGGGAGATAGAGATAGAGATAGAGAGAAAGAGAGCGAGGGCGAGAGAGGTAGAAGGAGAGGGAGAGAGTGAGGGAGAGAGAGAAGGAGAGGGAGAGAGATATATAGATAGATAGAGAGAGAGAACAAGAGAGAGATTGAGAGAGTGAGAGGGAGATAGAGATAGAGAGAAAGAGAGAGGGAGAGATAGAATGAGAGAGGGAGAGAGCTAGAGAGGGGATAATGAAAGAGAGAGTGAAAAAGAGCGAGGGAGAGAGAGAGTGTGTGAAAGATAGAGAGAGAATTAGGGAGGGAGTGAGAAAGAGTGAGATGGAGAGAGGGGGAGAGAGGGAGATAGAGATAGACATAGAGAGAAAGAGAGAATGAGGGAGAGATATAGATCAATTGAAAGGTAGTTAGAGAGAGACATGAGAGAAAGAGGGAGAAAGAGAGGGAGAGAGAGTAAGAGATATAGAGAAAGAGAGAGACCGGGAGTGAGAGAATGAGAGACAGATAGCGCAAAAGAGAGGGATAATGTTAAAGAGAGAGAAAGAGAGTGAGCCAGAGAGAGAGTGAGGGAGAGAGAGAGAAAATGAGAGAGAGTGTGTGTGTGTGTGTAAGAGAGAGAGTGTGTGTGTGTGTGTGTAAGAGAGAGAGTGAGTGAGTGAGAGAGAGAGAGATAGTGGGGAAGCAATAAAGAGAGAGAGGGAGTGAGAGTGAGAGTGAGAGGGAGGGAGGGACAGAGGGACAGAGATTAAAATAAAGAGAGAAAGGGAGGGAGTGAGAGAGAAGGAAAGAATAAAGTAAAGAGAGAGAGAAGGAGAGAGAGAGAATGAGTGAGTGAGAGAGATAGTGTGTGAGAATGAGAGAGGGAGGGAGGGATAAAGATAGAGGAGAGAGAGTGAAATAGACAGTGATGCTCAAAGAGAGAGAGCGTGAGAGAGGGAGAGTGAGAGAGAGGGAGATAGAGAGCGGGGGGAGATAATGAGAGAGAGGGAGATAGAGAGCGGGGGAGATAAAGAGAGAGAGAGAGAGAGAGAGACGGAGATAAAGGGTGCCGGAGCGAGAGAGAGAGAGAGTGAGAGAGAGAGTGAAAAAGAAAGAGAGTGAGTGAGAGAGAGAGAAAATGAGAGAGTGAGAGAGAGAGACAGAGAGGGAAGAAGAGAATGAGAGAGTGTGTGTGTGCGAGAGTGAGTATGTGTGTGAGCTTTTGAGAGAGAAAGTGAGAGAGTGAAAGTGAGAGTTAAAGAGAAGGAGGGAGAGAGAGCGAGAGATTGTGAGAGACAGAGAATGAGAGAGAGATAGAGAGAGTAAGAGAGAGAGTAAGAGAGCGAGAGTGATAAAGAGCGGGAGAGAGAGGGAGAGAATGAGAGAGAGGGAGAGAGAGAAAGAGAGAGAGTGAGATGGAGAGAGAGGGAGTGAGAGGGTGAGAGAGGGAGGGAGATTGAGTGACTTAGTGAGTTAGAGAAAGAAAGAGAGAAAGACGGAGAGGGTGTGTGTGCGTATGTGAGCACGATAGAGAGAGAGAGAGTACGAGAGAGAGGGAGATAGAGAGAGAGGCAGATAGAGATAGACATAGAGAGAAAGAGAGAAGGATAGAGAGAGAAAGAGAACGAGAGGGAGAGATATATATAGATAGAAAGGTTGATAGAGAGAAGTAAGAGAAAGAGGGAGAGAGGGAGATAGAGTAAGAGTTATAGGGAAAGAGAGAGCCGGAGGGAGAGAATGAGCGACAGAGAGAGCAAGAGAGAGAGGGAGAATGATAAAGAGAGAGAGAGAGAGAAAGAGAGTGAGCGAGAGAGAGTGAGTGAGTGAGAGAGAGAGAGAGAATGAGAGAGAGTGTGTGTGTATGTGTGTGTGAGAGATGGAGAGAATGAGAGAGAGTGAGACAAAGTGAGATGGATAGAGAGAGGGAGCGAGAGAGAGTGTGTGAGTGAGCGAGTGAGAGAGAGTGAGCGAGAGAGAGAGAGAGAATGAGAGAGCTAGTGGGAAAGCAATAAAGAGACAGTGAGAGAGAGGGAGTGAGAGTGAGAGTGAGAGGGAGGGAGGGAGAGAGAGGGAGAGACAATGATAAAGAGAGAGAGAAAGAGACAGAGCGAGAGGGAGAGAATGAGAGAGTGTGTGTGCGAGAGTGAGTATGTGTGTGAGCTTTTGAGAGAGAGAGAGTGAGAGAGTGAAAGTGAGAGTTAGAGAAGGACGGAGAGAGAGCGAGAGATTGTGAGAGACAGAGAATGAGAGAGAGATAGAGAGATATAGAGAGAGAGTAAGAGAGCGAGAGCGATAAAGAGAGGGAGAGAGAGGGAGGATGAGAGAGAGAGGGAGAGAATGAGAGAGAGAGAGAGAAAGAGAGAGAGTGAGATGGAGAGAGAGAGGGAGTGAGAGGGTGAGAGAGGGAGGGAGATTGAGTGACTCAGTGAGTTAGAGAAAGAAAGAGAGAAAGACGGAGAGGGTGTGTGTGTGTGAACACGATCGAAAGAGAGAGAGAGAGAGGGAGAGAGAGAGAATGAGAGAGAGAGGGGGAGGGAGAGAACCAGGGAGAGAGATAGATTGATATAGAGAGGGAGAGAGAAAAAGGGAGAGAATGAGGGAGAGAGATAGATGGGTAGAGAAGAGAGTGAGAGAGAGAGAGAGATTGAGAGAGAGAGAGAAAGATTGAGAGAGGGAGCGAGAGACAGAGAGATTTAGAGAGAGAGAGAGACTGAGAGAGGGGGTGAGAGAGAGAGAATGAGAGAGACAAAGATAGAGAGACAAAGGCACCCAGAGAGAGAAAGGGAGAGAGGGCGAGGGAGAGAGAGGGGGAGATAGAGATAGAGAGAAAGAGTGAGGGAGAGAGAGAGGGAGCAGGAGAGGGAGAGAATGAGGGAGAGAGAGATATAGATAGATAGATAGAGAGATAGAGAGAGAGAATAAGAGAGAGGGAGAGAGAGGGAGAGAGAGATAAAGAGAAAGAGAGAGAGGGAGTGAGAGAATGAGAGAGAGATAGAGCGATAAAGAGAGAGAGTGTGTGTGAGAGAAGAGAGAGAGAAAATGAGAGAAGAGAGAGAGAAAATGAGAGAAGGAGAGAGAGGGAGACAGAGGGAGAGAATGAGGAAGAGAAATAAATAGATAGATAGAGAAAGAGGGAGAGAGAGCGAGAATGTGAGAGAGAGAGGGAGATAGAGATAGAGATAGAGAGAAAGAGAGCGAGGGCGAGAGAGGTAGAAGGAGAGGGAGAGAATGAGGGAGAGAGAGAAGGAGAGGGAGAGAATGAGGGAGGGAGAGAAGGAGAGGGAGAGAATGAGGGAGAGAGAGAAGGAGAGGGAGAGAATGAGGGAGAGAGAGAAGGAGAGGGAGAGAATGAGGGAGATAGATATATAGATAGAGAGAGAGAACGAGAGAGAGATTGAGAGAGTGAGAGGGAGATAGAGATAGAGATAAAGAGAAAGAAAGAGAGGGAGAGATAGAATGAGAGAGGGAGAGAGCTAGAGAGAGAGGGATAAAGAAGAGAGAGTGATGGAGAGCGAGGGAGAGAGAGTGTGTGTGAAAGATAGAGAGAGAGAATTAGGGAGGGAGTGAGAAAGAGTGAGATGGAGAGAGAGGGAGAGAGAGGGAGATATAGATAGACATAGAGAGAAAGGGAGTGATAGAGAGAGAGAGAACGAGAGGGAGAGAATGTGGGAGAGATATAGATATATAGAAAGGTAGTTAGAGAGAGAGAAGTGAGAGAAAGAGGGAGAGAGAGATGGAGAGAGAGTAAGAGATATAGAGAAAGAGAGAGACCGCGAGTGAGAGAATGAGAGACAGATAGAGCAAGAGAGAGAGGGAGAATGTTAAAGAGAGAGAGAGAGAAAGAGAGTAAGCGAGAAAGAGAGTGAGAGAGAGAGAATGAGAGAGAGAGTGTGTGAGAGAGAGTGAGTGAGCGAGAGAGAGAGATAGTGGGGAAGCAATAAAGAGGGAGGGAGGGAGTGAGAGAGAGAAGGAAAGAGTAAAATAAAGAGAGAGAGAAGGAGAGAGAGAATGAGTGAGTGAGAGAGATATTGTGTGAGAATGAGAGAGGGAGGGAGGGATAAAGAGAGAGGAGAGAGAGGGAGATAGAGAGTGATACTCAAATTGAGAGAGGGTGAGAGAGGAAGTGAGAGAGTGAGTGTGAGAGAGAGAGAGGGAGATAATGAGAGAGAGGGAGATAAAGAGAGCGGGGGTAGATAAAGAGCGAGAAAGAGAGAGAGAGTGAAAAAGAAAGTGAGTGAGTGAGAGAGAGAGAAAATGAGAGAGCGAGAGAGAGAGACAGAGAGGGAGGGAGAGAATGAGAGAGAGTGTGTGTGCGAGAGTGAGTATGTGTGTGAGCTTTTGAGAGAGAGTGTGAGAGATTGAAAGTGAGAGTTAAAGAGAAGGAGGAAGAGAGAGCGAGAGATTGAGAGAGACAGAGAATGAGAGAGAGATAGAGAAATACAGAGAGAGAGAGAGTAAGAGAGCGAGAGCGAGAGCGATAACGAGAGGGAGAAAGACAGCGAGAGAGAGAGAGGGAGGATGAGAGAGAGAGGGAGATAATGAGAGAGAGGGAGAGAGAGGGAAAGAGAGAGAGAGTGAGATGGAGAGAGAGGGAGTGAGAGGGTGAGAGAGGGAGGGAGATTGAGTGACTAAGCGAGTTAGAGAAACAAAGAGAGAAAGACGGAGAGGGTGTGTGTGTGAGTACGATAGAGAGAGAGAGAGAGAGAACAAGAGAGAGAAGGAGATAGAGAGAGGTAGATAAAGATAGACATAGAGAGAAAGAGAGAAGGATAGAGAGAGAAAGAACGAGAGGGAGAGAATGAGGGAGAGATATATATAGATAGAAAGGTTGATAGAGAGAGAAGTAAGAGAAAGAGGGAGAGATAGGGAGATAGGGTAAGAGGTATAGAAAAAGAGAGAGAGCGGGAGAGAGAGAATGAGCGACAGAGAGAGCAAGAGAGAGAAGGAGAATGATAAAGAGAGAGAGAAAGAGAGTGAGCGAGAGAGAGCGAGTGAGAGAAAGAGAGAATGAGAGAGAGTGTGTGTGTGAGAAAATGAGAGAGAGTGAGATAGAGTGAGATAGATAGAGAGAGGGAGTGAGAGTGAGAGTGAGAGGGAGGGAGGGAGAGAGAGGGAGAGACAATGATAAAGAAAGAGAAAGAGATAGGGAGAGAATGAGAGAGAGAGTGTGTGTGTGAGAGAGAGGGGGAGATAGTTAGAGATTGAGTGAGAGAGAAAGAGTGAGTGAGAGAGAGAAAGGGACAGACAGACAGATAGTGTGAGAGTGAGAGAGAGAGAGAAAGAAAGAGAGGGAAAGAATGAGGGAGATAGATAGATACAGAGAGAGAGTGAGAGTAAGAGGAAGATAGAGAGATAGAGTGAGAGAGAGTGCGATAGGGGGAGTGTTAAAGAGGGAGAGAGAGAGCGAGAGAGAGAGTGATTGAGAGTGCGAGAGAGAGAAAGAGTGATTGAGAGAGAGTGTGAGAGAGAGAGAAGAAGGAGAAAGTGTGAGAGTGAGCTAAGAGAGGGAGAGAGAGTCAGTGTGAGAGAGTGAGAGAGAGCGAGTGAGTGAGCGGGTGAAAGAGAGAGACTAAGAGCGAGCGAGAGAGAGAGAGAAAGAGAGAGTGAGACTGAGTGAGTGAGAGAGAGATAGAGAGAGTGAGAGAGAGTGAGAGTGAGTGAGAGAGAGAGATAGAGAGAGTGAGATAGAGTGAGAGATAGAGAGAATGAGAGATAGAGTGTGTGTGTGAGAGAGAGAGAGAGGGAGAGAGTGAGAGAGAGAGTGTGAGAAAGAGAGAGAGAAAGAGACAGAGAGATAGATAATGTGAGAGTGAGAGATAGAGATAGAGAGAGAGAGAGAAAGAGAGAGGGAGAGAATGAGGGAGATAGATGGATAGTTAGATTGATACAGAGAAAGTGAATGAGAGGGAGATTGTGAGTGAAAGAGGGAGATAAAGAGAGAGAGAGTGAGACAGAGAGAGTGGGAGAGGGGGAGTGTTAAAGAGGGAGAGAGAGAACGAGATAGAGACTGATTGAGAGAGTGTGAGAGAGACAAGAAGGAGAGAATGTGAGAGTGAGTGAGAGAGAGGGAGAGTGAGTGAGCGGGAGGGAGAGAGAGAGACTAAGAGCGAGCGAGAGAGAGAAAGAGAAAGTGAGAGTGAGTTAGTGAGTGAGAGAGAGATAGAGAGAGAGGGGGGAGACGGAGAGAGAGAGAGAATGAGATAGAGAGAGAGAGCACTATAGAGAGAGATAGAGAGAAAGTGGAAGATAGAGAGGGAGAGTGAGTGTGAGAGATAGAGGGACACAGAGAGAGAGGGAGAGAGAAAGCGGGAGAGAGAGGGGAGAGAGGGAGAGAGAAAGTGGGAGAGAGAGGGAGAGAGTGTTTCTCTCTTTCTATTTTCTCAATCACCTCACTGGTTTACCCCCCCGGTCGACATTATCTCTTGTATCCCCTCTCTCTCTCGAGATTCTCTTTCTTTCTCAACGTTCTCTCTCTACATTGTACGCTTTGTCTTTCTTTTTCTATGTTCTCTCTCAAAATTAACAAAACTAACAAAAAAATAATAAAACTCATTAAAATTATCAAAATTATCAAAATCTATTGAAACTAACAAAACCCGTTTTGTTGTATTGTGTTATAGAGAAAATGAGTTTCTAGAAGAGAGAGTGTGTGAGAAGCGCAATTGGAAAAGAGAGAGAGAGAAAGGGTGAGAAAGAGAGAGTGTGTTGTGTGAGTGTGTGTTTGTGTGTGTGCATGCGTGTGTGAGAGAGACAGAGAGAGAGAGAATGAGAGAGAGGAAGGGAGATAGAGGGAGGGAGAAAGAGAGAGACAAAGAAAGAGAGAGAGAGAGAGGAAGGGAGAGAATGAGGGAGATAGATAGATAGATAGAGAGGGAGAGAGAAAAGAGAGAGGGAGACAGATTGCAAGAGAGAGAGAGCACGGTAAAGAGAGAGAGAATGAGAGGGAGAGGGAGAGAATGAGTGAGAGAGAGAGATTGAGCGAGAAGGAGAGTGTGTGAGCATGAGAGAGAGAGAGGGCGGGATAAAGAGAGAGGAGAGAGAGCGAGATAGAGAGTGATAATGAGAGAGAGAGAGCGAGATAGAGAGTGATAATGAGAGAGAGAGAGCGTGAGAGAGAAAGAGAGAGAAAGTGAGAGTGAATGAGAGAGAGAAAATGAGGGAGAGAGGGAGAGAGGGAGAGAGCGATAGAGAGAGTGTGTGTGAGAGAGAGAGAGAAAATGAGAGAGAGAGAGAGGGAGAGACAGAGAGAGGGAGAGAATGAGAGAGGGAGTGTGGATGAGAGTGCGTATGTGTGTGTGTTAGTGTGTGTTAAAGTTAGAGTGAGAGAGAGGGAAGGAGAGAGAGCGAGAGATAGAGAGAAACGAGAGAGAGGGGGGAGAGAAAGAGAAGGAGCGATATAAAGAGGGGCATAGAGAGGGTATGTTTGTGAGATTGAGAGAGTCAGAGAAAGAGAGAGAGAAGGAGAGACTGTGTCTGTGTGTATGTACGAGCGAGAGAGAGATAGAGAGAGAGAATGAGAGAGAGAGAGGGAGAGACAGAAGGACAAAGAGAGAGAGGGAGAGAGAGAGATAGAGAGAGAGATAGAGAGAGAGAATGAGAGAGAGAGAGGGAGAGAGAGAAGGACAGAGAGAGAGAGGGAGAGAGAGAGATAGAGAGAGAGAATGAGAGAGAGATCGATAGAGAGTGAGGGAGAGGGAGAGAGGGACTGAGAGAGGGGGAGAGAGAGAGTGAGTCAGTGAGTGAGAGAGAGAATGAGAGAGACCGAGCCAGAGAGAGACAGAAAGAGTGAGAGGGAGAGAGAGTGAGTGTGAGAGAAAGTGGGAGAATGAGAGAGAGTGTGAGTGGGACAGAGAGAGAGGTTGAGATAAAGAGAGATAGAGAGAGGGGGAGATAAAAAGAGTGAGAGAGATGGAGAGAGAGTGTGTGTGTAAGTGAGAGTGAGTGAGAGAGAGGGAGAGAAAGAGAAAGAGAGAGGGTGAGATGGAGAGAGAGAGAGGGAGAGAGGGAGAGAGGGAGAGGGAGAGTGAGAGAATGAGCGATAAAACTTGCTAGATAATTAGATAGATATATAGAGAGAGAGGGAGAGATAGAGATAGAGAGAAAGAGAGAAGGAGAGAGGGAGAGCAGGAGAGGGAGAGAATAAGGGAGAGAGAAATATAGATAGATAGATAGAGAGAGAGAATAAGAGAGAGAGAGGGAGAAGGAGAGGGAGATAGAGATAGAGAGAAAGAGAGAGAGGGAGAGAGAGAATGAGAGAGAGAGCGATAAATAGAGAGAGTGTGAGAGAGAGAGAGGGAGAGAAAATGAGAGAGTTTGTGTGTGTGTGAGAGAGAGAGAGAGTGAGAGAGAGAGAATGAGAGAGAGATTGAGAGAAAGGGAGAGAGAGAGTGATAGAGAGAGATAATGAGAGAGAGAGAGAGCAGAAGGAGATAGTGTAAGGGTGAGAGAAAGGGAGAGAGAGAGAAGAGAATGAGAAAGAGAAAGAGAAAGAGTGAGAGAGAGAAGGAGAGTAAGAGAATGGGGAATATAGAGAGAGAAAGAGAGAGTGTGTGTGTGTGTGAGAGAGAGAGAGAGAGAGGGGGGGAGATATTTAGAGAGAGTGTGAGAGAGAGAGAGAAAGAAAGAGAGGGAGAGAATGAGGGATATAGATAGATAGTTAGATAGATATAGAAATAGTGAATGAGAGAGGGTGTGTGAGAGATAGAGGGAGAAAGAGAGAGATAGAGTGAGAGAGAGAGTGGAAGAGGGGGAGTGTTAAAGAGGGGGAGAGACAGCGAGAGAGAGAGAGAGAGATAGATTGATTGACAGAGAGTGTGAGAGAGAGAAAGAAGAAGGTGAGAGTGTAAAAGTGAGCGATAGAGAGGGAGAGAGAGTCAGTATGAGATAGAGATAGAGAGAGTGAGAGAGAACGAGTGAGCAGGTGAGAGAGAGAGAGACTAAGAGCGAGAGAGAGTGAGAAAGAGAGATTGAGAGTTGGTGAGAGAGAGAGATAGGGAGAGTGAGAGAGAGGGAGAGAGAATGAGAGAGAGAGTGTGTGAGAGAGAGAGAGAGAGGGAGATAGTTAGGGAGAGAGAGAGGGAGAGTGAGGAGAGAGAGAGAAAGAGACAGAGAGATAGATAGTGTTAGAGTGAGAGATAGGGAGAGAGACAAAGAGAGAGGGAGAGAATGAGGGAGATAGATAGATAGTTAGATGGATACAGAGAAAGTGAATGAGAGAGAGAGAGAAAGGGGGAGATAGAGAGAGAGAGTGAGAGAGAGTGAGAGTGGGGGAGTGTTAAAGAGGGAGAGAGAGTGAGAGAGAGAGTGATTGGGATAGAGAGTGAGAGAGAGATGAAGGAGAGAGTGTGAGAGTGAGCGAGATAGAGGGATATTGAGTGAGCGGGAGGGAGAGAGAGACTAAGAGCGAGCGAGAGAGAGAAAGAGAGAGTGAGAGTGAGTTAGTGAGTGAGAGAGAGAGATAGATAGAGAGTGGGGGAGACAGAGAGAGAGAGGGAGAATGAGATAGAGAGAGAGCGCTAGAGAGAGAGAGATAGAGAGAAACTGGGAGATAGAGTGGGAGAATGAGTGTGAGAGATGGAGGGACACAAAGAGAGGGAGAGAGAATGAGGGAGACAGAGAGGGAGAGAGGGAGAGAGAAAGTGGGAGAGAGAGAGTGAGAGAGTGTTTCTCTCTCTATTTTCTTCAATCACCTCACCGCTTTACCCCCCTTGTCGACATTATCTTTCTTGTATCCCCTCTCTCTCTCTCGACATTCTCTTTCTTTCTCAACGTTCTCTCTCTACATGATACGCTTTGTCTTTCTTTCTCTATGTTCTCTCTCAAAATTAACAAAACTAACAAAAAATTAATTAAACTCATTAAAATTATAAAAATTATCAAAATCTATTAAAACTAACAAAACCCGTTTTGTTGTGTTGTGTTATAGAGAAAATGAGTTTCTAGAAGAGAGAGTGTGTGAGAAGCGCAATTGGAAAAGAGAAAGAGAGAGAGAGAGAGGGTGAGAAAGAGAGAGAGTGTTGTGTGAGTGTGTGTGTGTGTGTGCGTGCGTGTGTGAGAGAGACAGAGAGAGAGCATGAGAGAGAGTGAGGGAGATAGAGAGAGGGAGAATAAGAGAGACAAAGAAAGAGAAAGAGAGAGAGGAAGGGAGAGAATGAGGGAGATAGATAGATAGATAGAGAGAGGGAGAGAGAGAAAAGAGAGAGAGGGAGAGAGATTGCAAGAGAGAGATAGGGAGGGATAAAGAGAGAGGAGAGAGAGCGAGATATGACACACACAAACACATATTCGCACACACACTATCCCTCTCTCATTCTCTCTCTATCTCCCTCTCACTCTCACACTCTCTCCCTCATTCACTTTCTCTGTATCTATCTATCTATCTATCTCCCTCATTCCCTCCCTCTCTCTTTCTCTCTCTCTCCCTCTCACTCTGACTCTCACACTATCTATCTCTATGTTTCACACTCTCTCTCATTCTTTCTCTCTCTCCCTCTATCTCTTCCTCTCGCACATTATCTCCCTCTCTCTCTCATTCTCTCCCTCTCTCTCTCTCTCTCTTTATCGTTCTCTCTCCCTCTCTCTTGCTCTCTTTCACCTTTTTCCCCCGCTCTCTTTCTCTCTCTTCATTGCTTCCCCACTATCTCTCTCATTCTCTCTCTCTCCTTCTCTCTCGCTCACTCTCACACTCTCTCCTTCTTTTTCTTCTTCTTCCTCTCTCTCTCTCACTTTCTCTCTCCCTCTCTCTCACACACACACTCTCTCTATCTCCCACTCTCTCTCACTCTCTCATTCACTTTCTCTGTATCTATCTATCTATCTCCCTCATTCTCTCCCTCTCTCTCTCTTCCTCTCTCTCACTCTCAAACTATCTATCTCTCCGTCTCTCTCTCTGTGTGTCTCCCTCTGCCTCTCCCTCTCAATCTCTCTCTCCCACTCTCTCTCACTCTCAAAATATCTATCTCTTCGTCTCTCTCTCTGTGTGTCTCCCTCTGCCTCTCACTCTCACACTCTCTCTCCCACTTTCTCTCTATCTCTCTCTAGTGCTATCTCTCCCTCTCTGTCTTTTATTCTCTCTCTATCATTTTCTCTCTCTCATCTTCTCTCTCTCCCTCTCCCTCTCTCTTTTTCTCGCTCTCTTTCCCTCTCTCTCTCACACACTTTCTCTCAATCACTCTCTCTCTCTCTCCCGCACTCTCTGTCTCTTTTTTTCCACTCCCTCTCTCTCACTCTCTCTCTCTATCTCCCTCTCTGTCTCTCTCTCATTCACTTTCTCTGTATCTATCTATCTCCCTCATTCTATCCCTCACTCTTTCTCTCTCTCTCTCACTCTCTCTCCCACTCTCACACTATCTATCTCTCTGTCTGTCTCTCTCTGTCACTCTCTCTCTAACTATCTCCCTCTCTCACAGTCTCCCTCTCTCTCATTCTCTCTCTCTTTATTGTTCCCTCTCCCTCTCTCTCACTCCCTTTCTCCTTCCTTTTCCCCCGTTCTCTCTCTCTCTCTTTCCCTCTCTTTATTGCTTCCCTACTATCTCCCTCTCATTCTCTCTCTCATTGTCTCTCTCTCCATCTCAAACTTTCTCACTCTCTCTCCCATTCTCTCTCTCTCTCTCACACACACACACACACATTCTCCCTCTCTCTCATTCTCTCTCTCTCACTTTCTCTCTCGCTCACTCTCTCTCTCTCATTATTTATCACTCTCTCTCTCTTGCTCTCTCTCTGTCTCTCATTCTCTCTCTCCCTCTCTCTTTCTCTATATCTCTTACTCTATCTCCCTCCCTCTCTCTCCCTCTTTCTCTCACTTCTCTCTCTCTCATCTATCTTTATCTATATCTCTCCCTCATTCTCTCCCTCTCTCTTTCTCTCTATCTCTATCTCTCTCTCCCTCTCTCTCCCTCTCTCTCCATCTCATTCTTTCTCACTCTCTCCATCATTCTCTCTCTCTCTCACACACACACACTCTTTCTCTCTCATTCTCTCTATCTCTCACACACACTCTCTCTCTCTCTCCCTCTTGCTCTCTCCCTCTCTGTCTCCATTTCTCTCTCGTTCTCTCTCTCTATCTATCTATATATCTCTCACTTTCATTCTCTTCCTCTCCTTCTCTCTCTCCCTCGCCCTCTTTCTCTCTATCTGTATCTCTATCTCCCTCTCTCTCTCATTCTCCCTATCTCCATCTCTCTCTCATTCTCTCCCTCTATCATTCTCTCTCTATCTCTCTCTTTCATTCTCTCTCTATCTCATTCTCTCTCTCTCTCCCTCTCCCCATATATTTCTCTCTCTTTCATTGTCTCTGTCTCTGTCTCTTTCTTTTACACTCCCTCCCTCTCACTCTCTCTATCTCCCTCTCTCATTCTCTCTCTCTCATTACCTTTTTCCATATCTATCTATCTATCTCCCTTATTCTCTCCCTCTCTATCTCCCTCTCTCTCTCACTCTCACTCTCACACTATCTATCTCTCTGTCTCTCTCACTCTCACACTATCTATCTCTCTGTCTCTCTCTCTCACTCTCTCTCTCTAACTATCTCCCTCTCCCTCTATCTGTCACTCTCTCACATTCTCTCTCATTCTCCCTCTCTCTCTCACACACATATTCTCACACACACTCTCTCTCATTCATTCTCTCACTCCCTCTCTCATTCATTATCTCTCTCTCTCTCAATCTTCCTCTCCCTCTCACTCTCTCTCCCTCATTCACTTTCATAGTATCTATCTATCTACCTATATATCTATCTATCTCCCTAATTCCCACCCTCTCTCTCTCTCTCTCCCTCTCTCTCTCACTCTCACACTATCTATCTCTATGTCTCAGTCTCTCTCTATCTCCCTCTCTCTCTATCTCTCCCTCCCTCACATTCTCTCCCTCTCTCTCATTCTATCTCTCTCTCTCACACACACACATATTCTCACACACTCTCTCTCTCTCTCTCTATTTCTCTCTCTTTATCATTCTCTCTCCCTCTCTCTTGCTCTCTTTCTCCTTCTTTTTCCCCCGCTCTCTTTCTCTCTCTCTCTCATCATTGCTTCCCCACTATCTCTCTCTCTCATACACACACAAACACACACATTCTCTCTCTCTCTCACACACACACACACACTCTCTCTCTCGCTCACTCTCTCTCGTCTCTATCACTCTCCCTCTTAGTCTCTCCCACTCACTCACTCTCTCTATCATTCTCTCTCTATCTCTGTCTCTCTATCATTCTTTATCTATCTCTCTCTCACTGACTCTTTCTCCTTCTTCTTCTTCTTCTCTCTCTCTCTCGCTCTCTCTCTCCCCCATTAACACTCCCTCTCTCTCTCTCTCACACACACACTCTCTCTCTCTTTCTCTCTATCTATCTATCTCCCTCTCTCTCTCACTCTCTCTCTCATTCACTTTCTCTGTATCTATCTATCTATCTCCCTCATTCTCTCCCCCTATCTCTCTCCCCCTCTCTCTCTCCCTGTCTCTCTCCCTCTCTCTTACTCTCACACTATCTATCTCTCCGTCTCCCTCTGCCTCTCACTCTCACACTCTCTCTCTCTCTCTCGTGCTCTCTCCCCCCTCTCTCTTATTCTTTCTTTCTATCATTCTCTCCCTCTATCATTCTATCTCTATGTCTTTCTTTCATTCTCCCACTCTCTCTCATTCTCTCTCTCCCTCTCCCTCTCTCTTTTTTCTCACTCTCTTTCCCTCTCTCTCTCACACACTTTCTCTCAATCACTTTGTCTCTCTCTCTCTCTCTCCCGCTCTCTATCTGTCTCTTTTTTCACTCCCCCTCTCTCTATCTCCTTCTCTCTCTCACTCTCTCTCTCATTCACTTTCTTTGTATCTATCTATCTCCCTCATTCTCTCCCTCTCTCTTTCTCTCTCCCCCTCACTCTCCCACTCTCCCACTACATATCTCTCTGTCTTTCTCTCTCTCACTCTCTCTCTAACTATCTCCTTCTCTCCCAGTCTCTCTCTCTCTCTTTACTGTTCCCTCTCCCTTTCTCTCACGCTCTTTCTCCTTCCTTCTCCCCCTCTCTCTTTCTCTCTCTCTTTATTGCTTCCCCACTATCTCCCTCTCATTCTCTCTCTCTCACTGTCTCTCTCTCTCTCTCACTCCCTCTCTCTCCATCTCACACTTTCTCACTCTATCTCCCATTCTCTCTCTCTCTCTCTCTCACACACATACACACATTCTCTCTCTCTCTCTTTATCAGTCTCTCTTGCTCTCTCTGTCTCTCATTCTCTCTCTCCCTCTCTTTCTTTCTTTATATTTCTTACTCTATCTCCCTCCCTCTCTCTCCCTCTTTCTCTACTTCTCTCTCTCTCTATCTATATCTATATCTCTCCCTCTCCTTCTCTCTCTCTCTGCCTCTCTCTTTCTCTTTATGTCTATCTCTATCTCCCTCTCTCTCCATCTCACTCTTTCTCACTCTCTCCCTCATTCTCTCTCTCTATCACACACACACACACACTCTTTCTCTCTCATTCTCTCTATATCTCACACACTCTCTCTCCCTCGCTCTCTTTCACTCTCTCTCTCGTTCTCGCTCTCGTTCTCTCTCTTTTCTCTATCTCTATCTCCATCTCCCTCTCGCTCTCTCCCTCTCTCTCCCTTTCTCACTCGTTCTCTTTCTATCTATCTATATATCTCTCACCCTCATGCTCTCCCTCTCCTTCTCTCTATCTCCCTTGCTCTCCTTCTCTCTCTCTGTCTCCCTCGCTCTCTTACTCACTCTCAAACATACTCTCTGTCTCTTCATTCTCTCCCTCTGTCTCTGTCTCTCTCTCACACATTTTCTCTCTCACTCACTCACTCCCTTGCCCTTCCACCCTCTCTCTCTCTCATTATCACTCTCTATCTCCCTCTCTCCTCTCTCTTTGTCCCTCACACTCTCTCTCATGCTCACACAGTATCTCTCGCACTCACTTATTCTCCCTCTCTCTCTTTTTATTACAATCTCTCTCTCACTCTCTCTCTTTTCTCTCTCCCTCTCTCTATCTATCTATCTCTCTCCCTCATTCTCTCCCTTCCTCTCTCTCTTTCTCTTTCTTTGTCTCTCTCTCCCCCTCTCTCTATCTCATTCTCTCTCTCACGCACACACTCTCACACACACACTCACACAACACTCTCTGTCTCTTTCTCTCCCTCTCTCTTTCTCTCACTCTCTTTCTCCCTCTCTCTCTATATCTATCTCCCTCTCTTACTCACTCTCTTTCTCTCTCTCTCTCTCTCACCCTCTCTCATTATCTCTCTCTATCTCCCTCTCTCCCCTCTCTCTTTATCCCTCCCTCCCTTTCTCATGCTCGCTCATTCTTTCTCAAAAACATTCTCTGTCTCTCTCTCTCATTCTCTCTCTCCCTCTCTCTCTTTATGTATCTCTCTCCCTTATTCTCTCTCTTCCTCTTTCTCTCTTTCTCTCTTCCTCTCTAACTCCTACCCACTCTCTCCCTTATTCTCTCTCTTCCTCTTTCTCTCTTTCTCTCTTCCTCTCTAACTCCCACCCACTCTCTCCCTTATTCTCTCTCTTCCTCTTTCTCTCTTTCTCTCTTCCTCTCTAACTCCCACCCACTCTCTCTCATTCTCTCTCTCTCTCTCACATACACACACACACACATTCTCTCTCTCTCTCTCTCTCTCTCTCACACACACACACATTCTCTCTCTCTCGCTCACTCACTCTCTCTCTTTAGCACCCTCTCTCTTGCTCTCTCTTTGTCTCTCATTCTCTCCCTCTCCCTCTCTTTCTTTCTTGATATCTCTTACTCTATCTCCCTCCCTCTCTCTCCCTCTTTCTCTCACTTCTCTCTCTCTCTCTCTCTATATATATATATATCTATATCTCTCCCTCATTCTCTCCCTCTCTCTTTATCCCTCACACTCTCTCTCATGGTCACACAGTATCTCTCTCACTCACTCATTCTCTCTCTCACTTATTCTCCCTCACTCTCTCCTTCTCTATCTTTATTGCAATCTCACTCTCACTCTCTCCCTCTCTCTATCTATCTCTCTCCCTTTCTCTCTCTCTTTCTCTTTCTTTATCTCTCTCCCCCTCTCTCTATCTCATTCTCTCTCTCTCTCCCCCTCTCTCTATCTCATTCTCTCTCTCTCTCTCTCCCCCTCTCTCTATCTCATTCTCTCTCTCTCTCATTCTCTCACACACACACACACACACTCACACAATACTCTCTGTCTCTTTCTCTTCCTCTCTCTTTCTCTCACTCTCTTTCTCCCTCCCTCTCTATCTATCTCTCTCTCTCTTTCACACACACACACATTATCTTTTTCTCTCGCTCACTCACTCACTCTCTCTCTCTCTTTATCAGTCTCTCTCTCTCTTGTTCTCTCTCTGTCTCTCATTCTCTCTCTCTCCCTCTCTTTCATTCTTTATATCTCTTACTCTATCTCCCTCTTTCTCTCACTTCTCTCTCTCTCTATCTATATCTATATCTCTCCCGCATTCACTCCCTCTCCTTCTCTCTCTCCCTCTCTCTTTCTCTCTATGTCTATCTCTATCTCCCTCTCTCTCTCCTTCTCTCTCAATCTCACTCTTTCTCACTCTCTCCCTCATTCTCTCTCTCTTATTCTCCCTCTCTCTCTCTCCTTCTCTCTCTTTATTGCAATCTCTCTCACTCTCTCTTTTCTCTCTCTCCCTTCCTCTCTCTCTATCCATCTCTCTCCCTCATTCTCTCTCTTCCTCTCTCTTTCTCTTTCTTTGTCTCTCTCTCCCCCTCTCTCTATCTCATTCTCTCTCTCTCTCTCACACACACTCACACAACACTCTCTGTCTCTTTCTCTCCCTCTCTCTCTTTCTCTCACTCTCTTTCTCCCTCTCTCTCTTCGCATATCTATCTCTCTCTCTCACTCACTCACTCTCTTTCTCTCTCTCTCATTTACTCTCTCTATCTCCCTCTCTCTTTATCCCTCCCACCCCCTCTCATGCTCGCTCACTCTCTCTCACACACATTCTCTGTCTCTCTCTCTCTCTCTCATTCTCTCTCCATTTCTCTCTCTTTATCGGACTCTCTGTCTCTTTATCTATCTCTCTCCCTCATTCTCTCTCTTCCTCTTTCTCTCTTTCTCTCTTCCTTTCTAACTCTCACCCTCTCTCTCATTCTCTCTCTCTCTCTCTCACGCACACACACACACATATTCTCTCATTCTCTCTCACTCTCTCTCACTCACTCACTCTCACTCTCACTTTATCACTCTCTCTCACTTGCTCTCTCTCTCTGTCTCTCATTCTCTCTCTCCCTCTCTTTCTTTCTTTATATCTCTTAATCTATCTCCCTCCCTCTTTCTCCCTCTGTCTCTCACTTCTCTCTCTATCTATCTATATCTATATCTCTCTCTTATTCTCCCTCTCTCACTCTCCTCTCTCTTTATCCCTCACACTCTCTCTCATGCTCACACAATATCTCTCTCACTCACTCCTCTCTCTCTCTTTATTACAATCTCTCTCTCACTCTCTATCTTTTCTCTCTCTCCCTCTCTCTATCTATCTCTCTCCCTCATTCTCTCCCTTCCTCTCTCTCTCTCTCTTTCTTTGTCTCTCTCTCCCCCTCTCTCTATCTCATTCTCTCTCTCTCATTCTCTCTCTCTCTCACACACACACACACACACACTCACACAACACTCTCCGTCTCTTTCTCTCCCTATCTCTCTTTCTCCCTCTTTTCCAATTTCCCTTCTCACACACTCTCTGTTCTAGAAAATCATTTTCTCTAGAATTAAACACAAAAAATGGGTTTTGTTAATTTTAATAGATTTTGGTAAGTTTTATAATTTTAAAGAATTTTAATAAGAACATAGAAAGAGAAAGACCAAGCGTAGAATGTAGAGAGAGAGAGAGAGAACGTTGAGAAAGAAAGAGAATGTCGAGAGAGAGGGGGTACAAGAAAGAGGTTGTAGAGAGAGGGGGCTGTCAACTAGTGAGGTGATTGAAGAAAATAGAGAGAGAGAAACACACACACTCTCTCTCTCGCTTTCTCTCTCCCTCTCTCTCCCTCTCTGTCACCCTCATTCTCTCTCCCTCTATCTGTCTCCCTCTGTCTCTTACTCTCACTCTCTCTCTCCTACTTTCTCTCTATCTCTCTCTAGTGCTCTCTATCCTTCTCTCTCTCATTCTCTCTCTATCATTCTCTCCCTCTATCATTCTCTCTCTCTATCTCTCTCTCTCTCATTTTCTCTCTCTCATTCTCACACTCTCTCTCCCTTTCTCTCTCATTCTCTCTCTCTCTCTCTCTTTTCTCTCTCTCCTTTTCTCTCCCTCTTGTTCGGTCTATCTCCGTCTCTCTCAATCTCTTTTTCCTTCCTTCTCCTTCCTTCTCCCCCGCTCTCTCTCTCTCTCTTTATTGCTTCCCCACTATCTCTCTCCTATTCTCTCTCTCTCTCACTCCCTCTCTCTCTCCATCTCACTCTTTCTCACTCTCTCTCATTCACTCTCTCCCTCTCTCACACACACACACACACACTCTATCTCTCTCACTCTCTCTCTCTCACTCTCTCTCTTGCTATATCTCTATCTCTCTCCTGCTCTCTCTGTCTCTCATTCTATCGATCCCTCTCTCTTTCTCTATATCTCTTACTTTATCTCCTTCCCTCTCTCTCCCTCTTTCTCTCACCTCTCTCTCTCTCCCTCTCTCTATCTATCTATATCTCTCCCTCATTCTCTCCCTCTCATTCTCTCTCTCCCTCTGTCTTTCTCTCTATGTCTATCTCTATCTCCCTCTCTCTCCCTCTCTCTCCATCTCAATCTTTCTCATGCTCTCCCTCATTCTCTCTCTCTCTCTCTCTCTCACACACACACACACACACTCTTTCTCTCTCATTCTCTCTATCTCTCACACACACTCTCTCTCTCGCTCTCTTTCACTCTGTCTCTTTATCCCCCCCCTCTCTCATTCTCTCCCTCCTTCTCTCTCTTTTTCTCTATCTCTATCTCTATCTCCCTCTCGCTCTCTCCCCCTCTCCGTCCCTCTCCCTCTCGTTCTCTCTCTATCTATATATTTCTCAACCTCTCCTTCTCTCTCTCACTCGCTCTCTTTTTCTCTCTCTCATTTTTTCTCTCTCTCTCTCATTCTCTCTTTCTATCATTCTCTCTCTCCCCCTCTCTCTATCCATCTATCTATCTATTTGTCTCCCTCCTTCTCTCTGTCCCTCGCTCTCTCTCCCTCCCTCACTCTCACTTTCACTCTCTCTCCCTCTCACACTATCTCTCTCTCTCTCTTTCTTTCTCTCACACACACACACTCTCACACACTCTCTATCTCTCTCATTCTGTCCCTCTCTCTCTCTCTCTCATTTTCTCTCTCTCACTCTCACACACACTCTATCTCTCTCATTCTCTCCCTCTCTCACTGTCTCTCTCTCTCATTTTCTCTCTCTCTCTCTCACTCACACTCTTTCTCTTTCACACACACTCTCTCTCTCATTCTCTCTCTCCCTATCATTCTCTCTCTCTCTTCCTCTCTCTATCTATCTATTTCTCTCCCTCATTCTCTCTCTCCCTCACTCTCTCTCCCTTACCCTCACTTTCACTCTCTCTCTCTCCCTCTCTCACACACACACACACACTCTCTCTCCCTCTCTCACTGTCTCACTCTTTCACGCACACACACACACACTCACAAACTTACTCACTCTCACACACTCTCTGTCTCTCTCATTCTCTCCCTCTCTCACTGTCTCACTCTCTATCTCTCTCATTTTCTGTCTCTCTCACTTACACTCTTTCTCTTTCACTCTCTCTCTCTCTCTCACTCTCTATCCCTCGCTCTCTTTATCTCCCCTTCTTTCTCTCATTCTCATTCTCTCACTCTCTCTCTTTCTCTCTCATCCTCTCTCTCTTTCTCATTATCACTCTCTATCTTCCTCTCTCTTGTCTCTCTTTATCCCTCACTCTCTCTCTCAATCTCACACACTATCTCTCTCACAGAATCATTCTCTCTCTCTCTTATTCTCCCTCTCTCTCCTTCTCTCTCTCTCTCTTTATTGCAATCTCATTTTCTCTAGAATTAAACACAACAAATTGGGTTTTGTTAATTTTAATAGATTTTGGTAACTTTTATAATTTTAATGAGAACATAGAAAGAGAAAGACCAAGTGTAGAATGTAGAGAGAGAACGTTGAGAAAGAAAGAGAATGTCAAGAGAGAGGGGGTACAAGAAAGAGGTTGTCGAGAGGGGAGGTGATTGAAGAATAGAGAGATAGAGAAACACACACACACACACTCTCTCTCGCTTTCTCTCTCCTTCTCTCTCCCTCTCTGTCACCCTCATTCTCTCTCCCTCTCTCTTTGTCTCCCTCTGTCTCTTACTCTCACTCTCTCTCTCCTACTTTCTCTCTATCTCTCTCTAGTGCTCTCTATCCCTCTCTCTCTCATTCTCTCTCTATCATTCTCTCCCTCTATCATTCTCTCTCTCTATCTCTCTCTCTCTCATTTTCTTTCTCTCTCATTCTCACACTCTCTCTACCTTTCTCTCTCCATTTCTCTCTCATTCTCTCTCTCTTTTCTCTCTGTCCTTTTCTCTCCCACTTCATCGTTCTCTCTCCGTCTCTCTCAATCTCTTTCTCCTTCCTTCTCCCCCGCTCTCTTTCTCTCTCTCTCTTTCTTTATTGCTTCCCCACTATCTCTATCCCATTCTCTCTCTCTCACTTACTCTCTCTCTCACTCCCTCTCTCTCTCCATCTCACTCTTTCTTACTCTCTCTCTCATTCTCTCTCTCTCTTACACACACACACACTCTCTCTCTCATTCTCTCTCTCACTCTCTCTGGCTCTATCTCTCTCTCTCTCTCCTGCTCTCTCTGTCTCTCATTCTATCTCTCCCTCTCTCTTTCTCTATATCTCTTACTCTATCTCCCTCCCTCTCTCTCCCTTTTTCTCTCACCTCTCTCTCTCCCCCTCTCTCTATCTATCCATATCTCTCCCCTATTCTCTCCCTCTCATTCTCTCTCTCTCTCCCTCTCTCTTTCTCTATATGTCTATCTCTATCTCCCTCCCTTTCCCTCTCTCTCCATTTCATTCTTTCTCATGCTCTCCCTCATTCTCTCTCTCATTCTCTCTCTCTATCTCACACACACACACTCTTTCTCTCTCATTCTCTCTATCTCTCACACACTCTCTCTCTCTCGCTCTCTTTCACTCTGTCTCTTTATCCCCCCTCTCTCTCTCATTCTCTGCCTCCTTTTCTTTCTTTTTCCCTACCTCTATCTCTCTCCCCCTCTCTATCCCTCTCTCTCGTTCTCTCTCTCTATATATATTTCCCACCCTCATTCTCACCCTCTCCTTTCTCTCACTCACTCTCTTTTTCTCTCTCTCTCATTCTCTCTCTCCCTCTCTCTATCTATCAATCTATTTCTCTCCCTCATTCTCTCTGTCCCTCGCTCTCTCCCTCCCTCACTCTCACTTTCACTCTCTCTCTCCCTCTCACACTATCTCTCTCTCACACACACACACACACTCACACAATTTACTCATTCTCTGTCTCTCTCATTCTTTCCCTCTCTCACTTTCTCTCTCTCTCATTTTCTCTCTCTCACTCTCACACACTCTCTTTCTCTCTCATTCTCTCCCTCTCTCACTGTCTCTCTCTCATTTTCTCTCTCTCTCACTCACACTCTTTCTCTTTCACACACACTCTCTCTCTTTCACTCTCTCTCTCATTCTCTCCCTCTCATTCTCTTTCTCTCTTCCTCTCTCTATCTATCTATTTCTCTCCCTCATTCTCTCTGTCCCTCACTCTCTCTCCCTTACTCTCACTTTCACTCTCTCTCCCTCTCTCTCACACACACACACACTCTCACACACACACACACTCTCTCTCATTCTCTCCATCTCTCACTGTCTCTCTCTCTCTCATTTTTTCTCTCTCTCACTCACACTCTTTCTCTTTCATTCTCTCTCTCACTCTCTCTCCCTCGCTCTCTTTATCTCCTCTTCTTTCTCTCATTCTCTCTCTCTCACACTCTCTCTTCTTTCTCTCTCATCCTCTCTCTCTTTCTCATTATCACTCTCTATCTCCCTCTCTCTTCTCTCTCTTTATCCCTCATTCTATCTCTCTGATTCTCACACACTATCTCTCCCACACACTCATTCTGTCTCTCTCTCTCTCTCTCTTTTATTCTCCCTCTCTCTCCTTCTCTCTCTCTTTATTGCACTCTCACTCTCACTCTCTCTCTTTATTGTAATCTCTCTCTTTATTGCAATCTCTCTCTCACTCTCTCTCCCTCTCTCTCTTTTCCCATTTCCCTTTTCACACACTCTCTCTTCTAGAAACTCATTTTCTCTAAAACTAAACATAGCAAAATGGGTTTTGTTAATTTGAATAGATTTTGGTAATTTTTATAATTTTAATGAGTTTTATTAATTTTTTGTTAGTTCTGTTAATTTTGGTTTTGTTATTTTTTGTAGATTTTGTTAATTTTGAGAGAGAACATAGAAAGTGAGAGAGACCAAGCGTAGAATGTAGAGAGAGAGATCATTGGGAAAGAAAGAGAATGCGAGAGAGTGGGGGTACAAGAAAGCGGATGTCGAGAGAGGGGGCTGTCAACCAGTGAGGTGATTGAAGAAATTAGAGGGAGAGAAACACACACACACACTCTCTCGCTTTCTCTCTCCCTCTCTCCCTCTCTTTCACCCTCATTCTCTTACCCCCTCTCTCTGTCTCCCTCTGTCTCTTACTCTCACTCTCTCTCTCTCTCCACTTTCTCTCTGTCTCTCTCTCTCTAGCGCTCTCTCTCCCTCTCTCTCTCATTCTCTCACTCTCTATAATTCTCTCCCTCTATCATTCTCTCCCACTATCATTCTCTCTCTCTGTGTCTCTCTCTTTCATTCTCTCTCTCTCTCATTCTCTCTCTCCCTCTCCCACTCTCTTTCGCTCTCTCTGTCTCTCTCACACTCTCTCTCTTTCTCACACTCGCTCTCACTTGCTCTCTCTCTCTCTCACTCTCTCTCTTCCTCCCTCTCTCTCTAGCAACATTACCCTCTTCAAAAACTACCTTGATAGGAATAAAAGTGCGAGAAAGAATAGGAGCAGAAGAGTCCCCCATAACATCTATAGTATGCAGTAACCCAGTCTTTTAATGACTATAAGAGTGACTATACATACCAGACGCTGTTTCAAAATGATGCTTACCCATCTCTGAACAACCTACCAAGATACTTTTGGCATCACCCAAATTTACTTGGGGAGAACTTGATCATACACGTCCACTGCCCACTAGGAAGAATCCACTACTTCCTTGTTGAAAAGACGTGCTAAGTGTGGGGACTCAACACTCCTCCTTGAAGATCCAAAAGAGTAAGAATCAAAGGAGATTTCTCCCCCGTTAGACTCTGAATCCATATCTAATCCCGAAAATGAAACTCTATTAATGCCTTCAATATTAGCATCCTCAAAATTTTCCAAAACGCCCCCAACGACTTCATCTTCTTTGCCTGGAATCCCTACTGTTTCCTTGTCGAGGGAAGACTTTCCCGTAAAGATGGTCTAACTTCTTAGATGGGGTGAAAAGATGCGGAGACACCACCCATATGGCTCATACACCTTTCCCTCTCTCGGTCCCTCCCTCCATCTCTCACTCTCTCCCTCACTCTCTCTCTCTTGTTCTCTCACATCCATTCTCTCTCAGTCTCTATCTCTTTCTATCTCTTCTCTCTCTCCCTCTCTCACTCTCTTTCTCGGTCCCTCCCTCCCTCTCTTTCTCTCTCGCTCTGTCTCTCTCTCTCACTCTCTCTCTTTCTCCCTCTCTCTCTTTCACTCCCTCTCCCATTCTCTCTCTCTCTCTTTCTCTCATATACACCCTCTCTCATTTCCTATCTCTCACACTCTCTCTCACTCTTTCTCTCACCCTCTCTTGCTCTCTCTCTCTCTCTTTCTCTCTCTTTCTCTATCTCTCTTTTTATATCTCCCTCTCTCTATCACACTCTCTCACTTTTTGTCCCTCACACACACACTCTCTCTCATTCTCTCTCTCTCTCTCACTCACTCCCTACTTCTTTCACTCTCTCATTCTCTATCTCACTATCTCTCTCTCTCTCATTCTCTCTCTCACTATCTCTCTCTCTCATTCACTCTCACAATCTCTCTCTCTCATTCTCTCTCACTATCTCTCTCTCTCTCTTTATATCTCCCTCCCTCTCTCCCTCTCATTCCCTCTCTTTCTCTCTCTCATCCTCTCTCTCTCATCCTCTCTCTCTCCCCCTCTCTCTCTCCCAGTCACTCATTCACTCTCTCTCATTCTTCCACTCTCTCTCAATCATTTTCTCTCTCAAACAATCTCTCTCTGTCACCCTATATCTCCCCCTCTCTATCTATCTATATCTCCCTCTCTCTCTTTCTCTCTCTCTCTCTCACCCTCTCTCACTCTCTCTCCCTCCGTCTCTCACTCTCTTTGTCTTTGTCTGTCTTTCTATATCTCCCTCTCTCTATCTCATACTCTCACTTTCTCATTCACTCTCTCTCTCACTCTCTCTCATTCTTCCACTCTCTCTCAATCACTTTCTCTCTCAAACAATCTCTCTCTCTCTGTCACCCTATATCTCCCCCTCTCTGTCTATCTATCTATATCTCCCTCACTCTCTTTCTCTCTCTCTCTCTCACTCTCTCACCCTCTCTCACTCTCTCTCCCTCCGTCTCTCACTCTCTCTGTCTTTGTCTGTCTTTCTATATCTCCCTCTCTCTATCTCATACTCTCACTTTCTCTTTCTATCTCTCTTACTCTCTCTCTCACCCACTCTCTCATTCTCTCTCTCTCCTTCTCACTCTCCCTCTCCCTTTCTCTCTCTCTCACCCACTCCCTCTCACTCTCCCACTCTCCCTTTCTCTCTCACTCTCCCTTTCTCCCTCTCACTCCCTCTCTCTTTCTCCTTCTCTCTCTCTCTCCCTCCCTCTCGCTCCCGCCCTCTCTCTCAATCACTCTCTCTCTCACTCTCATTCTCTCTATCACTTTCTCTCACTCTCTATCTTTCTCTATTCCCACTCCCTCATTCTATCTCTCTCCCCCCCTCTCTCTCTCTCACACACATTCTCCCTCTCACTCTCTCTCCCCCTCCCTTTTTCGTTCTCTCTCTGTCTCTGTTTCTGTCTTTCTATATCTCCCTCTCTCTATCTCACACTCTCTGTTCCTCTTTCTCTCTCTCCCTCTTTCTCTCTTTCTCTCACACATACACTCTCTCAGCCTCTCTATCTCTATCACTCTCTCTCCCTTTCTCTGTCTCTCTCTCTTTTACTCACTCTCTCTCACTCTCTCCCTCCCTCTCTCTCCCACTCACTCACGCACTCTCTCTATCTCTCCCTCTCTCTGTCTCTCCCTCTCTCTCACAAACTCTCTCTCAGTCTATCCCTCTCTTTCTCTTTCCCGCACTCTCTCTCGCTCTCTCTCACTGTCTTTCTTTCTCTCTCTCTCTCTTTGTGAGAAAAAAGGGAGAGAGAGAGCTCTCTCCCTCTCTCTCTCAATCTCTCCCTCCCTCTCTCTCTATTTCTCTCACACACATTCTCTCTCAGTCTCTATCTTTTCCTCTCTCCCTCTCTCTCTAACTCTCTTTCTCACTCTCTCTCTGCATCTCTCTCTTTCACTGACTCTTTCTCTCACATACTCTCTCTCTCTTCATCTCTCACACACTCTCTCTCATTCTTTATCTCTCTCTCTCTCTCTCTTTCACTCTCTCTCACTCACTCTCTCTCACTCACTCTCTCTCTCCCTTTTTCTCCCCCTATCTCTCACACATTCTCTCTATATCTATCTCTATATATCTCTGTCTCTCTCTCTCTCAATCTCTCTCACACTCACTCTCTCTCTCCCTGTCTGTCTATATGTCCATCTCTCTTTCACTCCCTCTCTCTCTCTTTCACTCCCTCTCTCTCTCTCTTTCTCACTCTCGCTCTCCAATTCTCGCACTATCTCTCACTCTCCCTCTCTCTTTCTTTCATTCTCTCTCTCATTCTTTCTCTATCTATCTATTTATCTATCTCTCTTTCTCCCTCTCCCTCTCTCTCTTTTTCTCTCTCATTCAATCTCTCCATCCCTCTCTCTATCTCTATCTTCCCTCTCTCTCTCTCTTCTCACAGACTCTCTCTCACTCTCTCTATCTCTCTCTCTCTCATAGACTCTCTCTCACTCTCTCTATCTCTCTTTCTCTCTCATTCTCTACATGTGAGAAAAAGAAGGAGAGAGAGCTCTCTCCCTCTCTCGGTCGATCCCTCTCTCTCTCGCACTCTCTCCCCCACTAACTCTCTCTCTTGTTCTCTCACACACATTCTCTCTTAGTCTCTATCTCTTTCTCTCTCTTCTCTCTCTCCCTCTCTCACTCTCTTTCTCTCTCGCTATGTCTCTCTCTCTTTCTGTCTCGCTTTGTCTCTCTCTCTCTCTCACTCTCTCTCACTCTCTCTCTCTCACTCTCTCTCTATCACTCCCTCTCCCTTTCTCTCTCTCTCATTTTCTCATACACACCCTCTCTCAGTCCCTATCTCTCACGCTCTCTCACCCTCTCTCAGTCCCTATCTCTCTCTCCCTCTCCCCCTCTCTCTCTCCCCCACTCACTCACTCACTCTCTCTCTCACTCTCTCTCTCATTCTTCCACTCTCTCTCAATCACTTTCTCTCTCAAACAATCTCTCTCTCTTTCTATCTCTCTCTGTCACCCTATATCTCCCTCTCTCTGTCTATCTATCTATATCTCCCTCTCACTCTTTCTCTCTCTCTCACTATCTCATCCTCTCTCACTCTCTCCCTCCGTCTCTCACTCTCTCTGTCTTTGTCTGTCTTTCTATATCTCCCTCTCTCTATCTCATACTCTCACTTTCTCTTTCTCTCTCTCTTACTCTCTCTCTCACCCTCTCCCTCACTCTCTCGTTCTCTTTCTCTCTCTCTCCCTCTCACTCTCCCTCTCTCTCTCTCTTTCTTTCACACACACTCTCTCAGTCACTATCTCTTTCTCTCTCTCACCCTCCCTTTCTCCCTCTCACTTCCTCTCTCTTTCTCCTTCTCTCTCTCTCCCTCCCTCTTGCTCCTACCCTCTCTCTCACTCTCTCTCTCTCATTCTCTCTCTATCTCTTTCTCCCCCCCTCTCTCTCTCACACACACATTCTTCCTCTCACACTCTCTCCCACTCCCTCTTTCATTCTCTCTCTGTCTCTGTCTCTGTCTTTCTATATCTCCCTCTCTCTATCTCACACTCTCTCTTCCTCTTTCTCTCTCTCTCTCTCTCACTCTTCTCTCTTTCTCTCAAACATACACTATCTCAGCCTCTCTATCACTATCACTCTCTCTCTCCCTCTCTCTCCATCTCTCTCTCTTCCTCTTACTCACTCTCTCTCACTCTCTCTCACTCTTTCTCCCTCACTCTCTCCATCCCTCCCTCTCTCTCTTTCTCTCACACACATTCTCTCTCAGTCTCTATCGCTTCCCCTCTCTTCTCTCTCTATCTCTCTCACTCTCTTTCTCACCCTCTCTCGCTCTCATTTTCTCTCTCACGCTCTTTCTCTCTCTCACACACAAACTCTCTGTCACTCTCTCTTTCAATATTTCTATCTCTTTCTCTCTCGTTCTCTCACTCACTCTCTCACAATCTCTATCTCTCTCTCATTCTCTCCCTCCGCCTCTCTTTCTCTCACACACATTCTCTCTCAGTCTTTATCTCTTCCTCTCTTCTCTCTATCTCTCACTATCTTTCTCACTCTCTATGGCTCTCATTCTCTATCTTTCTCTCTCACACTCTCTCTCTCTCTCTCTCACTCTGTCTCTAACTCTCTTTTTCAGTCACTCTCTCTTTCTCTCTCTCCTACTCTCACACACACTCTCTCAATCTCTATCACTCACTCTCTCTCACTCTCACCCTCTCTCACTCTCTCTCGCTCTCTCTCTCTGACTCTCTCTGTCTCTCTTTCTCCGTCTCTCTTTCTATATCTCCTTCTCTCTATCTCACTCTATCTCACTATCTCTCACTCTCTCATCTTCTCTCTCCCTCTCTCCCTCTCTCTCCCACTCACTCACTCACTCTCTCTCTCAATGACACTCTCTCAAACATTCTCTCTCTCTCTCTTTATATATATATATATCTCCCTCTCCCTGTCTATCTATCTATATCTCCTTCTCTCTATTTCTCTCTCTCTCTCACTCTTTCTCACTCTCTCATTCTCTCTCACTCTCTCATTCTCTCTCTATAATTCTCTCTCTCTTTCTCTCTCCCTCTTTCTCACTCTCTCGCTCTCTCTCACCCTTTGTCTCTCTCTCACTCTCTCTCTTTCTCTCTCTTTCACTCTCTCTCTCTTTCTCTCTCTCTCTTTATATATATATCTCCCTCTCTCTCTGTCTATCTATCTAAATCTTCCTCTCACGCTTTCTCTATCTCTCTTTCTCTCACTCTCTCTCCCTCTCTCATTCTCCCTCACTCATTCTCTCTCTCTCATTCTCTCTCTCACTCTCTCTTATTCTCTTTCGCTCGCTCTGCCTCACTTTTTCTCTCTCTTTCTATGTCTCTCTTTCTATGTCTCCCTCTCTCTATATCACTCACACTTTCTCTCTCTCACTCTCTCTCTGTTTCACTCATGCTCTCTCTCTCTCTCACTCTCTACCTCTTTCTCTCTCTCATTCTCTATCTCACTATCTCTCTCTTTCTCTTTCTCATTCTTTCTCTCTCATTCTCTCTCATTCTCTCTCTCCTTCTCACTCCCTCTCTCTCTCATTCTCTCTCTCTCTCATTCTCTCTCTCCCTCTTCCTCTCTCCCTCTCCCTGTCTATCAATCTATATCTTCGCCTCACTCTCTCTCTCACACACTCTCTCTCTCTCACACTCTCTCTCCTCTCTCATTCTCTCTCTCTCATTCTCTCTCTCTCATTCTCTCACTCTCTCTCACACTCTCTCTCTCATTCTCTCACTCTCTCTCACTCTCTTTCTCTCTCTCTGTCTCTCTTTCGCTCTTGCTTTCTCTGTCTCTCGTTCTATATCTCCCTCTCTCTATCTCACTCTCTCTCTCTCTTTCACTCATTCTCTCTCTCACTCTCTACCTCTTTCTCTCTGTCATTCTCTATCTCTCTATCTCTCTCTTTCTCTTTCTCTCATTCTCTCTCTCTCACTCTCTCCCTCTTCCTCTCTCATTCTCTCTCTCACTATCTCTCTCTCTTTATAACTCCCTCCCTCTCTAATTCTCATTCCCTTACTCTCTCTCTCATCCTCTCTCTCCCTCTCTCTCCCTCTCTCCCCCTCTCTCTCCCACTCACTCACTCTCTCTCTCTCATTCTTCCACTCTCTCTCAATCACTCTCTCTCCCTCAATCATTCTCTCTCTCACTCGCTCTCTCCCACTCTCTCCCTCTCTCTCTCTCTATCATTCTCTCTTTCTCTCTCACTCTCTCCCTCTTTCTCTCTCTCATTTTCTCTCTCACTATCTCTCTCCCTCTCCCTCTCATTCTCTCTCTCACTCTCTCCTTCTTTCTCTCTCTCATTCTCTCTCACTATATCCCTCTCTCTATCTCTTTCTCTCTCATCTCTCTCAGTCTTTATATCTCGCACCCTTTCTCCTTCTCACTATATCCCTCTCCCTCTCTCATTCTCTCTCACTCATTCTCTCTCTCTCATTCCCTCTCTCTCACTCTCTCTTACTCTCTTTCGCTCGCTCTGTCTCACTTTCTCTCTCTCTTTCTATGTCTCTCTTTCTATATCTACATCTCTCTATATCACTCACTCTCTTTCTTTCTCTCTCTCACTCTCTCTCTTTCACTCATTCTCTCTCTCTCTCTCACTCTCTACCTCTTTCTCTCTATCATTCTCTATCTCACTATCTCTCTTTCTCTCTCTCATTATTTCTCTCTCATTCTCTCTCATTCTCTCTCCTTCTCACTCCCTCTCTCTCTCTCATTCTCTCTCTCCCTCTTCCTCTCTCCCTCTCCCTGTCTATCAATCTATATCTTCGCCTCAATCTCTCACTCACACTCTCTCCTCTCTCATTCCCTCTCTCTCATTCTCTCACTCTCTCTCACACTCTCACTTTCATTCTCTCACTCTCTCTCACACTCTCTCTTTCATTTTCTAACACTCTCCCACTCTCTTTCGCTCTCTCTGTCTCTCTTTCGCTCTTGCTTTCTCTGTCTCTCGTTCTATATCTCCCTCTCTCTATCTCACACTCTCTCTCTCTCTTTCACTCATTATCTCTCTCTCACTCTCTACCACTTTCTCTCTGTCATTCTCTATCTCTCTATCTCTCTCTTTCTCTTTCTCTCATTCTCTCTCTCTCACTCTCTCCCTCTTCCTCTCTCTCATTCTCTCTCTCACTATCTCTCTCTCTCTCTTTATAACTCCCTCCCTCTCTAATTCTCATTCCCTCTCTCTCTCTCTCATCCTCTCTCTCCCTCTCTCTCCCTCTCTCCCTCTCTCTCTCCCACTCACTCACTCATTCTCTCTCATTCTTCCACTCTCTCTCAATCACTCTCTCTCCCTCAATCATTCTCTCTCTCACTCCTCTCTCCCTCTCTCTCTCTCATTCTCTCTTTCTCTCTCACTCTCTCCCTCTTTCTCTCTCTCATTCTCTCTCTCACTATCTCTCTCCCTCTCCCTCTCATTCTCTCTCTCACTCTCTCCTTCTTTCTCTCTCTCATTCTCTCTCACTATATCCCTCTCTCTATCTCTTTCTCTCTCATCTCTCTCTGTCTTTATATCTCCCATCCTCTCTCCTTCTCACTATATTCCTCTCTCTCTCATTCTCTCTCTCTCTCCCTTTTCCTCTCTCCCCCTCTCTGTCAATCTATCTATATCTTCCTCTCCCTCTCTCTCTCTCACTCTCTCACTCTCTCCCTCTCTCATTCTCTCTCTCATTCTCTCTCTCCCACTCTCTCTCACTCCCTCCCTCTTTCTCTCTCTCTCATTCTCTCTCACTATCTCTCTCTCTCTTTATATCTCCCTCCCTCTTTCTCCCTCACTCTCTCCCTCCCTCTCTCTCTCACACACATTCTCTCTCAGTCTCTATCGCTTCCCCTCTCTTCCCTCTCTCTCTCACTTCATTCTCACCGACTCTGGCTCTCTTTCTCACCCATTCTGGCTCTCATTCTCTCCCTTTCTCTCTAACGCTCTTTCTCACTCTCTCACACACACTCTCTCTCACTCTCTCTTTCAGTCTTTCAGTCTCTTTCTCTCTCTTTTTCTCTCACACACTCTCTCACAATCTCTGTCTCTCTCTCACTCTCTCCCTCCCTCTCTCTCTCTCTTTTTCTCTCACACACATTCTCTCTCAGTATTTATCTCATCCTCTCTTCTCTCTCTCTCACTATCTTTCTCACTCTCTCTCGCTCTCATTCTCTATCTTTCTCTCTCACGCTTTTTCTCTCTCTCTCACTCTTTCACTCACTCTCTTTCTCTCACTCTCTCTTGAAGTCACTCTCTCTTTCTCTCTCTCTTTCTCTTACACACACTCTCTCAATCTCTATCTCTCACTCTCTCTCACTCTCACCCTCTCTCACTCTCTCTCGCTCTCTGGCTCTCTCTGTCTCTCTTTCTATATCTCCCTCTCTCTATCTCACTCTATCTCACTCTCTCTCACTCTATCATCTTCTCTCCCCCTCTCTCTCCCTCTCTCCCTCTCTCTCCCACACACTCACTCACTCTCTCTCATTCTCCCACTCTCTCTTAATCACTCTCTCAAACATTCTCTCTCTATCTGTCTCTCTGTCTCTCTCTCTATGTGTGTGTGTGTGTGTATATATCTCCCTCTCCCTGTCTATCTATCTATATATCCTTCTCTCTCTTTCTCTCTCTCTCTCACTCTCTCTCGCCCTCTCATTCTCTCTCTTATCTCTCTCTTTCTTTCTTTTTCCCTCTCTCTCACTCTCTCGCTCTCTCTCTCTTGCCCTTTCTCTCTCTCACTCTCTCACTCTCCATCTCTCTCACTCTCACTCTCTCTTTCACTCTATATATATCCCTCTCTCTTTCTATCTATCTATATCTTCCTCTCACTCTTTCTCTATCTCTCTCTAACTCTCTCTGCCTTTCTCCTTCTCTCTCATTCTCTCACTCTCTCTCACTCTCTCTCACTCTCTCTCACTTTCTCTCGCTCTCTGTCTTTCTTTTGATGTCTCTTTCTCTTTCTCTCTTTCTATATCTCCCACTCTCTCTCTCTCTCTCTCACTCTCTCTGTCATTCTCTATCTCACTATCTCCCTCTATCTCCCTCTCTCATTCTCTTTCTCACTCTTTCCCTCTTTCTCTCTCTCATTCTCTCTCTCACTATCTCTCTCTCTCTTTATATCTCCCTCCCTCTCTAAATCTCATTCCCTCTCTCTCTCTCATAGTCTTTCTCCCTCTCCCTCCCTCTCTCCCTCTCTCTCCCCCACTCACTCACTCCCTCTCTCTCATTCTTCCACTCTCTCTCAATCACACTCTCTCTCTCACTCTATCCCACTCTCTCCCACACACACACACACATACACACTCTCTCTCTCATTCTCTCTTTCTCCCTCCCTCTCTAACTCTCATTCCCTCTCTTTCTCTCTCTCTCTCATCCTCTCTCTCCCTCTCTCTTCCTCTCTCCCTCTCTCTCTCTCCCACTCACTCACTCACTCTCTCTCTCATTCTTCCACTCTTTCTTAATCACTCTCTCTCTCAAACATTCTCTCTCGCTCTCTCCCACTCTCTCCCACTCTCTCTCTCTCATTCTCTCTTTCTCTCTCACTCCCTCCCTCTTTCTCTCTCTCATTCTCTCTCTCACTATCTCTCTCCCTCTCCCTCTCATTCTCTCTCTCTCACTCTCTCCCTCTTTCTCTCTCATTCTCTCTCACTATATCCCTCTCTCTATCTCTTTCTCTCTCATCTCTCTTTGTCTTTATATCTCCCACCCTCTCTCCTTCTCACTATATCCCTCTCTCTCTCATTCTCTCTCTCCCTCTTCCTCTCTCCCTCTCTCTATCTATCTATCTATATCTTCCTCTCCCACTCTCTCTCACTCTATCCCTCTCTCACTCTCTCCCTCATTCTCTCTCTCATTCTCTCTCCCCCACTCTCTCTCTCACTCCCTCCCTCTTTCTCTCTCTCATTCTCTCTCTCACTATCTCTCCCCCCCTTTATATCTCCCTCCCTCTTTCTCCCTCACTCTCTCCCTCCCTCTATCTCTCTCTGTTTCTCTCACACACATTCTCTCTCAGCCTCTATCGCTTCCCCTCTCTTCCCTCTCTCTCTCACTATCTTTCTCACCCTATCTGGATCTCATTTTCTCTCTTTCTCTGTAACGCTCTTTCTCACTCTCTCACACACACACTCTCTCACTCTCTCTTTCAGTCTTTCTGTCTCTTTCTCTCTCTCTTTCTCTCACACACTCTCTCACAATCTCTATGTCTCTCTATCTCTTACTCTCTCCCTCCCTCTCTCTCTCTCTTTCTCTCACACACATTCTCTCTCAGTATTTATCTCATCCTCTCTTCTCTCTCTCTCTCACTATCTTTCTCACTCTCTCTCGCTCTCATTCTCTATCTTTCTCTCTCACGTTTTTTCTCTCTCTCACTCACTCACTCACTCTCTCTCTCTCACTCTCTCTTGAAGTCACTCTTCCTTTCTCTCTCTCTTTCACTTACACACACTCTTTTAATCTCTATCTCTCACTCTCTCTCACTCTCACCCCTCTCACTCTCTCTCGCTCTCTCTGGCTCTCTCTGTCTCTCTTTCTCTATCTCTCTTTCTATATCTCCCTCTCTCTATCTCACTCTATCTCACTCTCTCTCACTCTATCATCTTCTCTCTCCCTCTCTCCCTCTCTCCCTCTCTCTCCCACTCACTCACTCTCTCGCTCATTCTTCCACTCTCTCTCTTTGTCTCTCTCTATCTCTCAATATCTCCCTCTCTTTGTCTATCTATCTATATCTTCCTCTCCCTCTTTCTCTCTCTCTCACTCTCTCATTCTCCCTTTCTCATTCTCTCGCCCACTTTCTTTCTCCCTCTTTCTCACACTATCTCTCTCTTTCTCACTCTCGCTCTCTCTCACTATCTTTCACTTTCACTCTCTCTCTTTCTCTCTCTCTCATTTTCTCTCCCTCACTCTCTCCCTCTTTCTCTCTCTCATTCCCTCTCTCACTATCTCTCTCTCTTATTCCCTCTCTCACTATCTCTCTCTCTTTATATCTCCCTCCCTCTCTAAATCTCATTCCCTCTCTTTCTCTCTCCCTCTCATTCTCTCTCTCCCTCTCTCTCCCTCTCTCCCTCTCTCTCTCTCCCACTCACTCACTCACTCTCTCTCATTCTTCCACTCTCTCTCAATCACTCTCTCTCTCAAACATTCTCTCTCGCTCTCTCCCACTCTCTCCCACTCTCTCTCACTCTCTCTCTCTTTCTCTCTCACTCTCATCGTCTTTCTCTCTCTCATTCTCTCTGTCACTATCTCTCTCCCTCTCCCTCTCATTCTCCCTCTCTCACTCTCTCCCTCTTTCTCTCTCTCAATCTCTCTCACTATATCCCTCTCTATGTCTCTTTCTCTCTCCTCTCTCTCTCTGTCTTTATATCTCCCACCCTCTCTCATTCTCACTCCCTCTCTCTCACATTCTCTCTCTTCCCTCTTCCTCTCTCCCTCTCTCTACTTATCTATCTATATCTTCCTCTCCCTCTCTCTCTCTCTCTCTCTCACTCTCTCTCCCTCTCTCATTCTCTCTCTCACTCTCTCTCACTCTCTCGCTCTCTCACTGTTTCTCTTTCTCTCGCTTTCTTTTTATATCTCCCTTTCTTTATCTCACACACACATTCTCTCTCTCACTCTCTCCCTCTCTCATTCTCTCTCTCTGTCCCACTGTCTCTCTCACTCTCTCTCCCTCTCTCTCTTTCTCTCACACACATTCTCTCTTAGTCTCTATCGCTTCCCCTCTCTTCTCTCTCTCTCTCTCACTCTCTTTCTCACCCTCTCTCGCTCTCATTCTCTCTCTTTCTCTCTCATGCTCTTTCTCTTTCTCACCCACTCTCTCTCACTCTCTCTTTCAGTCTTTTTCTCTTTGTCTCTCTCTTTCTCTCACACACTCTATCTCTCTCTCTCTCTCACTCTCTCCCACCCTCTCTCTCTCTTTGTCTCTCTCTTTCTCTCACACACTCTATCTCTTTCTCTCTCACTCTCTTAGGCTTTATCTCTTCCTCTCTTCTCTCACTCTCTCTCACTATCTTTCTCACTCTCTCTTGCACTCATTCTCTATCTTTCTTTCTCACGCACTTTCTCTCTTTCTCTCACTCTCTCTCTCTCACACTCTCTCTCTCACTCTCTCTTTCAGTCACTCTCACTTTCTCTCACACAAACACTCTCAATCTCTATCTCTCACTCTCTCTCACTCTCTCTCACTCTCACCCTCTCTCTCACTCTCTCTCGCTCACTCTCTCTGTCTCTCTCTGTCTCTCTTTCTCTATCTCCCTTACTATATCTCCCTCACTCTATCTCACTTTCTCTCACTCTCTCATCTTCTCTCTCCCTCTCTCTCCCACTCACTCACTTACTCTCTCTCATTCTTCCACTCTCTCTCTCTTTCTCACTCTCTATCTCTCTATATCTCTCTCTCTCTGTCCATCTATCTATATCTTCCTCTCTCTCTTTCTCTCTCTCTCATTCTCTCTTTCTCATTCTCTTGCCCACTTCCTCTCTCTCATTCTCTCTCTCTCATTCTCTCTCTCTCACTCTCTCTCGCTCTCTCACTGTCTCTCTTTCTCTCTCTCTTTCTCTTTCTTTCTTTTTATATCTCCCTCTCTTTATCTTACACACACACTCTCTCTCTCACTCTCTCCCTCTCTCATTCTCTCTCTCTCATTCTCTCTCTGTCCCACTCTCTCTCTCACTCTCTCTAACTCTCTCCCTCTTTCTCCCCCACTCTCTCCCTCTCTCTCTTTCTCACACACACATTCTCTCTCAGTCTCTATCGCTTCCCCCCTCTTCTCTCTCTCTCTCTCACTCTCTTTCTCACCCTCTCTCGCTCTCATTCTCTCTCTTTCTCTCTCACGCTCTTTCTCTTTCTCACCCACTCTCTCTCTCACTCTCTCTTTCAGTCTTTCTCTCTTTGTCTCTCTCTTTCTCTCACACACTCTATCTCTCTCTCTCTCTCTCTCCCTCCCTCTCTCTCTTTTTCTCTCATACACATTCTCTCTCAGTCTTTATCTCTTCCTCTCTTCTCTCTCTCTCACTATCTTTCTCACTCTCTTTTGCACTCATCCTCTATCTTTCTTTCTCACGCTCTCTCTCTCTCACTCTCTCTATCTCTCACTCTCTCATTCAGTCACTCTCTCTTTCTCTCACACACACTCTCTCGTTCTCTATCTCTCGCTCTCTCACTCTCTCTCACTCTCTTCCGCTCACTCCGTCTCTCTTTCTCTCACTCTTTCTCTGTCTCACTTTCTATATCTCCCTCTCTCTATCTCACTCTCTCTCTCCCTTTCACACTCTCTCTTTCACTCATTCTCTATGTCTCTATCTCTACCTCTTTCTCATGTTATTCTCTTTCTCACTATCTCTCTCTTTCTCTCTCTCTCATTCTCTCTCTCACACTCTCTCCCTCTTTCTCTCTCTCAGTCTCTCTCTCACTATCTCTCTCTCTTTATATCTCCCTCCCTCTCTAACTCTCAATCCCACACTTTCTCTCTCTCTCTCTCTCTCTCTCTCTCTCATCCACTCTCTCCCTCTCTCTCCCACTCACTCACTCACTCTCTCTCATTCTTCCACTCTCTCTCAATCACTCTCGCTCTCTCAAACATTTTCTCTCTGTCTCGCTCTCTCCCACTTCTCCCACTCTCTCTCTCTCAAACATTCTCTCTCTCTCATTCTCTCTTTTCCTCCCACTCTCCCTCTTTCTCTCTCTCCTTCTCTCACTCACTATATCTCTCCTTCTCCCTCTCATTCTCTCTCTCTCTCTCAATCTCGCCCTATTTCTCTCTTCCAATCTCGCCCTATTTCTCTCTCTCAATCACTTTCTCACTATATCCCTCTCTCTGTCTCTCTCTCTCTCCTCTCTCTCTGTCTTTATATGTCTCACCCTCTCACTTTTTCACTCCCTCTCTCTCATTCTCTCTCTTCCCTCTTCGTCTCTCCCTCTCTCTGTCTATCTATATCTATCTTCCTCTGTCTCTTTCTCTCTTTCTCTTTCTCTCTCCCTCTCACATTCTCTCTCTCATTCTCTCTCTCTCACTCTCTCTCACCCTCTCTCGCTCTCTCATTGTCTCTCTCTTTCTCTCTTTTTCTCTGTCTAACTTTCTATATCTCCCTCTCTCTCTCACTCACACTCTCTCTTTCACTCATTCTCTCTCTCTCTCTCTCACTCTCTACCTCTTTCTCATGTCATTCTTTATCTCACTATCCCTCTCTCTCTCTCTCATTCTCTCTCTCTCACTCTCTCCCTCTTTCTCTTTCTCATTCTCTCTCTCACTATCTCTCTCTCTTTTTATATCTCCCTCCCTCTCTAACGCTCAATCCCACACTTTCTCTCTCTCTCTCATCCCCTCTCCCCCTCTCTCTCTCCCACTCACTCACTCACTCTCTCTCATTCTTCCACCCTCTCTCAATCACTCTCTCTCCCTCAAACATTTTCTCTCTGTCTCGCTCTCTCCCACTCTCTCCCACTCTCTCATCCTCTCTCTCCCTCTCTCTCTCCCACTCACTCACTCTCTCTCTCATTCGTCCACTCTCCCTCAAACATTTTCTCTCTGTCTCGCTCTCTCCCACTCTCTCCCACTCTCTCTCTCTCTCAAACATTCTCTCTCTCTCTCTCTCTGATTCTCTCTTTTCCTCTCACTCTCTCCCTCTTTCTCTCTCTCATTCTCTCTCTCACTATCTCTCTCCCTCACCCTTTCATTCTCTCTCTCATTCTCGCCCTATTTCTCTTTCTCAATCTCTCTCTCACTATATCCCTCTCTCTGTCTCTTTCTCTCTCCTCTCTCTCTTAGTCTTTATATCTCCCACCCTCTCTCTTTCTCACTCCCTCTCATTCTCATTCTCTCTCTTCCCTCTTCCTCTCTCCCTCTCTCTGTCTATCTATCTATATCTTCCTCTTTCTCTTCCTCTCTCTCTCACTCTCTCTCCCTCTCTCATTCTCTCTCTCATTCTCTCTCACTCTCTCTCCCTCTCTCATTCTCTCTCTCATTCTCTCTCTCTCTCACTCTTTCTCACCCTCTCTCGCTCTCTCACTGTCTCTCTTTATCTATCTCTTTCTCTGTCTCTCTTTCTATATCTCCCTCTCTTTATCTCACTCTCTCTCTCTCTCTCACTCTCTCTTTCAGTCTCTCTCTCTCTCTCTTGTAATCTCTCTTTCACTCATTCTCTCTCTCTCTCTCACTCTTTACCTCTTTCTCATGTCATTCTCTATCTCACTATCTCTCTCTTACTCCCTCTCCCTCTCCCTTTCATTCTCTCTCTCTCTCATTCTCGCCCTATTTCTCTCTCTCAATCTCTCTCTCACTATATCCCTCTCCTCTTTCTCTCTCCTCTCTCTCTTAGTCTTTATATCTCCCACCCTCTCTCTTTCTCACTCCCTCTCTCTCTCATTCTCTCTCTTCATTCTTCCTCTCTCCCTCTCTCTGTCTATCTATCTATATCTTCCTCTTTCTCTTCCTCTCTCTCTCTCACTCTCTCTCCCTCTCTCATTCTCTCTCTCATTCTCTCTCTCACTCTCTCTCCCTCTCTCATTCTCTCTCTCATTCTCTCTCTCTCACTCTTTCTCACCCTCTCTCGCTCTCTCACTCTCTCTCTCTCTCTCTTTCTCTGTCTCTCTTTCTATATCTCCCTCTCTTTATCTTACTCTCTCTCTCACTCTCTCTTTCAGTCTCTCTCTCTCACACTCTATCTTTCATTCATTCTCTCTCTCTCACTCTTTACCTCTTTCTCATGTCATTCTCTTTCTTTCTCTCATTCTCTCTCTCACTATATCTCTCTCTTTATATCTCCCTCCCTCTCTAACTCTCAATCCCACACTTTCTCTCTCTCTATCTCTCATCCTCTCTCCCTCTCTCTCCCACTCACTCACTCACTCTCTCTCTCTCATTCTTCCACTCTCTCCCAATCACTCTCGCTGTCTCAAACATTTTCTCTCTCTCGCTCTCTCCCACTATCTCCCACACTCTCTCTCAAACATTCTCTCTCTCTCTCTCATTCTCTCTTTTCCACCCACTCTCCCCCTTTCTCTCTCTCAGTCTCTCTCTCACTATCTCTCTCCCTCTCCCTCTCATTCTCTCTCTCTTCCAATCTAACCCTATTTCTCTCTCTCAATCTCTCTCTCACTATATCCCTCTCTGTCTCTTTCTCTCTCCTCTCTCTCTGTCTTTATATGTCCCACCCTCTCTCTTTTTCACTCCCTCTCTCTCATTCTCTCTCTTCCCTCTCTCTGTATATCTATTTGTATCTTCCTCTGTCTGTCTCTCTCTCTCTCACTCTCTCTCCCTCTCTCATTCTCTCTCTCACTCTCTCTCACCCTCTCTCGCTCTCTCACTGTCTCTCTCTCTCTCTCTCTCTCTTTCTCTTTCTGTTTCGCTGTCTCACTTTACATATCTCCCTCTCTCTGTCTCTCTCACACTCTCTCTTTCACTCATTCTCTCTCTCTCTCTCACTCTCTACGTCTTTCTCATGTCATTCTCTATCTCACTATCTCTCTATTTCTCTCTCTCTCATTCTCTCTCTCTCATTCTCTCTCTCTCACTCTCTCCCTCTTTCTCTCTCTCATTCTCTCTCTCACTATCTCTCTCTCTGTCTTTATATCTCCCTCCCTCTCTAACTCTCAATCCCACACTTTCTCTCTCTCTCTCTCTCGTCCTCTCTTTCCCTCTCTCTCTCCTACTCACTCACTCAGTCTCTCTCTCATTCTTCCACTCTCCCTCAAACATTTTCTCTCTGTCTCGCTCTCTCCCACTCTCTCCCACTCTCTTTCTCTCTCAAACACTCTCTCTCTCTCTCTCATTCTCTCTTTTCCTCTCACTCTCTCCCTCTCTCTCTCTCATTCTCTCTCTCACTATCTCTCTCCCTCTCCCTTTCACTCTCTCTCTCATTCTCGCCCTATTTCTCTCTCTCAATCTCTCTCTCACTATATCCTTCTCTCTGTCTCTTTCTCTCTCCTCTCTCTCTCTCTGTCTTTATATCTCCCACCCTCTCTCTTTCACACTCCCTCTCTCATTCTCTCTCTTCCCTCTTCCTCTCTCCCTCTCTCTGTCTATCTATCTATATCTTCCTCTATCTCTTCCTCTCTCTCAGTCTCTCACTCCTCTCCCTCTCTCATTCTCTCTCTTTCTCTCTCTTTCTCACCCTCTCTTGCTCTCTCACTGTCCCTCTTTCTCTCTGTCTTTCTCTCTCTCTCTTTCTATATCTCGCTCCCTTTATCTCACTCTCTCTCTCTCACTCTCTCTTTCAGTATCTCTCTCTCTCTCTCTCTCTTTCTCTCACTATCTCTCTCTCTCTTTATATCTCCCTCCCTCTTTCTCCCCCACTCTCTCCCTCCCTCCCTCTCTCTTTCTCTCACACAGATTCTCTCTCAGTCTCTATCGCTTCCCCTCTCTTCACTCTCTCTCTCACTCTCTTTCTCACCCTCTCTGGCTCTCATTCTCTCTCTTTCTCTCTAATGCTCTTTCTCACTCTCTCACACACACTCTCTCTCACTCTCTCTTTTAGTCTTTCTGTCTCTTTCTCTCTCTTTCTCTCACACACTCTCTCACAATCTCTATCACTCACTCTCTCTCACTCTCACCCTCTCTCTCACTCTCTCTCTGTCTCTCTTTGTCTCTCTTTCTTTGTCTCTCTTTCTGTATCTCCCTCTCTCTATCTCACTCTATCCCACACTCTCTCTCACTCTCTCATCTTCTCTCACTCGCTCTTTCCTTCTCTCCCTCTCTCTCCCACTCACTCACCCACTCTCTCTCTCATTCTTCCTCTCTCTCTATCTCTCTCTATCTCCCTCTCTCTGTCTATCTATCTATCTCTTCCTCTCTCTCTCCCTCTCTCATTCTCTCACCCTCTTTCTCACTATATCTCTCTCTTTTTCTTTTTCTCTCTCACTCTCTCTCACTCTCTCTTTCAGTCTCTCTCTTTCTCTCACACACACACACTCTCAATATCTATCTCTCACTCTCTCTGTCTCTCTTTGTCTCTCTTTCTTTGTCTCACTTTTTATATCTCCCTCTCTCTATCTCACTCTATCACACTCTCTCCCACTCTCTCATCTTCTCTCTCCCTCTCTCCCTCTCTCTCCCACGCACTCATTCACTCTCTCTCATTCTTCCACTCTCTCATTCTCTCTCCATCTCTCTATATCTCCCCCTCTCTTTCTCTCTCTCTTCGTCTCTCATTCTCTCTCTCATTCTCTCGCCCTCTTTCTCTCTCCTTCTTTCTCATTCTATCTCTCTCTCTTTCTCTCTCTCGCTCTCTCTCTCTCTCTCTCATTCTCCCTCTCTCTCTCACTCTCTCTTTCACTCTCTCTCACTCTCACTCTCTCTCTCTCTCTCTCTCTATATCTCTCTCCTCTCTCCCTCTCAATGCATCTCTCTCTCGCTCATCCTATTTGTATATATTATCTTCTCCCAGTCTATCAATCTATATCTCCTTCTCTCTCTTTCTCTCTCTCTCACTCACCCTCGCTCTCTCATTCTCTCTCTCTTATTCTATGTCGCTTTCTCTCTCCCTCTTTCTCACTCTCTCGCTCTCTCTCTCCCTCTTTCTCTCTCACCCTTTCTCTCTCTCTCACTCTCCCTCTCTCTCTCTCTTTCACTCTCTCTCTCTCTATATATATATCTCCCTCTCTCTGTTTATCTATCTCTATCTTCGTCTCACTCTTTCTCTATCTCTCTCTCTCTCTCCCTCTCGCATTCTCTCTCTCTCATTCTCTCTCTCTCACTCTCTCTCACTCTCTTTCGCTCTCTCTGCCTCTCTTTCTCTCTCTCTTTCTCTGTCTCTCTTTCTATATCTCCCTCTCTCTATCTCACTCTCTCTCCTTCTGTCTCCCACTCTCTCTCTTTCACTTATTCTCTCTCTCTCACTATGTACCTCTTTCTCTCTATCATTCTCTATCTCATTATCTCTCTCTTTCTCTCTCTCTCATTCTCTCTCTCTCTTTCCCTATTTCTCTCTCACATTCTCTCTCTCACTATCTCTCTCTCTCTTTATATCTCCCTCCCTCTCTAACTCTCATTCCCTCTCTCTCATCCTCTCTCCCTTTCTCTCTCTCTCATCCTCTCTCTCCCTTTCTCTCCCTCTCTCCCTCTCTCTCTCCCACTTACTCACTCACTATGTCTCTCTCATTCTCTCTCTCTCCCTCTGCCTCTCTACCTCTCTCTATCTATCTATCTATATTTTCCTCTCTCTCTCACTCTCTCCCTCTCTCATTCTCTCTCTCTGTCCCACTCTCTCTCACTCTCTCTCTCATTCTCTCTCTCACTATCTCTCTCTCTCTCTTTATATCTCCCTCCCTCTTTCTCCCCCACTCTCTCCGTCCCTCTCTCTCTCTTTCTCTCACACACATTCTCTCTCAGTCTCTATAGCTTCCTCTCTCTTCTGTCTCTCTCACTCTCTTTCACACCCTCTCTCGCTCTCATTCTCTCTCTTTCTCTCACACGCTCTTTCTCTCTCTCACCCACACTCTCTCTCACTCTCTCTTTCAGTCTTTGTCTCTTTGTCTCTCTCTTTCTCTCACACACTCTATCGCAATCTCTATCTTTCTCTCTCTCTCACTCTCTCCCTCCCTCTCTCTCTCTTACTCTGACACACATTCTCTCTCAGTCTTTATCTCTTCCTCTCTTCTCTCTCTCTCTCTCACTATCTTCCTCACTCTCTCTCGCACTCATTCTCTATCTTTCTTTCTCATGCACTTTCTCTCTCTCTCACTCTCTCTCTCACTCTCTCTTTCAATCACTCTCACTTTCTCTCACACACACACTCTCACTTTCTCTCACACACACACTCTCAATCTCTCTCTCTCACTCTCTCTTTCAGTCACTCTCACTTTCTCTCACACACACACTCTCACTTTCTCTCACACACACACTCTCAATCTCTATCTCTCACTCTCTCTCACTCTCACCCTCTCTCTCACTCTCTCTCGCTCTCTCTTTGTCTCTCTTTCTCACTCTATCTCACTCTCTCTCACTCTCTCTCCCTCTCTATCTCACTCTATCTCACACTCTCTCTCACTCTCTCATCTTCTCTCTCCCTCCCTCCCTCTCTCTCCCACGCAATCATTCACTCCCTCTCTCATTCTTCCACTCTCTCTCTTTCTCACTCTGTCTCACTCTCACACACACTCTCTCATTCTCTATCTCTCACTCTCTCTCACTCTCACCCTCTCTCTCACTCTCTCTCGCTCTCTCTCTGTCTCTCTTTCTCTGTCTCTCTTTTTATATCTCCCTCTCTCTATCTCACTCTATCTCACTCTCTCACTCTCTCATCTTCTCTCTCCCTCTCTCTCCCTCTCTCCCTCCCTCTCCCACTCACTCACTCACTCTCTCTCTCATTCTCCCACTCTCTCTCAATCACTCTCTCTCAAACATTCTCTATCTTTGTCTCTCTCTCTGTATATATATATTTATATATCTCCCTTTCCCTGTCTATCTATCTATATCTCGTTCTCTCTCTTTCTCTCTCTCTCACTCTCTCTCGCTCTCTCATTCTCTCTCTCTCATTCTCTCTCTCGCTCTCGCTCTCCCTCTTTCTCACTCTCTCATTCACTCTCTCTCTTTCCCTCTCTTACCCGTTCTCTCTCTCACTCTCACTCTCTCTTTCACTCTCTCCCTCTCTCTCTCTATATATAAATATATATCTCCCTCTCTCTATCTATCTATCTATATCTTCCCCTCACACTTTCTCTCTCTCTCACTCTCTTCCCTCTCTCATTCTCTCTCTCCCATTCTCTCACTCTCTCACACTATCTCTCTCTCATTCTCTCACTCTCTCTCACTCTCTTTCGCTCCCTCTATCTCTCTTTCTCTCTCACTTTCTCTGTCTCTCTTTCTATATCTCCCTCTCCCTATCTCAGACTCTCTCTCTCACTCTCTCTTTCACTCATTCTCTCTCTCTCACTCTATACGTCTTTCTCTTTGTCATTCTCTATCTCTCTATCTCTCTCTTTCTCTCTATCTCAGACTCTCTCTCTCACTCTCTCTTTCACTCATTCTCTCTCTCTCTCACTCTCTACGTCTTTCTCTTTGTCTTTCTCTATCTCTCTATCTCTCTCTTTCTCTCTCTCTCATTCTCTCTCCCTCACTCTCTCCCTCTTTCTCTCTCATTCCCTCTCTCACTATCTCTCTCTCTCTTTATAACTCCCTCCCTCTCTAACTCTCATTCCCTCTCTCTCTCTCTCTCATCCTCTCTCTCCCTCTCTCCCTCTCTCTCTCTCTCCCACTCACTCACTCACTCTCTCCCTCATTCTTCCACTCTCTCTCAATCACTCTCTCTCAAATATTCTCTCTCACGCTCTCTCCCACTCTCTCCCACTCTCTCTCCCTCTCTCTCTTTCTCTCTTTCTCTCTCACTCTATCCCTCTTTCTCTCTCTCATTCTCTCTATCACTATCTCTCTACCTCACCCTCTCATTCTCCCTCTCTCACTCTCTCCCTCTTTCTCTATCTCATTCTCTCTCTCACTATAACCCTCTCTGTCTCTTTCTCTCTCATCTCTCAGTCTTTATATCTCCCACCCTCTCTCCTTCTCACTCCCTCTCTCTCTCCCTCCCTCTACCTCTCTCCCTCTCTCAGTCTATCTATCTATATCTTCCTCTCTCTCTCTCTCACTCTCTTCTTCTCTCATTCTCTCTCTCTCATTCTCTCTCCCACTCTCTCTCACTCTCTCTCACTCTCTCTCTCTCATTCTCTCTCCCACTCTCTCTCACTCTCTCTCACTCTCTCTCCAACTCTCTCTCACTCTCTCTTTCTCTCCCTCATGCTCTCTCTCACTATCTCTCTCTCTCTCTTTATATCTCCCTCCTTCTTTCTCCCTCACTCTCTCCCTCGCTCTCTCTCTTTCTTTCTCTCACACACATTCTCTCTCAGTCTCTATCACTTCCCCTCTCTTCCCTCTCTCTCACTCTCTTTCTCACCCTCTCTCGCTCTCATTCTCTCTCTTTCACTCTCACGCTCTTTCTCTCTCTCACAGACTCTCTCTCTCACTCTCTCTTTTAGTCTTTCTGTCTCTTTCTCTCTCCTTCTCTCACACACTCTCTCGCAATCTCTATCTCTTTTTCTCTCTCACTCACTCCCTCCCTCTCTCTCTCTTTCTCTCACACACATTCTCTCTCAGTCTTTATCTCTTCCTTTCTTCTCTCTCTCACTATCTTTCTCACTCTGTCTAGCTCTCATTCTCTATCTTTCTCTCTCACGCTTTTTCTCTCTCTCTCACTCTCTCTCACACTCTCTCTTACAGTCACTCTCTCTTTCTCTTTCTCTTTCTCTCACACACTCTCTCAATCTCTATCTCTCACTCTCTCTCACTCTCACCCTCTCTCACTCTCTCTCGCTCTCTCTCTCTGTCTCTCTTTCTCTATCTCCCTTTCTATATCTCCCTCTCTCTATCTCACTCTATCTCACTCTCTCTCACTCTCTTATCTTCTCTCTTCCTCTCTCTCCCACTCACTCACTCTCTCTCTCTCATTCTTCCACTCTCTCTCTTTCTCTCTCTGTCCATCTATCTATATCTTCCTCTCTCTCTCTCTCTCATTCTCTCTTTCTCATTCTCTCTCCCTCTTTCTCACTCTAACTCTCTCTCTCTCTCTCGCTCTTTCTCTCTCTCTCACTCTCCCTCTCTCTCTTTCTCACTCTCTCTTTCACTCTCTCTCACTCTCTCTCTCTTTATATCTCCCTCCATTTCTCCCTCTCATTCCATGTCTCTCTCGGTCAATCTCTCTTTCCCTCTCTCTCCATCTCTCCCTCTCTCTCTCCCACTCACTTACTCACTCTCTCTCATTCTCCCACACTCTCTCAATCACTCTCTCTCAAACATTCTCTTTCTCTATATATATATATCTCACCCTCTCCCTGTCTATCTATCTATATCTCATTCTCTCTCTTTCTCTCTCTCTCTCTCACTCTATCTCGCTCTCTCACTCTCTCTTATTCTTTCTCTCCCTCTTTCTCCCTCCCTGTTTCTCATTCTCTCGCTCTCTCTCTCCCTCCCTCTCTCTCTCTTCTTCTCTCACACACATTCTCTCTCCGTCTTTATCTCATCCTCTCTTCTCTCTCTCTCATTCTCTTTCTCACTCTCCCTCGCTCCCATTCTCTCTCTTTCTCTCTCACGCTCTTTCCTGCTCTCTCTCACACTCTCTCTCACTCTCTCTTTCAGTCTCTCTCTCTTTGTCTCTCTCTTTCTCTTACACACACACTCTCAATCTCTATATCTCACTCTCTCTCACTCTCACCCTCTCCCTCACTCTCTCTTTCTCACTTTCTCTGTCTCTCTTTCTTTGTCTCTCTTTCTATATCTCCCTCTATCTATTTCACTCTATCTCACTATCTCTCTCACTCTAATCTGCCGTTTCCCTCTCTCTCCCTCTCTCCCTCTCTCTCCCACTTGCTCACTCACACTCTCTCTTATTCTTCCACTCTCTCTCTTTCTCTCTCCCACTTGCTCACTCACACTCTCTCTTATTCTTCCACTCTCTCCCTTTCTCTCTCCCTATCTCTCTATATCTCCCTCTCTTTGTCTATCTATCTATATCTTCCTCTCCCTTTAACTCTTTCTCTCTCTATCCATCTTTCTCTCTCACTTTATATCTCCCTCCCTCTCTAACTCTCATTCCCCTCTAACTCTCATTCCCCCCTCTCTCTCTTATCCTCTCTCTCCCTCTCTCTCCCTCTCTAACTCTATATCTCCCTCCCTCTCTAACTCTATCTCTCCTTCTCTTTGTCTATCTATCTATATCTTCCCCTCTAACTCTCATTCCCCCTCTCTCTCTCATCCTCTCTCTCCCTCTCTCTCCCTCTCTCCCTCTCTCTCTCCCACTCACTCACTCACTCTCTCTCTCTCATTCTCTCTCTCCCTCTCCTCTCTCCCTCTCTCTATCTATCTATCTATATCTTCCTCTCTCTCTCTCTCTCTCTCTCTCTCTCCCTCTCATTCTCTCTCTCTCTCCCACTCTCTCTCTCACACTCTCTCACTCTCTCTCACTCTCTCTCTCACTCCCTCTCTCTCCCTCATTCTCTCTCTCACTATCTCTCTCTCTCTCTTTATATGTCCCTCCCTCTTTCTCCCTCACTCTCTCCCTCCCTCCCTCTCTCTCTCACACACATTCTCTCTCAGTCTCTATCACTTCCCCTCCCTTCCCTCTCTCTCACTCTCATTCTCTCTCATGCCCTTTCTCTCTCTCTCACACACTCTCTCTCACTCTCTCTTTGTGTCTTTCTGTCTCTTTCTCTCTCTTTCTCTCACACACTCTCTCGCAATCTCTATCTCTCTCTCTTACGCTCTCACTCCCTCTCTCTTTCTTTCTCTCACACACATTCTCTCTCATACTTTATCTCTTCCTCTCTTTTCTCTCTCACTCTCTCTTGCTTAAATTCTCTATCTTTCTCTCTCACGCTCTTTCTCTCTCTCTCTCACACTCTCTCTCTCACTCTCTCTTTTAGTCACTCTCTCTTTCTCTCTCTCTTTCTCTCACACACACTCTCTCAATCTCTATCTCTCACTCTCTCTCACTCTCACCCTCTCTCTCGCTCTCTCTCTGTCTCTCTCTATCTCTCTTTCTATATCTCCCTCTCTCTATCTCACTCTATCTCACTCTCGCTCTCTCTCTCATTCTCCCACTCTCTCTCAATTACTCTCTCTCAAACACTCTCTCTCCCTCTCTTTCTCTCTATATATATATATATCTCCCTCTCCCAGTCTATCTATCTATATCTCCTTCTCTCTCTTTCTCTCTCTCATTCTCTCTCTCACTCTTTCCCTATTTCTCTCTCTCATACTATCTCTCTCTCTTTATATCTCCATCCCTCTCTAACTCTCATTCCCTCTCTCTCTCTCTCATCCTCTCTCTCCCCCTCTCTCCCTCTCTCCCTCTCTCTCTCCCACTCACTCACTCACTCTCTCTCTCATTCTCTCTCTCTCCCTCTGCCTCTCTCCCTCTCTATCTATCTATCAATATCTTCCTCTCTCTCTCTCTCACTCTCTCCCTCTCTCATTCTCTCCCTCTATCCTACACTCTCTATCTCTCACTCTCTCCCTCTTTCTCTCTCTCATTCTCTCTCTCTCACACTATCTCTCTCTCTCTTTATATCTCCCTTCCTCTTTCTCCCCCACTCTCTCCCTCCCTCTTCTCTCTTTCTCTCACACACATTCTCTCTCAGTCTCTATCGCTTCCCCTCTCTTCTCTCTCTCTCTCACTCTCTTTCTCACCCTCTTTGGCTCTCATTCTCTCTCTTTCTCTCTAACGCCCTTTATCACTCTCTCACACACACTCTCTCTCACTCTCTCTTTCAGTCTTTCAGTCTCTTTCTCTCTCTCTTTCTCTCACACACTCTCTCACAATCTCTTACTCTCACTCTCTCTCACTCTCACCCTCTCTCTCACTCTCTCTCGCTCTCTCTCTATCTCTCTCTGTCTCTCTTTCTCTATCTCCCTTTCTATATCTCCCTCTCTCTATCTCACTCTATCTCACTCTCTCTCACTCTCTCATCTTCTCTCTCCCTCTCTCTCCCACTCACTCACTCACTCTCTCTCCCACTCACTCACTCACTCTCTCTCTCATTCTTCCACTCTCTCTCTTTCTCACTCTCTATCTCTCTATATCTCTCTCTCTGTCCATATATCTATATCTTCCTCTCTCTTTCTCTCTCTCTCACTCATTCTCTCTTTCATCATTCTCTTGCCCACTTTCTCTCTCCCTCTTTCTCACTCTAACTCTCTCTCTCACTCTCTCTTTCTTTATATCTCCCTCCCTCTCTCCCTCTCATTCCATCTCTCTCTCGCTCATCCTCTCTCCCTCTCTCTCCCTCTCTCTCTCCCACTCACTTACTCACTCTTTCTCTCTCTCTCATTCTCCAACACTCTCTCAATCACTCTCTCTCAAACATTCTCTCACCGTCTTTATCTCTTCCTCTCTTCTCTATCTCTCTCATTCTCTTTCTCACTCTCCCTCGCTCTCATTCTCTCTCTCTCTCTCCCACGCTCTCTCCCTCTCTCTCTCACTCTCTCTTTCAGACTCTCTCTCTCTCACTCTCTCTATTTCTCTCTCTCTTTCTCTCTCACACACACTCTCAATCTCTATCTCTCACTCTCTCTCACTCTCACCCTCTCTCTCACTCTCTCTTGCTCTCTCTCTCTCACTATCTCTCTCTCCCTTTATATCTCCCTCCCTCTTTCTCCCC